>NC_051166.1:179098018-179100518 GCF_013339725.1 Rhipicephalus microplus
ACCATTGAGGGGAAACGGACGAAGATGAAAGAGAGCCGACCGACCCATTTAGGGAAACCCTTTCCTTGCGCACGCTATCACGGACTCCTCCCGCCACCGCGGCGACAACCTTGGGTGGCCCGACACACGCCGAGAACTGACCAGCACAGGATAAGAACCAGATGTGGACGTACACGGACATTTGGTTTTGTTCTCAGTGTTTACAGTGGTTCTTCCTCTTTTTTCCTTTCTTTTCTTTCTTTTTTCTTTTTTCCCTTTTGTTCTTTTCGTCTTTTTTCTTCTTTTTTTCTTTTTTCAGTTCTTTCTCATTCTCGCAAACATCTTCCAATGCGAGAGGGACGTGGCAGCAACGAAGTTTGGAAGTTCATGTTAATATATAACTCATCCCCCGATGAAGGCAGGACCCCTCCCGAAACTGTTGGGAAATAAATATATTTATCTTTGTTGAGACAACGCTCCCGTGGTGCCATATCCTATATATATATATATATAAATAACTTGCCGTGACCAGGAATCGAACCTACGACCTTCAAATAACGCATTCGATGCTCGACATATATATATATATATATATATATATATATATATATATATATATATATATATATATGCGTGTGTGTGTGTGTGTGTGTGTGTGTGTACAAGGTAGGAACTTTTCTTCATCCTTCAGTGCCCTTCCCTGATGCAGGTAGTCAACCTGGCTCAGGTGGGTTACCTATCTGCCTTTCAATCAGTGCATCTCTCTCGCTCTCGTTCTTTCTCTCTCTCTTTCTCTCTCCTCTATCTATCTATCTATCTATCTATCTATCTATCTATCTATCTATCTATCTATCTATCTATCTATCTATCTACCTATCTATCTATCTACCTATCTATCTATCTACCTATCTATCTATCTATCTATCTATCTATCTATCTATCTATCTATCTATCTATAGTGTTATCGCTGTACGAATATTACACATTTTCCCTACCGACGCGATGTAACGGGGAAGCAGCTTCAGGGAGCAGCTCCTGCCTTTTTTCTGAGGGAAAGGAATTAAAGTGTGTGTGCGAAGTTCGGCTACGTGTGTCAGCACCTTCGATCGGTCGCACCGCGAGTCCATTGTGCCATGCGCGTAATACAGCCGCCCCAGTTACGCGAATGTCGAAACACCCCCGCCGCCGCCTTTCCCCTTCATGAAAGAGCGCAGGTGCGGAAGCTAATTCGTCTTCCCTCCCGTACGGGGCTCACCATCGACGTGACTCAACGGTGCGGTATACACTGAGCCGCCCTGGAAACGAATCGTCACTAAATAATACAGGCGCCCCATCTACTTCGCCTGCCCGGCTTAGCAGCTGTTGTGCGTTCTCTTATTTTCCCTGTCTCGTGCTTCTTTTTTTATTTGCTCGTTCTGTTTTCTCGAACTTTTCCTTTTTGGGTGAGAGGCCCGTGTCCCCGTTCTGTATTAAGCATGCTAAGTGTAAAGGTCAGGAAAACTGTAATTCAATAAAACATACACACATTGAAATTAGCCCTAGAGGAGGTTACTCATTGTCAAGAATCCGCACACGCGTTTTGTTCGTTTAATTTTTTTTTTGAAGCTCTGTGCATTCATGCATTATTCTGTACGAGAATAACTGCAGCAAGGGCAATCAGTCATCATTTATACGCATGAAATAAGGGACGAAAGAAAAGTTGTTAGCTTGCCGTGTGAGTATGAGTTATTAATATTTCAAAAGAAGTTAAACATAACAAGCTAAAAAGAAAAGTAACTTAGGAAGACTGAGGCAAAAGGTAATTTGGAGTTTTTTCTCACCTACGTGCAATATTTTCAGCAG
Source organism: Rhipicephalus microplus (assembly GCF_013339725.1). NCBI lineage: Eukaryota > Metazoa > Arthropoda > Arachnida > Ixodida > Ixodidae > Rhipicephalus > Rhipicephalus microplus. The sequence continues at coordinate 179,099,840 of NC_051166.1, forward strand.
CCAGCCTCCTGTGTGATTCAGCCAAGTCGAGTACTATAGGCAGTTGGAAGCTTTTACAAGATTGCTGGAATTTTAAAACATTCTATTCATCGTTAAGTTGGTTTCTTTTCTTTTGTTTTGAGTCCAATGGTTACAAAACGTTTGTTACCTTAGCGAAATGAGTTATTCACATTGTGTTGTCCTCTCTCTGATGTCCCTGTCTCTTAGCGCTCAATAGGTCAAGTTATTCTCGATTAACACGAAGCGTGCGCGATATAAACGACATGAGAATACAAAGCTGGACAAGTTACTGGGCGTTTATTAAGAAAAAGGTGGCGCTAGATGGCAATGGGCTGATGGCCAACCAAATGACACGAGTGCCGGCAATCATGCATGTGCTCGAAGCCTCACAGAGTGAAAGGTGCGAAATTGACCGATAGCGTTAGCATTGCACTCGTTTTGTCACACAAAAGGCTGATGAAATATATATAAGATTATGTGCCCCATGTAGTAAACACTCCACAAATTGCGCTATTTATAAAAGTATTACAGTTACGTGTTTACTTCATTAGCTTCCTTTATATTCGCTCCACGTGTTCCTGACGCTCGGCGTTTCTCGCAATGTTTTTCGCAGATATCACGTTTTCGTTTTCATTTTTTTATTTCAGTATTTTCGCACGACTTATATAAAACACGTGGC
>NC_051166.1:179103018-179155518 GCF_013339725.1 Rhipicephalus microplus
ATATTCAATAATTACAATCAAAACCTATCATCACAATTATTTCAAAATCTCGAAGGTTCGCCGAAACACCCGGTTCACCGATAAAATCTTCTCATGAAGAAAATCGCGAGTTTCCTTGCACTTCTCGAAAACAATAAGCTAGCAGTGCGCACACGCGAGAGCCAATCAGTGTTTCGTACTGGCGCTCTTCACCGGGCCGTAATATCTGCGTACAGTGTTTCTATTGTGACACCAAGGTCGCGAGGGTTTCTGAGTGGGTAATTTGTCGCGCGTGCGCCGTTTGCACAACGACTCTTAGGGCGGCAAATACACGAGAGGTGCAACCGAGATCTATGCCCGTGGAAAGGGTGAACTGGGGAGAACCGTACGGACTGGGTATTTGCAGTCAGATAGTTAGCATGCGGTCATTGCACAGGCATTCAGAACATCGGGCACTGAGGCTGCGACTATTGTTTTGTTTAGATGCCGAGTTGTTTTATTGTTTGATTCAACTTCTTTGCTAGTTTGTTTAGCTTTACTGTCCTCGCTGGTTACCCGCTATTGTTGCAAGGTCGGTATTAAGCCGAAAAGCGTTTTTTTTTTCAACCTTGTTTTTTCCATTGTGACAGAAAGCTTACCGTTCGTAGTGTTTGTAGCTACAATAGTTAATGCTAAAAAGTACTTTGTCATTTCACATGCAGTATTTTTTTCGATCTGAAACGCTCTGAACACGGGTGAGCCCTCTCATCCAGCAACGCTGAGAATAGATAGCGATGCCAGTAGCATTTCTTGTGACTTGTGCATGCTGTCGTTCTTCTGATGTCGCAGGAATTCCTGTAAATATGTGTAAACACGTTTATTATGAGCTTTACAACTATTTTTGAAAATAACAAGCGACGATGTGACTTTATACAGCTTTCCTGTATTTGTACCGCGCGTTGCTTTCGCCTGCACCCAAGGTTGTTGCGCCTGTGTTGTGAATGGCCTGTCCCGTCCGAGCACCCGTCGTCGTTGCTCTCTCAAAACACGAGCCAAGCCAAGTCACCGAAAACACCAGTGCACATGTACGCGGCCCTGCCGACTGGCAGTAGAGGTCATTTCTGAGAAAAATTGTAAATAGAAAAACCACCTCACTCCAAAATGTTAGCGACCCGGAAACATCATGCACGCTTTCATGAGCACGCAGAGAAGTTGCTCAAGACTCGCTGACAAGCATGGCATGATTACGTCACGCGAAGACAGTGCCACTTTAATGCGTACTACTAACGCAGGCCTGTATGTACATTTTTAAGCAGTAATATATTTTACTATATAACAAAGATATAGTAATACCTTTACGATATCTTTTACTACTATACTACATCTTCACTTTATATAAAGGAAACAATATTTCAATATTCACAAGAAAATTGTTGACCATGTAAACTAGTTTACAGTCACAAAACAAGGCATGTCAGATAATTAAAGTTTCCGCCACCAGGTAGCGCCTAAGGCTATTCTCGCAATTTTTCAATGTAGAAAAGAAAACATTACACCACTTTTCACGAAAAAAATAGGGTTGATTTGCGTCATTACAACGGACAATTTTTCCATACGTGCAGCCATATCATTTCATGTTTTGGGCAGTTTCCTGTCCTTATAACAAAAACAAATGTGAGCATACCATGCACACGCACAAAAAAAAAACCCTAAGTGCGATCTTTGTCCCACATAGCACATCGCTGAGAGAGATTTACTTCTCACTTAACAGCATCGCACATACGGAGAGCCGCTCCTGAGATTTTAACAATGTGGTAGACAGAAAGAGAGTGGGAGACAGTGGCGAGGGGGTACTGAAATGTGGACGGAAGCAAACGCAGGCGTCCCAACTCACAAGAGCACCACATACGCGAAGCCCACGGCATACACGTGCAAGCCGTGCAGCGCAGGAACCGCTCGCTCGAAAAGCTCCGAACCGCGTGCACAACGTTTTTGAGGTCAACTTGGCCCTCACTCAGGCGCAAAGTTTGGTTCAGCCTGTTCTCTGCGTTGATCTGCCCCGTCCTCCTTTCTTCCTGCTCGTCTCCTTCCCGTCAGGTCTTCAGAGGCGGCCGCACTCGACAGTTTTTGTTGTCGCGGGTTCAATTCTTCTCGCTCAATTCTTTTCGAATGAGTTGGCTGTAACAATTTTTTTCTGTATAGTTTTCTGGCCGAGAGAGCAGCCATGCGTTCTTCGGAGCAGTCCCGAAATGCGAACGAACTGTAGATAAGTGCACAGAGCATTTGCAGTAACTCGACATGTTTGAGAGGGTACAAAAAAAAAGGTGGGCAATAAAGAGAGAAAAAGACGAAAGCCACACCCTGAGCCTTCGCGGAATCTCGCATTTGCCACCAGACTGTCACTGCGAATTTCGAATTGCCAGCGCTTGCTCAGCATAAATAGAATCATTTTTTTTTACTTTGCGTATGTTCGCCCGTATTCTTGACACAGTGATATAAAAAACAGCTGTAGTATATTGGTATAAAATACAAAAAAATATTCACAAGAGTGGAAGCTTGGGCTAGTTGGTGCGTAGTCATATTTGCGAGATTGTTTCAGCGCGCAAACAAAGGAAAAAGGACAGGGTAGACAGAAAGAGCGCTGACTTTCAACTAACTTCATTTCACAGACTGGCAAGAATTTATACGTCTAAAAAGAAAGATTACAGAGCATGAAAGTAAAAAGCAAGCCTAATCTACACACCAGTAACAGCACGTGTAAGGGGTCCTCTATTGCCACAAAGCCCAGCCAGGTAATACCGTTCAGCCTGTGATAAAGCAATCGATGATGTGGTTACACATTTATCTCCTAGCAAGTGTATTTTTTCAGCTTCAATAATTTCTCGGGTAAGCTGGTCCCTGTGCTTTGCCAATATTGAGCACTGATCAAAGAGAGGGGTGCACCCACAATCTCGGCAATGAATGCCAAGATGCCCTTGTACCACACTGTGCACATTGTTTCGGTGTTCTCGGAGGCGGTCGTTTATGCACCTGCCGGTTTGGCCGACATAGATGCACCCACACGTCAGTGGAATCAAGTATACGACTTCCACTGCGCATGGGACGTAGCGTGTCCTGTGCGCGACAGAGCACGCGGCAGAATTTTCGCGAGTTGTATTGACCAATGTGCAAAGCTTCTGCAATTTTTCTGGTGCTGAAAAAACAACGAGAACGTTGGCGTCTTGAGCAATCTTTTTTAGCCTGTGTGAGACGTCGTGCACGTTCGGTAGTACGACAGGCTGGCTCTTTCTGACACTGTTGCGCTTATCCGGTTTGTCGCCTCGCTTCACGACAGTGACCAGCTTTTTCGCCACTGAAACGAGAACGTGCGCGGGGTAACCAGCTTTGGTGAGGCGCTCCACTTGTAGAGCAAAGCTGCGGTGTACCATGTGGGGGCAGAACTTCTTTAAAGCGTTTCATACTAAAAAAATTGTATGAAACATGTTTTATTGAACTCAAGCCAGTAGTTTACTGACAAAACAATCACAGCATATCCACGGAGTGAATGATGATGAGGCGAAGTTTCGGAGGGTTTTTCGGTGAACCGCGAATCATGCGTTCCTCTGTACGTCCGCTGGCCACGTCTGTCCGTCCATCCGTCCGTCCGTTCATCTGTCCATCCATCCGTCCGTCCATCCTTCCGTCCATCCATCCGTCCGTCCATCCTTCCGTCCATCCGTCCGTCCATCCGTCCGTCCATCCTTCCGTCCGTCCATCCGTCCATCCATCCGTCCGTCCGTTCGTCCGTCCATCCATCCGTCCGTCCATTCATCCATCCATCCATCCGTCCGTCCGTTCATCCGTCCGTCCGTTCATCCATCCATCCATCCGTCCGTCCGTTCATCCGTCCGTCCATCCGTCCGTCCGTCCATCCGTCCGTCCATCCGTCCGTCCATCCGTCCGTCCATCCGTCCGTCCATCCACCAGCCCGCCACACCACCACCTGTCTGTCTGTCTGTCTGTCTGTCTGTCTGTCTGTCTGTCTGTCTGTCTGTCTGTCTGTCTGTCTGTCTGTCTGTCTGTCTGTCTGTCTGTCTGTCTGTCTGTCTGTCTGTCTGTCTGTCTGTCCAGTGAACACTCGAAGTACCACCATCTTGCATCTTTTCATCATATAGTCATCATATACAAGTACGGTTATCTAGCGGACATTCCAAGAACTAAACGAGAGGTCACTACCTACAACTGCATACATCGAGGACGCATGACCCATGGCTAAAGGAGATTAGCCTTTAATATGGGACGTATATGTTCCACTGATTCGTAAGTGTGTTTTGAAAAAGTCGGAAAACACTTTCACACTGCCTCATGAAGGCAACATTTCGCGATTGCTTCAACGAGTATTTATGATGAAATGGCGAAAGCAAGTCACACAGAGTATCACTTCTCAAGTTTTGAATAGGGCAGTTGTGCGGACCTCAAATGAGCAGAACACTCCCTGCAGCAGGCTTCTTGTGAACTTTCATACCACTGTGTTCTGTTCCAGTAAGCTTACTACACCGCATGCACAAACCATTCTTTTTTTATTATTTGGCTATCTTTGATTTTGTTCTCAAAACACTCTAGTACAGCTGTTGTCCTTGAGTATGCACCTACTTTTCAAGAGGTATCGAATATCAAGAAAAATATTTCCACACAATAATATCCATAATTTAACTGAGGGATAACAGAGTAATTTTGCAGCGGGTAGTTCAGATGCATTTATTGGTCAAGTTATGATGCAAATTTTTAAGAAGATGGGATGACTGGAAGCTAAAATCACCTTTAAGAAAAACCAGAAAAAGATGAACTTATCCGACGCCTTTATTGGTACGTTCTTTCAATCTGAAGAAGACGAAAGTTCAGAAGCTATCATAAAAAATAGACCAAAGTTCAATGCCATTGTAACACTGCTACCGCTCTTCGAAAGCGTGGTAAAAAACTTTCCTCGAGACTTCGAATACTTAAGAATTGAGTAACTTTGTGCTGCGCTCAGCGCAACAAGTGATGAGGGGGAATTTCTCTGTGGTTGTTGTTGTTGCAGACGGAAAATTGGAAAATTGTCCCGCTGTCGCACAAAGGGTTTTGATGTAGAGGTACATTTGCCCATAAAACTCTTCCAGAAGTATACAAATGTCAGATATATTTTGATGATGTATCGTAAGGAAAGGCTACATGAATTGCAATGGACGATCCTATCAAATCCGACTAGGCAGATGGCCTTTGTTGTGTGTACGTGGACAATTCGTAGGTCACGAATGACGCCAGTGTATACAAATGCTGCCGAAATGACCAGCGAATAATCAACCCGAAAGAAGCCGAAAAACGGAAATGATACTTTTTCTCACTCTTGAAAATATGTTTTGAATTATACCAAAAATCTCACTGAGATGCGAAAAGACCACAAAATGATAACTTAATTTACTTTATACAGCGAAAAAATGCGTAACCTTAAATGAAAGCCCATATTTACTTCATAACACAGTCCCCGGGGTAGTCTGCACTTTATTCAATGCACGATTTCTAGTGCATGAATAACGTTGCTCGTTGACTCCTCCAACGTGAGTTTGATTTCAACACTCGACTATTCCCATATTTATCGATTAATGTGCTATTTGTGAGCTTCTTTACGACCAATGAAATAATTATACTTGCAGAAGAAATGCTAATAAGCCCAAAAATGTGATAAAGTGGGAATTCTACAATCGACTTGATGAAAAAGCAAAAAAAAAGCCGGGAACCATTTATTATAAGGGGAAATAGCAAGTCCGTATAAATGTAATAACTGAAGCGGGATGATTGTCTTGTGACGCTAAGCTTTTTTTTTTTTTTGCCTGTTCACGCCGATTTTTGGGTCTTAGCTGCTGGTTGCTGTCGTTCTCTAGCCGAGTACACAATTTGATCTGCTGCATTTAAATACAGAACATGAGTCAACGGGTATGTAAACATTATTGTTAGTCCTCTTTAAGAGGGTGTAAGCTGCTGAGTAGGGGTGGGAGAGTAGGAGAAGAATAGGTAAGGTTTAGTGACTTGGCCAACCGTAAATTGAAGAAGTCAGCTAAGAAAGGAAAAACTCTTCGCCGGAAGGATCCAAGCTTGGAGAATGTTTAGAAAATAAAATCTAAACGTGCGTTGAGCGACTAGTTTTGAGCTACGTATATACGAACATGTTGTGTTAACCCTTAAACAATGTTTCGCCAATCACATATTTAGACACATGTGTAACATTCGCAGTTATTCGATAATTTAGATAATTGATCAGTTACTTGTTTTACGCGAAAAAGTTTCTTCTATTTAAATTCCGCTTATTCACTGTGTTTTCTCTCTTAATTAAACTTAATGAAGAAGACAGAACTTCACAGACCGTCATAGCAAACCTTCAATAACGAAGGGCAAAGTAATGTAAAAAAGGTGAATGAAATGATGTAATCAGTTACTATAGTATACGTTGTCCAGAAAGATTTTAACCAGTAACGCAGCTTCAAGCATTTGAATTTGGTGGCATACTCCAGAGAACGCAGGCAGTCATCCCATTTAGGAAACCTCACGGATATCTACGTGTTCCTTTTGTATTCATTATAATATATTATTGGTTACTTTTTTAAAGCATATACCATTCGTATAAATTGAAATCCGGACAAAAAAAAACAGAGAAGCCTATAATTCATATTTTGATTTGTAACTCATTTTGTTTGTTTTCATGATTCATAACGATCTTTTACGCATTCTGTAGTGAAATTCCTACATTTTGAAGACTCAATATCCAATGTAGTTCCAAATTCGGATTAATGTGGTAAATTATGTTTTATAATTGTTCGCGTTTGTATTCACGTCGATGTTACATTATTGGTACTGTAGCGAAACTTTTATGATCTCATTGATGTTTTAGTTGCTAAATTACGAAGAGTAATAGACCAAGTACATAACAGCTCATCCTATGAGGCTATAGCACTGAGTCAAAGCGTGCTTTTGTGACTTTTAACATACATCCTAAGTGCATGTTATAATGTCTAGAGCTAGGATTCCATGCTCGAATTGCGCAAATAGAATGAGGACAACGATAAGGATAGAACGAGCCATAAATGTTCGACAAAGTCGGCGCTGTGACCCAGGTAATTGTTTAACGGTGTGAGAGACATCATTTACTAAGCTTCAGGCTAGTGAATGATTGACTCATAAGCTTTCAAGGGGTCATGCAGCACTTTTTCAGCATGGTAAAAAAACGCTTACAATCGGTAGTCGAGGCTCCTGAGAATACGTGAGCACCACATTATAGCACAGCATGCAGCCTGGAATCTAGAAGTATAATTCCTAAATGGCTCAATGAAAATCGTTCTTTCTCTCGATAAAAGATGCCAGAAACATAAATGAGCCTACCATAGGCTCAGAGTTCACGGCCATTGACTGATTTGAGCATCGCGAGCAGCAGAATGAGCTGCATACACAATGTTGTTGTTTTTTCTTTTTTTTTACATTTTGCTCTCTAGAAATATGGCTGTCATGGCTACGAGTCAGAGCCGCGAACTCTCGTTTTAGAGTACAACGTAAAAGCAGCCGACTCGCATCAGACAATCGCCTTCATACCTGTTTCGTTAGGTTAAGCATCTGCAATATCTGAATCATGTGGTCATTTTCTAAATTCTAATGGTTAGATTTTGCGAAAATCTAATTGGAGTCGATCATGTAACATACATATGTAACAGAGCTCCTGGGCCACGTTGAACAATGACGAAGTTCATACAAAGCTCTCTGGACTATTTCAGCAAGATGAAATCTGTGCAGGAGATATTCACTGGTAAATGTGGTGGACATACTATACGCGCATATAAATTTCCGCATCTCCGACAGGTCTCCGAATTCGCGGACGAAAAGTGATATTACAGCGAACAATGGCGAATATGAAACAGAATACTATGGATGTACTCGACAAAAGGAACAGAGGCATTCTTGCTCACTGGTGTCATATAGACGACAAATGTGTCGTCAGCAAAGAAGGTCTTCTAGGTTTACACCACCATTCATAACAGTACTTTAAGAGTGGCCCAATGACTGATTGTTTTATAAATCTTTTTTTGTTACCGAAAATGAGTAGACAGTGGGTAGACACCACTTCGCTGTATTATAGTATAACTGTCACCATGTTAACCAGCAGTTTTTCAGTGCCTAACTTTGGATAAATTTTAACCTTACATGGGCCAGGTCTTTGGGCCGCCATTTGAAGATGGATGCAAGCATTCCCTCTGCTAAAATACCTATTGACGGATATCTGCCATAATAAATCCTCTATCTGACCAGATATTTTCGAGCTTCAGTATAGGCTTTTTGCATCAGCACATTTCGGAGGCAGTAACATGGTATTCCACGCAGTAATAATAGATGACGAAGAGTTTGGAGAAAATATATTGTGTGCACTGTAGAAGACACTTCACTTTTGATTTCAGAGTCATACCATTCTACATGCATACAACACGACGACAGCAGCATGTTACTGCATCCATGTCATATCGAGTAATGTCATGCGGTGTGTTGTGGAGTGACAGCGCACAGTGGTGCCCGATTTAGTGAAGGTCCCTGCAGCGCGCTTTTGTACGGTGTGGTGTGGTGTGATGCAGTGTATACGCTCATGGGCGAATTACAATGTCTAGTACGCGACGTCACTCCTTTCAATATGTAGCCTTTTTTTTCTCTCAATAAACTAAAGAAATGGTGAATTTCAAGCAGACAATTCTTGTGTGTATGACCGCCTTTCGAACTTTACCTATAATTGCTCCAATGTTTAGCACAGCACTACCGATACATGTCGCCATAACAGAACATGATAACTGCATCAGAGCATTTTCATATCTCGTGTGGATTAATAAGAAGCATCTTGAGGCTATCATGTTTTACCCAGAAGCAATTAAAACTTAAGTTGTGCGTCAAATTAAACTCCATGAATAACTCGACCACGAATAACGATGAGAGAGCACAAATAACTTGACGAAGCTCCGAACTTTTTCTAAAAAGAAACATACAACGCAGTGCGCAGAGAGTAATACAAGTATAGAAACAAAGCAATATTTCCTAATCATCTTTGGCAACCATCACTTCAAAAACGCTAGGCTAACTACATGTCGATCATGGAGCATGAAAAGGAGAAGCGGCAGAGAGCCCTCGCGCATCTGGAAAAGTTGCGCCAGCGGTTAATGGGTATACCTCTCCGCTTGCTCATTTTCTGCTACGGTTTTCTTTTTATCGAAGCTGCATGATTTAGCAAGAGCAAGCAGGTGCGATCAGCCTCGGCAAGCTTTACCACCTTTCTCCTTGATATCTTCTCGTTTCCCGACGGCAACGCTGCTAACTCTCATTGAATTCAATTCTCGATGAACGCAGTTTTAACTCGTTTCGGTCACGTTCATTCGCTCGCCTGGCGCGGTCATCAGAGCGGCTTTGCCGATTACGATTCGCGGCGCTCTTTGCGAGGCATTTATGATCTCGAGTGTGCACGCCGAATTGAGTTATGCGCGAGCGAAAAATGGGACGATATTCGTTAAAATTTGGAGGGCTCACCGAAAAACCAGGCGTTCGCGCGTCTGGCACTTTGCCGACCCCTTCGACCCTTTCGTTATCTCTCCTCACGGCTGGTCTCCCTGGTGTGGCGAGCCCGCTGCTTTGCACGAGGCCACCGTCGATAGCAGGCTCGGGCTAAGCGTGCATACAGAAGCCGCTCGCTCGGGGTCCGCGATAATCCATATTCAAATCACGTGACGAGCCGAAGGTATCTGCGCCTTTCACCGCTGTGGAAACGACGGTTGAGCGATTAAATAATAAGTAACAGCACTTAAAAGGGACGCGGGCCAAGGGGGGCGCGGAAGTGGCTTAGAGAGTGCGCGGTGAAGCAAAGCAAGAAAAGCGCAAGCTTGCGCTCTCAACACCGTGGTCCGCGGCGCCGCTGAAATGCATGGAGAACGCACGTGCAGACTCACGCGGCAATTATTTAAATGAGCCTCCTTCACGTTGAGCGAAGAAGCACCGCAGGAAAGAAGAAGAAAAGGGCGCCCGGTATCTCCACCGCATCGGACGGCGTCTTTTCCCACCTCTCTGCTCGGGCCTCGAAGAAAAGGATGAGCACGAGGTGGCGTAAGGGCGCTCATCCATCGGCAACACCTGCGCCGTCCATTCTAGCAATGGCGCCTCGGCGCACCCCCAAGTTGCGCCTCCTCCTGTTGGGCTTGCTCGCCTTTTCCACCGTTAAGCCGTCTGGAATGAGTCGCGAACGGCTGCACGAAGCTGGAGCGCCCCGTGTAGCTCTCCAATGTCTCGATCAGTTTGCTGATGCACATTTAAATCGCCTCATGAGCCGGTGGTTCTCCCACCGCTCATTTTGCTCACCGTGAAAAGAAACGAAAAGCGGAGAAAGGGAAGCGCATTTGGTTGGGCTGCTTCCCGCGTTCGGCGCGCGCATATAAAGGGTTCAGCGTGGTGCGCTATAGGTCTTCGCTTTTCTTTGCGGGAGCATCGCATTGCCGGCAACAGAACGCCAGCAGTAGAATTGTGGGCGTAGTTCTCACTAGCTGGTCACTAGATTGTTGTAGTGACACAAGAGTTCTCGCCACGACAAACGAATCACACGCTTGCCTAAGCGTTACGTTGAATAAAAGGCAAATATATTTGCAGTCGCATGCCTTTGAGAAATTTTTTGGAGTGATTTGCGCAGTTACACAAGTTATTGCAGTTTGTTGCAGACAAAGAGATACAGAGAAAGGAAGGACTGAGTGAAACGAATTGAGAGGATAACAAGACTGATGTCCAGTTGTATCTATACAACACGGGTGAGTGGGTGGGGGCGGGATGGTGAGGTTGAGGGAATAAAAAACACAAAGCACAATGAATATAATCCACTTGCACTATAGTGCACAATGTTTTAAGCGTATCCAGAGGTCCGTTGACTATAAAAAGTCATACTAGCACACGTGCTTTTAGGCACCGATGATAAATGGCACCGAGTACTTTCTATTTATGTATTTATACATGGTCGACTGTCCAGTTGTCCGAGTGTGCTCGGCAAAGGCTTGCGTTGGGCATCAATAAAGGTGCGATGGTAGGAGAGGTGCTCATTAGTATCTTTACGTCTGCAGTGGTCTTATATCGGGGAGATGGTTACAATGAGAATGTATGTTTTAATTAGTTTTGCATACTTCACGAACTGATAGTAGGTACTTGTCTACGTCCATGCTTAATTTGTCTTTATTTCTTGCACTATTTCTCCTACCTTAATTATTGAGAATTGATTTGAGAAACCAACGCTCTGTCTTGAACAACATAACTCCACATTTTCACCCCGGGAGAAGATTTCAGACCCAGAATGGTGGTCTGGTAGTTATGATGCTCGACAGCTGAACCGTAAGTTACCTGCTGTAATCCAGGTCAAGGCGGCCACATTTTTGGTAGAGGCGAAAATACTTGAGGACCATGTACTTAGATTTAGATGCGTGTTAAAGAACCCCACGTGGTCGAAATCTCCGGAGATGCGAACACGTCTTTCAGATGCATTTAGTACTTAATCAGGTACCACAATAGCTATTGCCATGTGCTGGTTAAAAGATGGCTCTAATGTTGGCTGTAGTCGTCTGTCCACTGATCCAGGAGCAGCATTGTCACCATACAATCTTTATCCAGTATAGAGGTGTTCTATCAGCTCTTTCCATTTACGAGCTCCTTGTAGGAGGAACTACATAGGGCGAACGTGCGTAACGTCTTGGTTTTAGAGACTTACTTATTATTTATAATCCAGGTAGTAATCATCTTTTCCTGTTACTTTGTGAATTCTGCTCTCACGTGATTCATGCGCAGTTTACGGACTTACTAAATGGCGCAATAGGTTAAACGGGTTCGGTATCTGGCAGTGAATAATTATTCATGTTACAATAATAGGATATCAGCAAACAAAGTTTAGAGAGCCCGTAAATTCCGATTGAAAAGAACCGCAGCTAATGCATGCATGAATGTTGGAACAAAAAAAAGGCGTCCGTGAGATTACAACACTACAAAAAATAGGATTGCGTAATTGTGCACGACAAATTCACAACACACGCACGAAAAGGCAGTGACGGAGCCAGGGGGGTGGCATGTAGAGCCCTTGCCCCACTCCCCCTAAATGATTTTTTGTTTGTCATGGCATATACAGCACAAAATTGCACTCGATCTCATCTGCTTGCCTGGCCTCCACTATAAAAACAAAGGGGGTACCCCTCCACTCCCTCCGAAAAAAATTTCTGCCTACACCTCTACTAAAAGGCGCTTGTTTATGTTCGTTATTCACGTACGATTTTCGCGCTCCATCTGCCAAAGCATAAATGCACCAACATTGTTGAAACCGAGCATTGCTAGACCATGCCACCGCACGGTGGAATGGAAGCATTAAAGTGGCCATGAACTAATCAAGTTCTTGCACCATACTCATGCGTCACCGCCATCGCCATAAATAGTCTCAGTTGACGGCACGCTGTATCACACATAGGGTCCACTGCAAGAAATCTTGGAGGTTTATAAAAAAAACAACAACAGAAATGGTGAAACGAAGTATTTACAGTATACCACTGCACCACCAAACTGGATAAATACTCGCACATTACCGATCTCCCCCCTGCTGTACGCGAACATTGATAATAAATTAAAGATGAAAACAATTTTTCGCGTATTAGTAAAGTACAATTTCCCAACCCGTAAAACACCCCTCTTACCGCGAGACCATGCTTGATAAACGAAAGAATCTGCAAAAAAAAAAAAACACGGGTGGAGACGCCGCCTTGAGATTTCCGCACCATACACCGTGATGTCATAGATTTTGAAGGCATCTGCCGGGTTTTGCACAGCTTCTAAACAATAAGAAAGAAACACTTTGTTATCTGTGGGTGCTATAGACTTAGCATACGAAGTTATAGAAGATTTCATCGAGCCAATGTCACGAGAGTACGAAACATAAATTTTGAATTTTCTTACCTCATGCATGGAGATTTAAGCGCTAAATTTAAAAATGAAACTTCAACCTTAATGTCCTCCACTAATGAAGAACTTACGATAATGAAACGTGTGGCATTAGAGTTCTTCAAGTGCATTTCGCCAATCTAAACCTTTGTTTCTTTGTAGTGTCCCCTTAAGCGTCACTGAGGCCTGATATCAGTAAGAATGCCATGAAAACGAACCGAATTGTAATGCTGCTTCGCTCGCGTGACAGGCGCTGCTAAGTAGGAGCCAAACATCAGTACTGCACTTCGTATCTTTTACGGCAACTACTTCAGAGTGTTTACCAACGAAACTGTTTTGCCTTAAACAAAACACCGTGTTCTAACATCAGTATGGAGAAACCTGCTTAAGCGGTAGGTTTACTGCGTCCAAGATCCATTCATCATTTTTGTTCGACTGCATGACTCCTTCTATATTGCGAAAATGGTGGATAGGACCATGTGACTATACTTTGTGAAATTGTGGGCTTGTGCTCTTCAAAGCCCATACACGAGGATAAACTTAAACACGCTGTTACTTGGGCTTTTGTTTACGAATACAGCTCAGAGACCTCTTGACAAGCGACCGCATGCCGTGTGCGAAGCCCGGGATCCGTTGTATACCCTCGGTGCACGGCTCCCTCCTGGGTGGGCGGTTTTTCGTGACTTCTCACCGCCTACTCTTCTACCCTCCCTCCTCGGCCTTCCCCCGACGTGCCACTCGGGCAGAGCAACAACTCGTGAAAGACCATTTCACACCTGGAGACTCATTCCTCGTGCTAGTACCGCGCCTTTAGCACGCCGAAGGAGCCTGGATGGATGAATCCTCCGCCGCCCTTGTAAGATGGAGGGTGGAAAAACGCAAGCTCTGGCGTAATCGTCATGTCGTATAATTGCTCGTGTGGTGGATGATGCCACTGCACCACTGCCCCTCTCATTTACGCGCCCCTCCTCACTCTCGTTATCGTTACTTTTCGACGCGATATATTTCTTGCGGGGGCCACTGCCAGTTCGCTGGATGGGGCGGCAGAACAAGCGTTTTCTCGGGTGTACGTACATACAAGGCGGCCCGAAGAGACGCACTTTCGATTCGTTCGTGAGTGGTCAGCGGTGGCCTCGCTCGCACTTACGGTCCAGCGAGGCTGTTCTGTCGGCACCGATTGTGCAGAGAGAGGCATCGAAGAGGCCACTTCTGACCGATATTGGCGCGTGCTTTAGCTTTTCTTTTGATCTTGCCAGCGCCGCCCTGTTATTAATGGCGCGGTGGTTCTTTTGCCCCACGACGTTGGGCCACACGCTGCGCGGCGGGCTCGTGCCAGCCGGCGGGACGTATGCACCCGCGCAAACTCATAGTTTCGAGAATTACAAGGCACACATTGCGTAATTAACGGACGCCACGAAGTAGCTTTTCCCCCCTAAAGCCGCTGATCGGTTGTTAGCTTCCAGCATGTTGCGCCAAGACAGCGAAACGACAGGTGCAGCAGGTGTCTATGTATTGCCTCGCCGACGGCGGGCACGATAACGTACAGGGGCGATCACGGAGTGGTGACCGATAACAACTATACTTACGAAATGGGCTATACAGCATATGTTGTAATTCGAAATGCATTGTGACGACATTAGTTCATTGCGGCCTTATGACAGTTCACCATATCTTCAACTTCTTCATTTACTAGTCGCTCTCTCTCTCTCTCTCTCTCTATATATATATATATATATATACATATATATTGAAAAGCAGTGTATACCTAAGGACTTCGTTTTTCCGTGTTAATAATAACGAAATCTAACAGATGATAATGCCAAGGAAAGTATAGGGGAGGCTACTAGACCAAATTGTAAGGTAAATGTGAAGAAATAAAAGTGGGTGAAAAGATAATTTGACTTGCCGTGGGCAGAAACCGAACCTGCGACCTTCGAATAACGCGTAATATATATATATATCTGAAAAAGAAGGTGTCATTGGATCCAGTGGAAAAATACCAAAAAGTGGAGGTCGGGCAAAACGAAAACTTTTTATTTTTCCTACCTACGTTTCAGCCGGGGCCTTCATCAGGGAAAACCTAAATAAAAGTTTTCGTTTTGCCCGTCCTCAACTTTTTGGTATATATATATATATATATATATATATATATATATATATATATATATATATATATATATATATATATATATATATATATATATATATATATATATATATATATATTGAGATACAGGGTCCGGGCGAGGAAACAATTTAGTGGGTGCACCGATTTGTCCCAATGGGTGCGGGTATTCCACAGGAGACACTGCGACACCGTATTATTGTTTTGGTGGTTCTTTCGCCGTAATAGGCACGTGAGGGGAAAGTTGAGTTACGAAGTTTCGGACTCTGCCCCTGCACTAATTATTAGGCAGGATTATTCAGGTCGTTGAGCAGTAATGGTAATCGTCCAGCATGGTGCTGATTCAGTGTGCTGGGCTTGAGACACGGCGACGGAGCTTGCGAGCGTCCCGATGTTCTTTCTGACAGAGCTCTTTTCTATGTCTTTCTAAAAAGCAGCCTGATAAAGCACTACTTGTTGCGTTTAGTTTTTTTTTTTCCACACTAATTTTTATAATAATGGATCATGACACTGCATGTCATGCAGCAGCTAAATATTCAATTCTGGAAAACTAGAATGTGAAAGAAATAATAGCGTATTAGATGTGTAACCCAGAGTTAAAAAAAAAACATTACAAATTTTAGCCATATACGCCAACGTAGAGTATACTTCCGGGGAACCTCACTATGGCGACGGTCACGCATAACTGTCATAAGCGAACGTACCTATATAACCTGTAGAGCTGAACATTTCAACACAGGAAGGCAAGGAGAAATAATGACTTTTTATTTGTTTTCTGTTTTATCAATTGATTTGTTCATTCATTTGTTTATTTATTTATTTTAAGAGATTCCACATGAATGAACAATATTTGTTAGCTTCCAATTCATTGTGATTTCGTAATGTTGGCTTGATGCTTACTTCCGTAAAAAATTGCAAAAGCAAGCACCATGGCTTGTATAGTCAAGAATGCTCCTGACACACATACTATCCTTGTCGGCCACTACTGCGCCAGGTTCGTCAGACAAACCACAGTATAGTGGCAGATTTTCCTTGCACTCTTTCGGGTGTTTCAGATTGCCTTTTTCGCATTGTCACGAGTAGTTTGAGAAGTCAACAAGCTTTCTCTTGAAGATTTTGCCGAAAGTCATTACCCTTACAATAGTTCACATCGCGTTAACATAACCAGGTCAGTAGAGAACAATACTTGATATATGCCAACTCAACACTTCCTACTGCGGGCGTGTGCAGGAATTGTATGGGCCGGGCGAGGAGCTGAAGAAGACAAAGCACGCACTCGAGCAAAAGGATCGTTGGTCCACCATTGTTCAGTTCCGTACATCATTGCCACACACCATGCAGAGAATGCAACCTCCCTGTTCACATTCTGATTGCTTTTGCACAAGCGTGCCCAGGGTGCCTTCGATCTGACGCGCGTAGTTCACCAAAAAATGAAAGAAGTAAAAATTGATCCGGCGCCCGCGTCTTCGTGTAGTGTAGCGAATGAACGCCCACCGCGTTCGACCAGCTCTCGCTGCGAGGCCACCGGATTGCGTGCAATTGCAGAGGAAGTGCTGACACGCCCGAAGAGGAGGCGATTAATTCTAGAGGCTACCGGCTGGTCGAGTACGTGCTGCCGTCTGGCCGGGGCGCGGCCGCACTCCGCGCTGCCGTGAGAACGGCGATTTCCGGGCGCCCTGTTGTTACTACCTCCGCGGCCGAGTGCGAAGCTGCGTACAGCAACGCCCGCTGAGACGCAATGCATGAGACTGCCCGGAAACAAGGTGTTGGTTGGGTCTACATTTTCGCTTTTTGCACGGCCATGACGTATATACTCTGTTCTAGATACGCCGACCATACAGTTTATCACAAAAATACCTAGAGGGAAGTGGGGCGCCACCGTCTATGCGAAGGGGCCCCGTTGGAGCACTGGGAATGGCGGGAGGTGTGTTCCAATACTCACCGTAGACGGCTAAATAGACAGCTAAATGGGCGGCGGCCATCTTAAGTCCCATTTCAATTTTCACGTAGCCGACAAAATAGACACCTCCGAGAAGACGGAATCACAGACAAATACAATGCAGGCTACTTTACTGTCCAAAAAAGATGGCGGCTCAGCCAATCACCCAGATAGATCGAATCTCGTCGGAATGGTCACTCACACACACGCAGACGCTTCTCAGACCCTCAATGTGAGTAACGTTTATTTTTCCTAAATTTCAACATGAAACAAGCCAAAAATACAACAATTACGTTTGTTTACTTCAGCTTTCTTTTTTTGACGCCAAGTGGCGCTTGTTCGCGTGGGATGGAATGGACAGGCTTTTAGGTAAGGGAAGCTCAGAGCAAAATGAGATTTGAAGAGCGGCTTAGGAAAATGAAGGAGAGTAGGTGGACAGGGAAGGTGTTCAGGTATTTGTATAGGAAGAGCGTAGACACAAAATGGAGAAAAAGAAGTAGGAGGCTCACCAGCAAATATACGGCTGGCAGTGTGGGGTGACACGCCAACAAAAAGCATTAAGCGAAAAGTCAGAGATGCGGAGAGGATTTATTCGATGGCAGCAATGGAAAAGAAGCCGGCTCTCAGTAACTACCGAAAGGGCAAGAGCAAAATAAGGTGGGAGAGGTTTTACGATAATACAGGGTTCAACTTTACTGTTCGAAGCAAGGTTAGGTTGCCTTAGAACGCGTAGTCATCAAGCGATATTAAGTAAAGAAGAACCGTGTAGATGCTGGGGGGGGGGGGGGGTTAAAGAAACGACAGAACATATTCTGATCAAATGCGGTGATATCCACCCGGGTATAGGTGCGGGTACAAGCCTGTTTGGGTTCGGAAAGCTGTACACGTCCGCGATAGAAGCGAGTAAAAGCCGGTTAGAGTTCTAGTGGCAGAAAAGAAGAGCAAAAGGAGAGAAACAGTGGGAAAATGAAGTCATTCTGCCTGAAGAGTCAGAGATAAAACACAAATTCTCATTTTCTTTGTTAAGATTGATTTAATTGAAGTAGATGAGGCATTAGGTAAACATAAAAAGAAAGATTCCTTTTCGTTTTTTTTTCTTGCAAGCCTGGTGGCACACATGTCACCACCCTGATATAAAAGGGATACCCATTCCATTCCATTCCATCCATCCATCCATCCATCCATTCATCCATCCATCCATCCATTCATCCATCCATCCATCCATTCATGCATCCCATCTCATCCCATCTCATGCCATCTCATCCCATCCCATTCCATCCCATCCCATCCCATCTCATTCCATTCCATTCCATTCCATTCCATCCATCCATCCGTCCGTTCGTCCATCCGTCCGTCCGTCCGTCCATCCGTCCATCTACAATCAAGGCACGAGTGCAATTTAATTCTTCAACATGGGCTGTGTTCCAATTCTTGGAGCACGTAGACAGTCTACGAAGACTGCTTAGATGACAGCGTAGAGCCCATGCTGTCCGAGAAACGGAACAAATTTAGACGGCTTTCAGGTGACAATGCGCCACCTCGAGAAGAAAAAGCTAAAACAAACAAACGTAGCAGTTGTAATCTCTGGCTTATTTCACGTTGAAATAAGAAAACAAATAAACGTTACTCACATTGAGCCTATGGGAAAGCGTCTGCTTGTGTGCAGATGATCATTCGGGCGAGATGTGATCTATCTGAGTGATTAGCTGAGCCGCCATCATGTTTAGACAACAATATAGCCTGCATCATATTTGTCTACGATGCGGTTTTCTCAGAGCTGTCTATGTTAGAATTGGAATGGGACTTAAGATGGCTGCCGTCCATTTAGCCGTCTACATGAGTATCGGAACACACCCTCATAGTGATAGTACTTAACTTTATGACTAGGTGGCTTGTTCCACCGCCCTATCTAAAGGGCACAGGTGGATCCATCCATCTATTCATCCATTCATCCATCCATCCGTCTCGACGTGTTCCATTTCCCAGACGCCATGGGCTCAATGCTGTTCTAAGTTGTAGGCAGAAATTTCTACCCGTTTGAAGTTTACTATGCCTTCACTGTCCCTAAACCCCAATGCTTTAAAATTTCTCGCGCCTGGAGTATAGGGAGGAGCCCTTTACAGAACATTATCAAGTGTCCGGCCGGTTTCTCCTCCTCTCCCCACGCACTACATACCGTAACTGTGCCTCCGTATTTGGCTCGGTACGTCTTGGTCCGCAATACTCCCATTCTGGCCTCGAACAGCAGAGAACTACCCGAGAATTATCGTAGATCTTTTCTATTGATTTCCTGCTTGAAAGTTCGGTAGTTCTCCAGTGATGATTTCGTAAGCATTCCAATATTCTACATGTCCATCTTTGTTTCCTTGACTGTCTTCTTAACCGATGCTTCCTTTTGGTTTGATATTCTGCGGTTGTCTAAATACTTGCTTGACAATTTTCGAGTTCACTTTGTCCGTTTAGTATCAACATTCTTCATGTACATGTAGCTGAACACTTTCCTAGCTCAACGCCCCTCTCCCATTTTTGTCAATCACTCCTAAAATTCCATCTTGCTGCTAGCTTCCCTGCACTGAAACAATGTCCATCCCATGTCGCCCTGTACCCCCTGATTTGGGGTATTCCCATGTGCTCCCAAAGCAAGTCACCTATGACAGCTTCTACGCGCGAGGTGCCACCTTGCATTGAGAAAAGAAAGCTACGATAAACAACCTAACTCTTAATTTTTTAGCTTATTTACAGTCAAAATTAAAAAAATTAAACATTACACATGTTGAGCGTCTGGAAAAACGTCTGTTTGAGTGCGGACAACAATTCGGGCGATATCCGAGCTATACACTCTATCCGAGTTTTCCGAGCAGTTCGCTGAGCCGCCATCTTGTTTAGACAGCAAAGTAGCCAGCATCGTATTCGTCTACGATGTGGTCTACTCGAAGCGGTCTATTTTGCCGGCTACGTGAGAATTCGAATTGGACTTAAGATGGCCGCCGTCCACTTAGCTGTCTATTTAGCAGTCTACGGTGAGTATTGGAACACACCCGGTATAGGTGTCTACGAGGCTTGTGTTAGCTGGTGTTGAGCGATGTTTCGGCTCAAAATTGAATGCAACTTCATGAATAAAGCTTCTTTAAAACTAAACGTTTATAAACTTATATCATCAACGCGTATTATATTCTAAAATAAAAGTCCACTCGCCTTGACAGCCCAACCAAACGGCGAAAGAAATGCACAAACGACTGGGAACGCTTGCTTTGTCGTCTGCCTGCCAAGTTGAGCGGCCTTTGGTTACTTCTTACGCCTTGAAAAATTGTACACCGACGCAGAAGGCTCCAGTGTTAAATAAAACATGTTGTTGTGCAATAACAAAAAATAATAGCTGATTACGTGCTCTTTTAGCAAGAAATCAGCCATTTTAACATGAAGCAAGACGCGTCTTCGAAGAATACAAATCCGAGTCACGTTCGAAGCTCCCATATTCCGACATTTCCTTGAATCCAGCAGCTCACAAGCGCCAGATTTCCCTTTAGGTAATTTTGTGAGAAACTCTATGACGCCGACACTTCGAAGCCATAGACGTGCGCATGACAAGGGCGGGGGGTGGCAAAGTGCAAAGTAAGGCTTATACATTGACATATAGGAGAAGGGGAGCGGCGACAAACCTTCACCTTCCTTTCCCGCTCCGAAGGTGAACCTTGCGCACACCTATGTTCGAAGTAAAGGCACATTTCCACTGAAATCAAAAGAGCTGACGCTTCCGACAAACACAAGTATATGGGCTCCGCGAAGCTGCAAGAGTAAAGTTTCAGACAGTCATGTTTGCATAAGTGTTGGGTGTTCTTTGTGGACTAGACAGCCAGACATGACTGTAAAGCCAACAGCTTGCAGGTCGACACGATGTAAACAGCCAAAGACGGCTGTAAAGACTCAGTACGGCGTAACTGTCACGGCTGATGCCAGCCGAGTTTCTTCGTATGCGACGACGTGCTGCATAGAATGTAGCTATTATTGAGACACAACCATGGGCAAACACAACCGTGAGCAACCGGGGTGACGTGTAGTTGCCAGCTAGAAATGTTTATTTCGCCGTCATTAAATACAAACCTCAAATTAATGTGAATACGTTCCCCGCGCGTTTGTATGTCTGTGCAGTGCATACTCTAAATCTACGATTAGTATTATAAGATGGTGTAAGTAGCAGGTGGATCTCTAATTCTACGTTGTATCAAACAAGCAGAAGAAAGTTCAACTTGTTCTGTATCTGTCGTGGTCTATAAACTTTATCGCTGAGGCGCATGGCGCATCTAGGATTAAAACATTGGTCAACACAATGGCAGCCTGGTGTTTAAGGTTCTGCGCTTCTTATCTCGAGGACACATGCTTGATTCCTGGCCAGAGCAAAGCCCCCGAAGCTTTTGCAAAGTAGCGATGTATGTGGTTATTCGCGTACATCCTCTCTTTATCCCCTCCACCGACGTCTCCAAAGCCGGCGCCGCGTCGGAATTGCCCAGATACCGTCACGTGAGACCACTCCCAGTGCTCATCTCTTTACAGTCGCTCACGACCATGCTCGCGAATACCATCTTCGCTCTTGAAGCGCAGACTCCCGCGCTA
Source organism: Rhipicephalus microplus (assembly GCF_013339725.1). Classification (NCBI taxonomy): domain Eukaryota; kingdom Metazoa; phylum Arthropoda; class Arachnida; order Ixodida; family Ixodidae; genus Rhipicephalus; species Rhipicephalus microplus. The sequence goes on from NC_051166.1 coordinate 179,124,633, forward strand.
CAGCGCATCTGCTTTGACGGATTCAAACTGGTTCCTCCATGCACTCTGAAATACTTTTCACCCAAAAATGAGCGCGCTGTTCGTTGCCATGGGTGGTTGTTGCACCTTCTGATGCCAGAACAAGTCTAGCGACGGCCGACAGTTCTTAATGATACCACCAGTTGCTCAACAAGTTCCGACAAAACACATGATTGCATGAAATTGGAAGTGAGAACTTCAGCCCAACATTTTCGAATCCACTTTGCGAAGTAAGAAGCGCGTCTCTCATGAGAATGCTCCGCTATTTGCTCAATTCAATGCCCACTCTAACGCCACAGAGAAGTCGTTAGTCAATTGTGTAATACGTCGCGATCTCTCACTCAGGTTTTATTACCACTTCTGCGGGGGCTGTCCTTTTGTCAACAATACAAGCTTATGGGTTCTGGTTGTCTCAATGCGCCGACTGGTTTGAGTTCGCGGTACTTGTTTGTACTCTTAGCTTGGACGCGGAAAAATGATCAAATTTGTGATTGCGAAACTTCTGAGATTCCGCACTGACGTTTTGAATAAAGAAAAATTGGAGTGCAGAAACTGACATTAAGATTGGTACGCTCCATTGGTTTTTGTTGCGTGCTCGTATATTTCAGAGCAAATTACTTTGCGAAGCTGTTTTACGCTGTCCGATTTGCGGGCGGACTCGCACGCTGCGAGGGCAGCTATGCAAAGCGTGCATGCCTTCAAGTTATTGGGTGCGTGTGCATCATTTGAAACCTCACACTTAAGTGCCGTTTCGCGTAACAGTTTATTTGCTATTCGTGTGACGATTTATATCCATGACTGGAGCTCTCGCGAAGTAATTGCGTGTGGTGGCACGCTAGTTCATTCTTACGCTAGCTCGTTCTTTCAGTGATATAGTTCGCATGTCAGATATGCCATGAGGCGCACTTCCGAAATTTGATTGGTGCATCTAACCACTTCGCGAAACAACCACAGCTGTTCGAAGGTATCAACTATAAATGATGTAGCACTTCTGACACATTAATAAGGTGAAAGCCTTCGATTCCTCACCAAACGCTAAAATTGGCCGTCGGCGACATCGCTGTCCTGCGTCGACAGCGTCAACGCGAGTTGTTGCTTCCAGTGCGTGACAGTCACTGTGAATGCTTTCTGCACCTACGTGGCACTAAACAAAGCTGTCATGGGCCAAAGTTACACTCGTTCAAATAATTTTACGATGAGTTGGGCGGCTGCTGCGAATGCCCTCAGCGTGCTGCCTGTCAAGCAAGCACTCTCTTCGCAAAGAGGCACCCGTTACGCAAGAGCAAGGCAGGTGGCGTCGCGTTCGATATGCGAGTGCGAAGAAGAGGAGACCGAGGAGAAACGTGAGCGGAGGAGGAGAGTGTTGCTACTTTGCGAAGTTTTATCGCCTTAGGCCCGAGTGGTCACCTGTGGGCGTGTATGAAACGACACCTGTGCACGTGCTGAATTAAGAAATAATTGCGCGTTGCAAAAAACACCAAGTGCTACAAATTTATTCAGAGTCCCCTACTACGTTGTGCTTTATAATCATATAGTCATTTTAGTACGTGAAACTTAAAGGGGCCCATCAACACTTTTTCAATTAACGACGCAATGGATTCACTAAAAGAGCTTATTGCCTCACGAATTCACCACCGCAAAAATCTTCAGTATTCGTTCAATACGAGCGGAGTTACAAAGATTTGCCTCACGTCGAAATTGCATACTCTCTTCTCTCGTTGCGACGAAAGCACTGAAAGCTAAGAAAGAAGAGATGGCACGGGGAAAAAAAGTATGTCGCGCGCGCCTCGTGACCTTGAATTCTTTTCCTATTGCCTTTTTTTTTCTTCATAGACGCGCCTTTTCAGTGCGACCACGTGCAAACGCGTGGACAAGTCACGGCCTCCCGCGGAGGCCCGAGTAGCGACCAAGCACGCCATGCTCAAATAAACAAATGGATGATACAATGTTTGTGACGAGTGATTTTTGAGCTTGTATCATCACTTTTCGAGAGAAAGCAATGTTTAGCTGACTGAGAATTTATTGTGAATTCCTGGCCACGTGCTGGCGCTATAATATTTCGCTCGCGTGTTCCAAGAAGCCTCGACTACCGATAGGCAGCATTTTCTGACCATGCTCAAAAAGTTTTGCAGGGCCCCTTTAAGAATTCAAAACTTGCTTAACCCTGCGGAGGCAACGAGCTCTATTATACAGACAGAAACCGCTACGTGGTGTTCACACGACAACGTGCGTCTTCTAACGAAACACGGAGCCTGAACAATAACATGTGGTGGATATACATACGAACGTAGCATGATTGCGTCAAACACACTGAGGCGAAAAGAGCGTGACAGGTGCGCAGGCCAAAAAATGTCTTTCTAATTGTGACCACGGCTGAGGAAATGCGCACGGGCGTGTGGTGCTGCTTTTTTTCCTACTTTAGATAACCTTTATTTACTCAGACACAGGCTTAGGTGTCTATGTTCTCTTTAGCGACGACCTTGCGAAATCTGCGTCGTCCCGAAAAATTCCGGTGGATGCAAAAAAAAAAAGTGTGTGAGCCAGAATCAAACTCAGTAATTCGGCGTAGCTGACACCTATTGCACCCCTGATCCACACCAGTGCTTGAAACTGCTTCAGAAAAAGGAATTCCACTATATAGCGGACAAGCGTCATGTTAACAGACGTAGTATTACGTGACTGAACCGTATAATCTCCCCAGGCGTCACACTATGTGAATCGCCGAACTATATAGTGAGGGTTGTAAAGTTGCCACCACACTGCAAACGGCTCGGCAGTCACAGCGCACATCATCATTCTAACTCACTACATCCGGACGCACGGCACCGGTGGCACGTCGCCATGCTAATAAATAAGTTTCCTTTGGTGTAAGTTTGAGAAAAAAATTCAGAATTAATGCCAACCAACATGAAAGTTACGAAGTTCCCCTTAGCGTTAAAAAGGTTCTCCCACGTAACTTTAGCTAAGACCTTAAAAATCATAGTCGCGTTGGAATCAAATTGAACCGAAAGCATGCTATTTGCACTAGTCTATAGTTGTTCAGGCTCTTTTTGCAATTGACCCGTAGCTCACTCATAAGTACCGTTAATTTACTTACCTTTTTTGTCTACAGAGTCAAGACAATCGTTGATGCACAGAGTTTTAGAGCACGTTCAGAAACTATTGATTTAATTGTACGATAGGTCTCACGTATTCCCCTATTTTTACACGTTGCAAAGAAAACCTACGAATTATGAAAAAAAATGGCTACAGACCCATGACGATGGAGCGAAGCTAGGCCTTAAAGTACATAATGTCTACGTTGAAGACGCCTCCTAGTATAAAGAACGAACGGACGGACAGATGGATGGACGGATGGATGGACAGACACATGGGCGGACAGATGAACCGATGCATAGATAGTCGGACAGACAGATTTACGGACGGACGGATGAAGGGATAGGTGGAGGGACAGATGTACGGTCTATTTATAGGTGGAGGGACAGATGTACGGTCTATTTTTAAACGATATGCGCGCTCTACGCTCTATGTACGGCATGTGTAACACTTGTGTTTCGGTCTGACAGGAAGCTACGACGACGACGGTGACAACAGACATCATGAGAGAGCTTCGGTCCTAAAAAATCACATGGAGGAGTGCTTCAGCACCGCTTTCATGCTGCTCTCAAGTAGAAATCCGTGAACCCGCTCGCCTAAAAGAGTCAAAGCAAAAACCCGTCACCTGAGGTATACGACAGTCGCCTTTACAAACCACTAAGCCAACCAAAACCAGCTTTCCAATGCGACCACTACCGTCATCACCACATGCTATTACTATGATAGAGGACCTGCTGGCCAATAAGTCCCTGAGGGTGCTTTACCGCAACAATCTGTCTGTACTGTCGCATTTAACTTTCTCTACCGATTACTCAATTAGGCCAAAATGCGATATGCGTACATTAAACTTCTAATCAGTACGCTTCTGAAACCAGAAAATTGGATTCGATACCGGATACGGATGCCGCAATTTGATGAATACTAAAATACAGAAACGATCGTGTACTTAGATTTAAGAGCCCCACGTGGTCAAAGTTATTCTGATGTCCCCCACTACGACGAGACTCCTAATTATATGATTTTCACGTGTGAAGTAGAACTTCATTTATTTAAGGTCCCCATCTTTCTATCTCTCTCTCTGTCAAGTCGTAGTCCTCATACTGTGCCTGCTGCTGCCTGCTGTGGCGTTGCGTCCTATTGAACGTGAGTTTCTGTCAGCAGTGCACATATATGTGCGTCGAAGTCCACGTGACATCATTACATCCATCTAAATCGCATTGTGCTTCCGCTCTGCCACTGCACGCAGTTTCTCTTTCTCTCTCTCTCTCTCTCTGCGTATGCATGGCAATTCCTTACTCACTAAACTCCACGCCCTTTAGGACTTAATTTTCCTTTTTGAGGAGCAAGCTGCCTTCTCTGCGTCCATGGCTGTGTCTGCAGCTAAAACGTTGGAAGGTAAAATACATTATTCAGCTACCAATTGGTCCATCAAGAATGGCATCCAGCCCGCGTGAGACTCGTGCAGTTTGGGATCCAAGATCGTCTGACTACTTTACAGCAAATTAGGGTGATGAAACCGCATCTCTTTGCTTGCTTCTATTCTGTACTTTAGATGTCGTTGTACAGTAAGCATACCACTGTTTATTGTCCTCGTTAGAGCACATGTTTTGAATGTACTAACGTTAAAAATCATAAAATAATATAGAAGCATTCAATTACACAGTGTGCATCAAGCACGTACTCTTCCCTAATGTCGATGCTACAATTATCTCCACTGCTCCTTATATTTTCGGCATTGTAGATTTCAACGATGACCGAATGTTGTCTCAAGACCTATAACACAAATAACCAGCTTTTTCATGCAATTTCAATACGGTAAATCAGCCGCTAAAAACAAAGCATCTTTTTTTTCAGAATGAGGAATTTTTACGTAGAAACGAGGAGTAACCACTGAACCGATTGACGGGAGCAGCTGGAGGTTCCCCGCGCAACAAACCGCAAGCCAGCGGTGCCTTTATATAAGGTGCTTGCGAAGCCCCTGCGCGGTTCTCCCATGGACGCAGGAGAACAAGCTGTGTTCTGTATATCTTATACGTCTGCCCATGTTTGCTTTCTTTCATTCTTCTTTCTTTTCTTTTTACTTTACCGCTCTCCTTACTGTCTCGTAGTGCTGTTTGCGCCCCGCCAACGGCGACCACTGATTGGACCGTGGATGGAAGCCGCGGTTGATGCCTCATTAGTAGAGAGAGCGTGATCTCAAGGCAGGCCAAGACTGACGATCCCTGCTTTGCATCCCACTCATTAGCACCTGTGCACCCTTCTGCCTCTTTATTCGTGGTCCCTCCTCCTCCGCTCCCGCAGAACGCGGGAGCGTGATGGAAGAATAGTTTATAGCTCAGGGCCGAGGCCTGCGCCTGCAGGTCTTCTGCTCTACTGATTTCAAGCTTTGCTACTTTTTTTCTTCTTTTCTTTTTTCTCTGCCTCAAAGGGGCCAGTTCAATACTTTCGCATCGGCGCTTGGTTACCAAATCGATTTTATAATGCCCGTTGCCTAGACGGGAAAAGATGCGGCACAGCTGCTTTCTTGGTTATGATTGAAGCGGAAAATTTTGAAAACCCATAAGCTTCGCCTTTAGGAGTGAAACACCATCGCGATATTCTGTTCCTTGTGCGTACATCAAACACTTACTCTATGAAATGTTTTCGAACTTCGTATGCACCCACTACATGGCCTTAAGGGTGGAGTAGAGTGGGCGTCTTTTGTAGTCGGTGACTGACTTTAAACTATGAAGTCATCGTAATTTCATGTTCTGACGCCTGATGGCAGTGTATGCTTGTCCCACGCATTATTACAGCAGTATTTTATGTTGTATTGTGAAACATGTACTCAGAACGCGTGTGTTTCTAAAGCATTAAAGTTACTTTTGCTGCATTTCCAAGCAGAGGAAGTTATTTTCACTGTATTCACAAACAGAGGCGTGGCTGTGCGGTGTAGAACACCCGATTGCCACGAAAACGACGCGAATTCGATTTCCACAAAGAGGCGGAATAATTATTTATTTATTTTCTTTGCATCTTTCTCAATTTTTCGGTCACTCAAAGATGCCCGATTTTTTGGTCGTGTTAACATAATTTTTCCCTCCCAACCGCCAGCGCCTAAATTTCTGCGAAATGAGCTCTTCGACGCTATCACGTTAAAAAAAGAGCACATGAGCATATATACAGTATAAGCGCCTTCGGCATCACTCACGAGAAATGATAAAGTGTGGACAGCGCTACAAGCTTAAGAAAGCTTGGGGAAAAAAAGGAGGGCGCTATTTAGAGCGTCTTTATGCCAAGCAACGATAATCCTGACCTATCTAGCGTGTTTTCCTTGCTTTATCGACGTACGAGCGGTGGGAGAGTATCGGCGCGGCATATAACTACAGTATTGATAAGAAAGTAGCGAGAAAGGAAACAAGAGCAAACCAAATGACTGTTATTGTTGAGGAGAAGGAGGAATAAACTATTATAAGAAACCAGCAGGTTTAGGTGGCCGTACCTAAGCCTCCCATGAGGGGACGTCAAGGGCTTGCCTCGACGCCGCCTCAGGGGTATACGAATACTGCCAAAATGCTCCCGCTTGCCTTATAGTGTTACTTGCTACAGTGTTGTGTTAGTTTTGCTTCGATCAGCACTGGGATTAGAGTCGCGCTTCGTGTGCTCGGGTGGTGTTTGTTAACTGGTTAACACCAGTGGTCTGGGTTGCGTTGGTCACGAGAGCCGTTTCGTGATTTCTTGCAACCGTGATGCCCATCGTTTGACGCGATGGTCTGGATATTCTCATGTTTGTTACAGCAGGTGGTATCATATAGGCATTTTTTTTGTATTGGGTATGAGGGCTGGCCAAATAACGTCGAGTGCAATGGTTAAGTCACTGTATATATATTCAAGCAGTCATTGCAAAACAACTAACAACCAAACTAGTCGTTTAACCTAAATTCCTTCTTTGCATATATATATATATATATATATATATATATATATATATATATATATATATATATATATACGTTAAAGTTTCTGATAGGTCAAAATTAATCTCTTCTATGGTGCACTTAGTAATGAGATCGTATATAATATATAGTTCACACTGAAAACCTCTGCAATCAACCTCAACCTTTTTGTACGCCTCCCCCCCCCCCTTTCTTTTCTTTCGGCATCAGTAGAAATTTATTCAAGTTTACTTAGGTAAAGCCTCTCTCTGCAACTTCTTGCTTAGTATCAAGTGAGAATATTCGAAGTCCGGGATCACTGAGATGTAACGAAGCTTTTTCTGGGACAGTTTATCTTTCAACACTGAGGCACAGCACGTCAACAGGGCGAAGCACCAATTTGATTCATGTAGTCTTGGGGCCACCGCGGAGGCGAAGTGGTTATAGAGCGGTCGGCTATTGACCCGATATACTCGGGTTCGATTGCGGCCGAAGCAGTCGCGTTTAGATCATGTCAGAACACTATCGAGGTCGTCTACTGTGTGATATCAGGGCACGTTAAAGAAACCCAGGGGGTCGAAATCGTATGGAGCCAAACACTAAGGCAACTCTCATATAGGCCATCTCTCAAAGGTCACTTTAAAACGTTAAGCCCAATAAACCAACTAACTATAGACATTTTGGTACTCTCTGTCTACGTATTTTCTTTGTTATTATCCTATTAAACTTCACATACACAAGCGCTTCGGCCACATTCTCAAAAATGTTAATAAATATCATACAAAATACTGTGATAATTTGGTGCAAGCACCTTTCGCACGCTAACGTCAGTTACACAATTCTCGGAAATTGCAGTGGAGTACTTACACACCAAGTAATACTGCACAGAGCTGTTGTACGAATTTGCCTCGGAGGTTTCGAGCATGGAGGGTAATCTGCAGAAACGTGCGAGGTATGCTTAGAAAACGCCAAATAGTATTTTGGTATCACTAATAATAGAGATAATTGCAATACTTTTGAAAGTTAGGCTCGTTGGTACGGATGCATTTTTGATTACAGCGCGAAAACAATGAAGACGAAAGACAGAAGGGGCACAAAACGAGCGCTGACTCGCCGATTGTCCTTGAGGAAATGCACTTGTGGTCACAATTCAGAGTTCAAAACACGGCAAGCCTCCGACTTGGGGCGAGAAGTGTGTTTTCTCAAGGACAAGTTGTGAGTCCGCGCGCATTTTGTGCCCCTTCTGTCTTCAGTCTTAGTGATAATTGTCTTGAAGAGTTCGATGCTTTTCATGCGAAAATTTTATCAGTCAACCATTGGTTCAGAACGTATAACGTGAATTCTGTACTTGCATGTCTCTATTTGTATGTATGTGCTTGTGACAGTACAGATTATTTGTGTATGTGATCATTGTATGTATCATCACCACTACACACCTGGAGTAGCATGCCAGGCGATACCAGCTAAACATCTCCGAGAATTTTATTGGAGGTTGATCTTTCTCTCCATATTTGCTTATAGCGAGCATATAAAATAGAAACGGACAGTGCGCTCTGTCGAAGGATGCCTTGTATGACTGTGTAATCACTTGAGAAGGCGTCAGATCATAGCCTATAGGGTGTGTATTCAAGCCAGTTCTGCGTCAATTTCTTTGTCTACGCAGTCAATCGGCACAGATATAATAATAAATATATTATTATTATTATTATATTATTATTATTATTATTATTATTATTATTATTATTATTATTATTATTATTATTATTATTATTATTATTATTATTATTATTATTATTATATACTTGTAGGCCCGTGTGCTCAGATTTGGGTGCACGTTAAAGAACCCCAGGTGGTCTAAATTTCCGGAGCCCCCCACTACGGCGTCTCTCATAATCATATAGTGGTTTTGGGACGTTAAACCCCACATATCAATCAATTATTATATACGGTCCAATCAAACCAGTCACACTGTGGCATCAACACCCAAACGAAGTCATGGTGCCTTATAGAAGCAACGCGTCTTTCGATTTCTTTTCGGGTCTCAGTATACTCGAAAAGTGTGTATTTTGCAAAGCAAAGCGGCTGAGGCCTGCTAGTTTGTGCCTAAAGACAGCTTGCACAGTCAGTTACGTTGTGAGGGTAGTTCGCAAGTTTCAATGAATCTCTCGGGAGCGAGTCAGCCTGATGTATGCGACAATGACATCACCGTAGAGGCATTCTTTCAGAAGGTTTAGGATTGCGACTGTTTCTCACGTGTCCTCCGCAAGCAGGGGCGCCAAGGCAAACGGAGCGCCGCAGTGCGTGCTTTATTGATGCGTGCTATTGCATGCATGCCGTACGCATGACGCAGAACAGCGCCTGCGAAGTGCGACCGGGGGCAGACTTCGGGAGTGAGAGAAAGCAGAAGGGGGAACGAAAGGACCAACACAGCATGTATGCTCTGTATGCGGCGCTTCAACTGCGTCGATTACATCACCACGCTGTACCATGCAGAGCGCGCAGTGGGACGCAGTTCCAGCAGCCCTAATCAGTCTACCGGTGTCATCTGCGCCTCCCCTTCCCCTCTCTAGACTCCACCTCCACGAGTGGCTTCCAGAGGGGTGTTCGAACGTCCCGATTTGCAACGCCTGAAAAGGGGGCGAGCATCCCTCCTGCCCTCGTCTTTATTTCGGGTGCTGGTCCCCGTTGGGACAACGGAGGAATTCCCCAAACGGGACCTCATCGCCCGACTCCCATTTCGAGAGGGGAAATGCTTTCGAAAGGACCCGGTTGGAACTCGGACCGTTAAAGGTCGTCCTCGCAGGCGGGCAGGCGCTGTGCTGTGCCCCGCCATGGCCGTTTCCCAGACCACGTTCTTAGCTCGAGAAGCGCAAAACTGCGGACTGCGTGTGCGTGCGTGAGCTCGAGGAATCCCTCAGCTCGTCGATGTTGCTGGTGGGACCCTTCAGTGCGGACTGGTAGCGGCTGGATGAATTATGAATGCTCATTTCGTCACCGGAATGCAGGTCCTGGAAACTCACGCTCCATGCATGGAGGAGGAGTGAGATTTACCTTTTTTATGTCCTCTTTCCCGTGAACTACTATCATCTTTCCCCATGGTACACCCCCCACCCCCTCCTCCAACCACCGTTTCACTCTTTCTGTGGCCCGCTCGGGTAAAAATCGCGTGCTGCACGCGAAATGCGCTTGCTGGGTGACTTCAGCGCATCTGGGGACGTCGCAGGACATTAGAGGTTCGTTTTATTGTCCGTAGGTTCGTGCTGTTGATCTTTTTCGTGCGTTCTATTTTTTACTTCAGGCGTTCACAATTACTTGCACTCATCGTTAAATTCTTCGTCGTGAATGCTTTTTTTTTCTCTGTATTTTCTCTTTGTTAACAGTCCCCAGAGGCCAGGGCCCGCGGCGTTGGCAGAAAAAGTTCACAGCAGTGGGTCACTGCAGACTGATGAGGCTTGCCTTGATGGATGCTCATGGAAACTCGACAGATCTCCACGAACCTTCATTGTGTTTTATTTTACTCTATCAATGCACCAGCTCATCGTCACGAAATGATATTCTTTTCCTGAAATTTCTACTTTGCTCCCCGATTCCTGCAAGGTCTAAAAAACTCTTAAAAGTATTATTCATAAGCAGTGAAGCCTCTCAAATAACTTGGCGACAGTGTCATTATGAGCAGCTGTCATTTTGTCAAACATGGCCCTGTCAACGCGGAGGTGTTCGTTTCACGTGATTAGCGAGCTCACATTACTCATGTTACTGGCTTGGTTAGTGTAGTCTATAAAGACTGTGACAAGAAAAAAAAACTGGCTTCTAGAGCATCCCCTTTGTAGGTGATACTCTTACAATAAGGCAAATTTTCAATGAACGTAGAAACTTACAAAGCCACTCCCCCTTCCAGCTGATTTGGCTTTATTGCTCCATTGACATTTGCGGCAAAAGAGAAGTCAGGCCGTTTTTTGGGCGGGAGGGGGGGCTAAAACTATTACTTTAATTCGATCTATAACATATGTAACATAATGTAAACATAAATTTCTCGCAAACATTAAATGAGACGCAGAGGAAAAAAGAATGGTGGCTTACAATAACAGTAAAAACTTACCCGCCAGCTCACTCAACACTATAGCAGGTAAAATAAAATGGCTCACTTTTTCCTCCAGTGAGGATACAACTCAATAGCGCAAGGCTGGATTTGACGAATAATTCTAAAGGAACTGCATTAGCGTCTTGAATTAGGCTGCTTGGCACATACTGACTTTGAATGAAGAAACGTCCACTCGTCTCCATCCTGTTCTAGCGCTGTTCCTTCATCCAAAGGTACTGCGTAAGTAATTGCTATCCACTACTATATATGCGGTGATCGACCCGGTTCAACGAGTTGTAGCTCTACTTGTACCACGATACTCCCGACACATGAGTTATCGACCGCTCCTAATGGCCATTAGAGCGCGAAACGTTCAGCATTGTCCTTAATATGTAACCCACTGGCGACTCCTCCCTGTTAAGCAACCAGCGGTTTTGTAATATCTAATGAAGCCGTTCATTTTGCCAAAAGTTTCCAGGGGCAGACGTAAGAACTTGGCGGGCACGCAAAATTTCATCTACGGCTGCGCACCTGCAACTGCAGGATTACGTGCCCACAACGTTCGTCCCCAGGCATCAAGTCTGCCAGGACGAAGCCCTCGCTATGAAAGTACGAAAGATGTGGATTGCTCGTTTCTTTGTTATACACAACTAATGAAATCAAAACAATACTAAGCCAAGGGAAAGATACATGATGTGATTTGTTGTTTCTGTAACTGTAATGTAATGATTCTAGGCTACAGAACTGCATTAAAGTGTACGAAGAAAGCTTCCTTCCCGTGGGAGAAATGCGAACCAATAAACTTCGAATTACGCGTCCGATGCTCTACCAATGTTCATAGACGTACACGATGATTCAAGTAATTCATCGGTGCTTTAATATACAGCCTAGCTACGCCCCCATCCCAACCACCAGCTCGGCTTCCACTGCAGTTTATTGCACCCACAGCCGCTTTTTATTGAACTTTATGCAGGTGTCAAGGCTGCCTTGGTGTTGCATTGCTGCTGCCCGAATTTCCGCCACCCTGAAGCTCTTTTCATCAAGTTGCCGTTTGGGCGAACTGTAGTGATTAACAAAGAAAACTATTCCCCTAAATAGTCCAAGCGAGAGACATCCAACGAACGGTTGTTGAAATAAAGCTTCTGGCTTCGCGGAATTCGATTGATGCATTAGTCTATAACTTCTAAGCAAAATGTTTCTCCTCTTCTGATCAACTGTATTCGTATAGTGTAACAGTACAGAAGTGGATATAAAAACAAACGTCTCTAGCAATATTTCTAAATTACCCCCTCATTTCTTTGACAACGCCACTCGCTGCCGAAGATTAATAGGTAGCATGAAGGCGGGGGGAGGGGGGGGCTCGATTGTATTCTACGGGGCACTGTCCTGCAAGAACGGAGCGTTTCGGGCAGTATACGTCAAAGGCGAGTGACCAACGAGTCACTCACAATATTCCTTTTATTTTTGTCTTCCTGTTTTGCGCAGAAACTGATGCTGAAGGAAAAAAAAGGATGTATAGGTGGCTCTTGGACGTCTGGAAATGTGTTGTACGTCGTACAGTGTAATGATCAGCGCATCCGTCGCAGTTTCCGGATTCTGGAAAAGAAATGGAGGCGGCAAAGAGGGCGGAAAAAAATAAAAATAACGAGACAGTGCATCTTCACCATTACGTCTGCCACCGACGAGTGGTTGCCGCAGGCTTTTCGCACTCGAGCGGGGGGGGGGGGGGGGAAGAATGAACAAGACCAGGGTAAAGATTAGGAAACAAAAAATATATAGGAGAAAGAGGCAAGAAACTGTTGGAGAATGCACTCCTGCTGTCGACAAAAGAGTCGGCTCTCGGAACATGGCGCAGCCGGCAACAAAGACTGCCAGGGATGAGTGGCCCAAGCACGGCGAAGCGGAAGCCGGAACAGCGGCGTCGCAGGAAACGATGGAGCTGCAGAAGCCGATCCCGAAGGAGGAACCGCGCCGGACAAAAGGCTCTCTCCGGCTGTGCATGCGTGCTCCGTGTGTGCGTGCGCGCAGGGTCTCAGCCACTGCCGCCGTTGCAACGGCGCTCTTTGGCCGCGTAGTAGTGTTTTCCGATTCGCCTCTTGCGTCCACGTCCGAGCAACGGTGCCTTGGCCGAGCCGTCCGCATTGCCGCTCCTTGCTTTGCCACGTCAGCTTCGCAATCGATCCCCGATGCGCACTCACTCCGGCATTCTTCGGAGTGCTACAGTGAGAAGTAGCCGCTGCCAGAGAAGCGGGTGCACGCAAAGCTGACGAGCTTAGAAGGATTGCATCCGATACCCACAAGCGAGGATAGCATATGGAGCTTGCGTATGCTTCATGATCGGTCCCTTAGCTTCGAATTTCGGCAGACAGCAAAGCACACAACAAGAATATACGTGTGGAATCACCACAATCAGCAATACAGTGGCTGAACTCCTTTCCAGAGCTGCTCGGTAAATCACCAAGGCAGCCAGTCAGTGAATGAGTGGGCAACTGATTCACGGGTGTTACTCCGGACCAAAATAAAAATTGAAGGAGCTGCAACCACCTGTTTTAATGGTATAGAAAGCTAGATTAACGATCCCTTTGACATCTTCAAAAACTAATTTTTATTTTTTTAAAAGCAAGGCTTTTTTTGCACATCAACCTGCTGTTTGGCGAGGGTCTTATCCGTTGTTTCGCTGTTTGCTGGTGCAGTTCTCACCGTGTACCGCTCACTAAGTATAAAAAAATTAGAAAGCATGCCTGGTGGTGGAAAGCGATGTGATTCTGTCAATACATAACCGCCGCGAGATGCTCTATACCCATTTGAAATAACTACGTGCACGAGGAGTGAGTACTCCTTACGCGTGCAGACAGCATTGTCGGTTGGGCATAGTAGCATTGCGTTTTATACTTGGTGGTGGGGTTCGGGAGGCTTCTGCGTCTATATATAATAATGATGGTGATTATTATATTTATCGGCATCTCCCTGAAAACTATGGGGACGATACGTAATCACTTAACCTGCCTGGCATATAATCAGGTTTTACAGCTATTGCACTTAAAAATTTTATAGACGATAGTATTTCTTGGGATACTTGAGAGCATCTGTCTGTCTGTCTTTCCATCTGCCTGTCTCTCACATGATTCAGCCACCAAGCTATATATTAAGCACTTGCTGAACGCCTAACCATCTTCAACTGATGACTGCGTTCACACGTGTAAACGCCCACCCCCCTCCCCTTCTCCACCGTGGTGGTCTGGTCTCCTAAGGCACTCGGCTGCTGACTCGCAGGGGTCGCGGCACCGAATCCAGACCACGGTGGTCACATTTTCGATGCAGGCGAAAATGTTTGAGGCCCATGTGCTTGAATTTGGGTGCACGAAAAAGATCCCCAGGCAGTAGACATTTCCGGAGCCCTCCACTACGGCGCCTCTCATAATCACGTGGTGGTTTTGGGATGTTGAATCCCAACAATTGTTATTACTTGTGAACATTTTCGATCAAAAAGAAAAAAAGAAATATTACGCAAATATGAGGCGCAACGTCAACATGTAAGTATTAAGTGGTGTGTTCTTTTACTAGAAAATACGTAGATTCGTAATTCTAAAGACCCTATAGTGTTTCTTAAGCTGCGCTGAAAATGCGACGCTACACACGACAAAGTGCTCTGATGACGAAATGGTGCTGCCACTTGGCAGTGGTTCTATAGGCTCTGCACAAGCTCATGTTTCCCGACGCCACTGTCAGATGGCGTTCGTATCTCACGCGGATGAGACCAAGACTAAGGTAGTACGGCTGGCAGAAAGAACACTATCGTCGACATTTTCAGCAAAGTAAATAGGTACACCACCACTTTTTTTGGCTCCCTCTTAGTTTTCCCTTACTCAGCGAAGCCTTCATTTCTATTTGTGCTGTCAGCTATGCCTGTACCTGCTGCAGCTCTATCAACTTCTTATCCTCTTTATCATTCACCAGTACACCAAACGTCCTAAGCTCGACTTCTGAGCACTTCGTTCGTCCACTGTGAATTTGATTTGATTGATATGTGGTGTTTAACGTCCCAAAACCACCATATGATAATGAGAGACGCCGTAGTCGAGGGCTCTGGAAATTTCTATTACCTGGTGTTCTTTAACGTGCACCCAAATCTGAGCACACGGGCCTACAACATTTCCGCCTCCATCGAAAATGCAGCCGCCGCAGCCGGGCACTGTGAATGCCAGCACATCGAAAAGGAGGGTTAGTTTTACGGGCTTTGCCATTGGCGTTGCCCGGCTAGTATCGTGACAGTCGATTAAGGTTTGCGGAGCGTGCGTTCTCTTGTCATGTTTTCGCTCCACTTTAACAAAAATGCGTTCATCTACAACGCACATCTTTTGTGGCGTGTTCCAACTGGGAACGCGCACGCACACATACACGCACACGTGCACGCACGAACGTGTGTGTGTTTGTGTGTGTGTATGAGTGTGTGTATGAGTGTGCGTGCGCGTGCGTGCACGCGAACGAAGTGCAGGCATTTCCTTGATACATAACCACCACCTCGAGTTTAAGGATGAGGGCCTATACAAGCATCTTTAGCTTTCTATTCAAGCTTACGCGCCACGGTGGTATATATAGGAGCTACGCTCTACAGCTGAGTCTTACGTCGTGAGATCGAATTTAGGCCGCGATGGCTGCATTTTCGATGGCGATGAAAAAGATTGAAATCTGTGTATTGAGATCTGGGTGCAAGTTGTTGGGCGAAATTTCCGCATCTGTCTGTTACGCGGTCTCTCATAATCATATCCTGATTTCAGGACATTCAACCGAATTAACTATCATGCTTGCTCAAGCTCAACGTAGGCCAATGCTACGGATTTTACGTGTAGGCACAATAATTAATTAAAGCAAAAACATGGAGTCTAGAGTGGAAAGATACAACTAATATTTTTGTAATAAATTCGAAATATATCACATGGAGATCACGGATTCCTTATCAATAAACGTAATATGAGGTGTAAATATAACTTAATCGTAGTACATTTGCGGGAACTACTTTTACTGCACATATCACGTTAAAACCGCACATATCATCGGCTGGCATCGTGTTTCGCAATTACAAGCCCGCCTTCGTCCCACGTACGATACCGGCGGGTAAAACTAACACAAACGTGGTGGCCGCCCGAGTTACCTTATCACGTATTTCGAGTTAGCTTATCATTACTCATGCGCACAGGCGGCCATGCGGTATAAAGTGAGCGCGTGATTCGGCCCCCGCCCGCAATCATCGCCAATCTACGAAACCAGCGTTGAAGCCGAGGGGCGGCTCCTATCCGAGAACAACTGGCAGCCCATCGCCGCTATCTGCACGTACAACGCAGCATTGCTTCGTGCCCCAGCGACTACAATGAATAAGCGCTTTTTTTTTCCTTTGCTCCAAACCCAGCAGTGAAACAAGCTCCTCTCTGAACGAATGAGTGCGCGAAAGCACGAAAAAAGAAACAGCAATCAGCGCGATATCACGGGAGAATATTTAGATATCCCCAGTCATGTTGACAGAAAGTATACGCAATGCGTTGCGTTTCGCTTCTCGCGCCCGTTTTTCTATGCTTGCGTACGGGCACGGCAGGCACGCTCGACCCTGTCGCACAATGTCGACATACGCGCGCGCTCGGCCGCGGCCCTACGTGTCCACCTGAGGGAATGACAAAATTGGGGAGCTGGTTTGCGCATGCAGTCGCGATCGTCGTAAAGCTTCCCTCTGTCGCCCCTCGCCAACCGTGCGGGCCAAACCCCTCGCAGCCTCCACTGGCAGCCGCGCTGGTCTCACGACGCATTTTCCGCACGACTGGCAAAAAAGGTTCGGCCTCGTAGGCGGCCGGACGTGGGTGCAAGCTAATTAGGAAGATCGACTTTGCTCGTTGTTTGGCGCTCATTTGATCAACACGGCCGGGGCCTGATACCGAGTGGCCCTGTCTTTACGCGAGTTCCCTCGTCTCCAGGTGCGTTCTCTTTCTCCGCCTCGATTCGTCCCCCGTGCACCACCTCTTCCCTCCCAGCACGCACGCGCACTTTTTTTGTTGTTGCTGTTGTTCTCTTCCACCACAGCGCGCGCTTGTCTTGCAAGCACTCGTGTATCGCTGCCAGTTGGTTTCTGCCACGCGCGCCCCGAATTCGCTGTGACGCGAGCTCCTCGCTCGGAGGAAAACATCACCGAGGTGTCTGTTACAAGCGCAACCTATGATAGCCCACATGCTCACTACGTTGTCCGCGCATGATGTCGCGTCGCCTCATTTTTTTTATCTTTAGCGCGCTTTCACGGGCCACCGACAGCGCTGTACACATTGGCCACTTTTTGTCTCTATCTCTTATAAGCGAGTACGCCCTACATTCGCTTTTGCTTAATTTTCTCGTTTCTAACCACTACGGGACGTCGCTCCTTGTCACCATATTCGTGAATTTTAGCAGACCTCTCAATTTGATTATTAATTTATTTTTATTTGTACAATACTGCGAACCTTGAGAGGTCCAAGCAGGAGAGGGATGTACACATCCAGAAGACATGCGTACGGATGCAAGATCGACACGTGAATGTGAGGGTACATAATCAATCACCGAAGGATACCATGAAGCAATAGTGGAAAAGAAGAAAATCGTGATTTTGTACACATTTTATT
This sequence comes from Rhipicephalus microplus, assembly GCF_013339725.1. NCBI lineage: Eukaryota > Metazoa > Arthropoda > Arachnida > Ixodida > Ixodidae > Rhipicephalus > Rhipicephalus microplus. The sequence goes on from NC_051166.1 coordinate 179,142,380, forward strand.
CGCTCTTTTGATCGCAATCTTTCAACAACGCTCGATCCTCCGCACATCCCATGGAGATTAAGTGGAACTCTTTTCCAAGTCGCCACCAACAGCGGAGCGAACGGAATCGCGCGCGCGTCATTTCCAACGCACCGGCGCGTTTGTAATTGATTAATAGCCGCCATTGGGACCGGACACGGCGGCCAAGGCACGCCAGGCACACACGCACGCACGTCCGAGCAGGCACGTCTGTTTGCGGACGCCGTTTCCGAAGGGGCCGTATATGCGGTGCACGGCGAGTCGCAATCTCCCCGCACGTATAGCACTGCAAATGCGGCGCCGACCGACGAACGGCACGCTGCGCACAGAGACACGCGGCCAGCGTCTCTTTCATTTTGCCTCGTTCACTGCGCATCGTGATCTTGCTGTTTCTGACGTCGTGACCGGCGGGTCACGGCAGCCCCCGGAGCCACTTGTGTCAGTGCGGCGCGTGATCAAAGCATCGGGCGTTGGCAGTGAAGGGAACGCGGCAACTGCCGTGGACAGCGGCAGTTGATTCTCTCTGTTGAAACTCCGGCAAGCTCGGGGAACTCTGACCTCAATTACCGGTGATTAGCTAATTCCATTCCCTTAAAAGGAACTCTCCGCCTCCCAATCAAAGCGGTTTTTTTTTTTTTGCTCCTTCTCTTTGCGGTCTCCTCTGACTGTGCCCGATGGCGCGAATGCTTTCTCCTGCAGCTAAAGGCGAACTTTCTATTTCCCTCTTGCGAGAACTAATCTAAGAAGTGCGGTGAGCCACGTTTTACGAGGAGAAGTGCGTGAACGGTCGCCACGTCTCCTTCGCTCGAACTTGGATGTGGCTGGGTGCGGTCAAATCAAAGCACGACTACGCTCGGAAAGAGCAGTGAGCACTCGCTTAACTAGGACGTTTACGTGCACTTGTAGTGCTATCTTTTTTTTTTCGGCCGGATACCTTAACGGATGGCATGTGCGAAAGCGTACGCGTAAGAGTCACAAATCACAATTGGTGGCATTTGGCTTTTTTTTTCAAGCATTCTTATCTAGCATTGATTGATTGATTTGTGGGGTTTAACGTCCCAAAACCACCATATGATTATGAGAGACGCCGTAGTGGAGGGCTCCGGAAATTTCGACCACCTGGGGATCTTTAACGTGCACCCAAATCTGAGTACACGGGCCTACAACATTTCCGCCTCTTCTTATCTAGCATTCTTCTAGTATTCTAGCATTCTTATAGTGATCATCTAGTAATTTAGCATCGTTCCAGCATTCTTATCACAAACACACACTTCTAAACGCCTGTTTTGTTATGCGCAGTATAAAATAAAGCCCTCAACCAAGCTGACGCTAATGGCTACATGGAAGTGAGGTGCTTTCTGCCAGAAGATTCTACCTTGATTCGGCGCACAGAACCCCAACTGTGAAACATTGCCCAACTTTAGCAGGTTTATTGGGTACAGACAAGGCCGAGTGAGTTTTAGAAACATCCAATACGTTTCATACGACTTCTTAAGGCATTCGTTACCAGCTTGCAAGTTTTTGTTGGTGGTTCGAAGGCTGGTCTGATTAAAGCAGTCTCTAGAAGAGTTACAAGGGAGGATGCTCCAAGTACAAAAGTATGTTAAAGTTAACAGATTCTTATTTTATGATTCACCCGTTGCGTAGAACATAAATATCTTCGTTGAGCTGCAGTTTTAAAAGGCTGATATAGCTAGACCGATATATATAACAATTTAAGACTTTTTCTTTAAATTAAGACTTGTAACCGTTGACTTGCCAAGGGTTGTGCGGGTTACACTATAGTTTCGAAATGCGTACTCCCAAATGTGAAGGCAAATACAATAATTTATTTACAGATACTGCTGTCTCATGTTTGAGACATTCCAGGATTGACTTATTTGCAGGAGTTACTTATTTGCGTTGCAGGAGTGACAATGTTCGACTTATTTATATAGCTCAGTGTCTAAAATTATGTGTGTTTAAAGTAGTGGAAAACCCATATTTGTATGACAAGTTTGGCAGCGTTTAGGTCGAAATGTGGGCTAAATCATCTACTTGATTAATTTTAGAGGCTTAAAACGTCCCGAAACCCCGATGTGATTATGAGAGAAGCCTAATGGAAGGCTCCCGAACTTTTCACCACCATGGGTTCTTTACCGGGCTCCTAAGGCTAAGTACATAGACGTCGAACATTTTCGCCTCCATCTAAAATTCAGCCGTCGTGGCCGGGATTCGATTCCGCCACCTGCGGGAATTGGAAAGTTGTCGCAAATGTACAGTAAAAGCTCACTGGGTTGAATTCGTGAAGCGTGTAGTGTGCCCTTGAGTAATTAGTTAAGAAGCTGATAACTATGACTTTGTTAGAGAGTCAAATATACATTCCCATTGATTGCGTAGGTAATATATCCTAATATACCCCTCTTTAAGCAAAATAGCCGGAGTAAAACAGTTGTGTCATCTGCTACAAACAATTTTTTCGTTAGCTACTCAAGAATACTCGTTTTAAAGTATACATATTTCAATCTTCTCGTCCTGCCATAGTGGCCAGTTAGTATGAATATATTGGTTCAAAACTCGTCACTCGCACAGATTCCCTCCATTATTATAAAGCCAATCCTACTTATAACGAGGCAACATCGTGGCCTTAAGTGAGTTAATTGCGTACAATATTCGTTGTAGTGGTTCAAATGAACATCACTCTAACAAAGCGGCTACATGACTAGCGCTAAATCTCTTGGTAAAAGAACGCATGATTTTATACTTCAAACCCACAATAAATTAGCTAAGCGTTTTGTCTTCTATATGGCATTTCAAACTAAATAGACTAGAGCACATGAAGAAGGCACTGTAACAGAGCAAAGCTAACTTTCAAAATAGGCCTGCACGCACGTTTATTTTAAGGTGGGTGTGATGTTCGTCAAGGGGCTCTTCAAAGTACCACGCATGTTTTCCGCAGTTACCGCACACGGAATGGTAGTTAAAAATGACGGAAACTTATTAACCGCACTTTTAACCGAATTTCGAACGTCACAACTGTATTTATTGTACTTGTTCAACTGTCTTTCAATATTTACTTTGCTTTATATGCCACTGTACTGTTCCAAGTTCTGAGCCTCATGTGCAATATTTTTTTCTGATACAGCCGATGTCATGGTGTCCCTCGCAGTTTCAGTCTCGCTATGAAAAAACAAACGTCACCACAACCAGGCAGATCCAACCAAGGTTCGTGTTTAATTTGCTGTAACCGATAATTCGCTACATCAGTGTTCGTTATGATGATGTTAAGCTGCATCAGTCACATTAACGCATGGTCCACTATGGCAATCGATGATCCTAAACCCATTTCCAATAAGAATGCCCATCCGACCTCAAGGTTTCTGTCAACGTATTTACAAGTGGGAAAGGAATCACGACCATTGATGACCATGTGTCACGCCACATTGTAGTCAAAATAACAAGCCGCGCTCATGCTTAATTGTGAACCACCATTTAGGGACAGTGGTCCCTAAATTGTGGTTCACAAAGTCCAGATGGTTCACGCAACCACTTTTGGGATTCAGAAAGTCCATGCTTGAAAGAGAACAAAAAAAAAACGTTCTTTTTTTTTTTTTTTTTTGAGGCATGCTATGTTCTGTCACAATGGCCCCCTCTAATTTTCCGTATGCTTACCCGCATTGCAAAATAGAACTGCGGCTGAACTCATTTTCTTTTCCCACGTTTGCATATTTGAAGAGGAGACATAGCTAGAAACAGGTTTAATGTCGTTGCACACCGCACAACGTGTAGACTAGCCATTGGGATTGAATTGACGTGACTTTAATTTGACCATTTTTCCCAGGGAGAAACAAAAGGCACCCACTAAACGCTTCATGAGTTAAGTTATGACACCCCCCCCCCCTTTCTTCCTCTCACTTTAAGGGGTCTCCAAAACATCCGTGGTTGAGAAACACTGCTGCATTATACCTAGCATGTCAAGAGACCTGTCATGATGATAGTCACCGCTGCTCAACCCAGCTCAATAGGTGTTTCGTGAGTTATTTTTTCTTTCTTCCTTTCTTTCTTTCCTTTTTTCATGCTTACTTTCTTTATTTCGTTCCTTCTTTCTTTCTTTTCTTTTTTCTTTTCTTTCCTTCTTCCTTTCTTTCTCCCTTCCTTCCTTCCTCTCTTTTTTCTTCCCTCCATCTACAGGGACGCAGCGTGATTCCATTAAACCGTGTGCCCTCGTGTTGACCGCCCTGTTCGAGTGAAAGTAAACTGCTCGGTCAAGCGGCGCCCAGACTAAGATATTTTACTTTCTCGTAGAGTGTGAGACACGCCTTCTTCATTCCCTTTCTTTTGCCACGCAACATTGAATATGAATCAGAATTAGGTTGGAATTCCATCCCAATTCTAATTCATATTCAAAATTCGCCACAGTGGTGCGGTTGGCGCCAAGGAAGAACAACAGATTTAAGCCGCGAGGCACCAAGCGTTCGTCGCCCTCGCGAGCAGCCTTATAATAAGTTCCGGGACTTTCTGTCTAAGTGGTGGCGCCTGCTGCAGCCTGGTGTTCGTGCCGTCGCTGCCTTAGGTTTATATTCAAACTCAAGCTCGCTCAGCGAAGCTCTGCGAGAAGTCATTTGCATACTACTCGAAAGAAAATGCTGCCGCTATGTTTCCTTCAATGTTCCTATCTACTTTCTTTTTCTACTCTTTTCACGTTATTTTGTGTACGCATTCGCCAAGGCACACACGTTGTACACGTACGCATGCTATAGCACGCGTGAAAGCCTAGAAGAAAAAAAAATGTTGCTATAAAATAGCAAGTAGAGAATTTCGGCAAGGTTGCGCAGGTCGCGATGGATAAGAAGGAAGGCTAAGAAAACAAGACAACGACAGGAAGAAAACGAGTACACACTCACGAGGCTAAGCAGATTTGATGAGAGCCGTGAGCTCGGAAACTCGCATTAAAAATTCCGCTCCTCGGCGCAACAAGGAAAAAAAAAAGTCAGCGACAGACGAGCGCGGCGCTTTCGTGAGAACCGCTGGCACGGCTGCAGCGAGATAATCTGAAATCAATTTGTAAAGTCTTGCCAAGCTTGTTTTCCCGGTTATTTACACACCGTCTTACTTTAAGACGTCATGTTCCTGCCGTCTGTGAGCGCGCTCGCTCTGGTGCTATTATTGCTTCTCACTACTTTTGTTCTTTCTTTTTATTGTTCTTGTTGACGCGCAGTTTCTCTATAGATTCGCAAGGCTGCCCGAGAGAAACTGGTCGTTCCCGCGTAGTATAAAAGAACGAAAAAAATTGTATTAAAGGAGATAATCTAAGTAAGTGCAAATGCTTACATTCTGTTAACGTGAAGAATCATATTTTTCCTCGTACACGCAAGAGGAAAAACGAGAAGGGGGTTCCTTGCCATCGTAAAGGGTGAGCATACGAAAAGAACGACTCATGAGGTGTGTGTTCTTTTGTCGTACACCTTGCTACAAAGCAGAGAGTAGCAGCGCTCTCTCTATCCATTATTCTCACTTGAAGGTCCTCCGCTGTGGTGTATCAGCGGCTATGGTGCTGAGCTGCTGGCTAGCAGGTAGCGGGATTGAATCCTGGCTGCGGCGGCTGCATTTCCGATGAAGGTGGAAATGTTGTAGGCCCGTGTGCTCAGATTTGGGTGCACGTTGAAGAACCCCAGGTGGTTAAAATTTCCGGAGCCCTCCACTACGGTGTCTCTCATAACCATATATGGTGGTTTTCGGACAATAAACTACACATATCAATCAATCGATCAATCAATCAATCAGAATAGGGTAGCACAACTGAGGTTGTTATTTTTGAGTACCTTCCCTGCCTATTGCTAATTTGTCTCTCTTACTGGCCACGCCACGGTGATCTAGTGCCTAAGGTACTCGGCTGCTGACCCACAGGTCACGGGATCGAATCCCGGGTGTGGCGGCTGCGTTTTGGATGGAGGCGAAAGTGCTGTAGGCCCGCGTGCTCAAATTTGGGCGCACGTTAAACAACCCCAGGTGGTTGAAATTTCTGAAGGCCTCCACTACAGCGTCTTTCATAATCATATGGTGGTCTTGAGGCGTTGAACCCCACACATCAATCAATCAATCTGATAAATAAATAAAGTATAGTAGACAGTGGTCCTCAGTCGGGAGTCAGGTATACGTACAAAAAATTGCATCTACAACTAGCATGATAACATAGAATAGTGAATGAAAAGGTGAGGAGCGAAATAATTCTGGTTCTAGACATCGATGAAAGGCAAGAAATTTCGTACGAAAGTAATGACGCGTTTGCATCACTCACCACATAGTGTGAGCTTGAATTGCATAGCGTCAACAAAATAGTATGCAGCCTTAAAGGCAGCGGCAGTCTATTTTTTTAATAGTTACAAACTTTACGCGTTTACTTTTCATGCATTCCGGCCACCCGCGGTGTATACGCTCAACGTAACACTCACATTGAAGTAGCCGACCAGCTCGCAAAACAAGAGGGCGCAACTCGTCATTTGACTAGGAACGTCAAAGTAGGAGTGCTACACCTCGAAATCAGCAAAATTGTTGTGCGCAGTTAAGCGTGGGAGAGCTTTTTTCTTTTGCCCAGGGTATGAAGCACAGTGTGCATGTGCAGCTTGAATTCGGTGGAGGAGTTGAACGGAGTTGTAGTGCCGGCGGCCTCAGACGTCTGTGTTGTTGGCAGGAGGCCCCGCTTGCAATAGATCATTATTTGCATCCAAGGCGCTAAGCCGGCCTAAGCTCGCAAAGTAAGAAGTTTGAAACCGCGCCAAGCTTTTTTTTTTTTTTAATGGGAAAAAACGGACTTCCAGACAGTGCATAAAAGGCCAGACGAGCTACGAGTCATGTGATGTTGTGAGCTGATAGGCTGTCAGGTAGTTTTCCATAGTGCTACGAAAGTGCAACGGAACCCCCTAGTTAGAGCTAGCTTAGGAGCCTAGCAAGCACTGACAAACTTCCGTTCAAATGCAGATGCTGGACCATTCCTAATTGTATATTTGCTTGAAACGCGTGATGAAGCAATCGTTGAAAAAAGAAAAAAAAAGGTAGGAAAAAAAGAAGAGGTCTGGGTTGCGGCCTGACTGGCGACCACCTGCTGGTAATGCACTCCCTCACCTGAGCAGGATTAACCACCCTGGCGCAGTACTTAACCACTACCTCTCTTATGAAAGTACCAATTAACCTTTGACCCCCAGTCCCCAGTGACTTCGACGACACTGTCCAAGGCGACGGTCGGACCTGCGACGCTGCGGAGAGTGCTAAGAATCTCTGGGACTGGACAGGCCGCCATTGGAATCTGAACGTGGCTACATTGAACGCTAGAACGCTATCCAGTGAGGCTAATCTAGCTGTGCTATTCGAGAAATCAGAAGATGTCTAATGCGATGCAATATGGCTCAGCGAAGTCAGGAGGACACTTGAGGCTTTTACAGTGCTAAAGAATGCACAGTTTTAAGAACAGACAGTTCTATACAGTGCCAAAGAAGTTGACAGAAAACAACCAGGAAAGAGGTTTCTTATGCAAAAGAATGTCGCTGGTATACAGTGCCAATGAAGTTGACAGAAAACAACCAGGAGGGGGGATTTCTTATGTACAAGAATATCGCTGGCAACATAGAGGAATACGATAGCATCAAGAAGAGAATGGCAAGTCTCATAACTAAGTTTAACGAAAGGTACAAGATTAAGGTGGTACAGGCCTACGCGCCTGCATCGAGTCATCATGATCATTGGCTGAACGCTTTAATGAAGACGTAGAGTCAGCCATTAATAAAGTAAATACGCAGTATGATATTCTGATGGGCAACTTTAGATAGATATGTGAGGTTTAACGTCCCAAAACCACTATATAATTATGAGAGACGCCGTAGTGGAGGGCTCTGGAAATTTAGACCACCTGGGGTTCTTTAACGTGCACGCAAATCTGAGCACACGGGCCTTGATGGGCAACTTTAATGCCATGGTAGGGCAAGAAACAGACCTTATATCATGGTATAATATGGTATCGGCCCTAGAAATGCCAGAGAAGAGTTAATAGTCAAGTTCACAGAACGTAATAATTTACGGATCTTGAATACCTTCTTTAGAAATCGAGCTAACCATAAGTGACTTGGTAAAGTCCTAATGGTGAAACTAAAAGGGAAATATATTTCATTTTATGTACACAGCCAGTCATTGTACAAGATGTATAAGTAGTTCGCATGATGCGATGCAGTGACCGTATACAATTGTAAGAGCTCGTATTCACCTGAATTTTGAAAAGTAAAGGCGTAAGCTGATACGCAAGAAGGCAATGAGCTAGCAGGGAGAGGCAAAGTACAGGAAATCATAGCTTCGCTTCAGAATATATTCGAGGCTCTAGACGAGGTAACTGACGTTAGCGTTGACACAATGAACGATAATCTTCCTAGTATCACCAAAGAGTGTGCAGTGGAAGTCGGGGGTACTGTCACTAAACAGGACACTGGCAAACTGTCTCAGGAGACGACAAAGCATGAAGGCCTGAAATATAACCGACAAAACACAGCAAGTGAAGCTTTCAAAGTTAATAATTAAGCGTAACGTAGCCAACATCAGAAGGTATAACATGGAGAGAATTGAGCAGACTGTAAAAATCGGCAGACGCCTAAAAGCTGTCAAGGCGAACTTCTGCGTCTATAGACAAAAATTTGATGTAAGCATTTAGAGACAAGAGAGGCAATGTCATAACCACTATGGATAAGAGTTGGAGTGGTGGAGGAGTTCCACAGAGAGCTGTACAGAAACCAAAACAACCAGGATGATATTCTAAGAAGGAATAATACCCCAGATGAACTCGACATCCTACCAGTAACGCCAGGGGAAGTAAGAAAAGCCCTAGAAGGAATGCAAAGAGGCAAACCCACTGGTAAGGATAAGGAAACGACGGACCTGCTTATTCATGGAGGAAAAATTGTGTTAGAAAAACTGGCCACCTTATATACGAAGTGTTTGTTGACAGAACGGGTACTAGAATCTTGGAAGACTGCCAACATCATATTAATTCATAAGAAAGGAGACATCAAAGACTTGAAAATTTACAGGCCGATCAGCTTACTGACTTTTCTCCAGAAACTATTTACAGAAATAATGGTTAATAGAATTAAGACAACATTACACTTCAATCAACTAAAGGACCAAGCAGGATTTTTTACAGGCTACTCCAGAATAGACCATATATGCTCATACTATCAATCAGGTTATAGAGAAATGCGTGAAATACAACCAACCCCTATAGCTATAGCTTTCATGGATGACGAGAAGGCATTTGACTCAGTCGAGACGCCAACAATAATGCACGGACTACGGAATCAGGGAATCGACGAACCCTACATAAATATACTGGAAGAAATCTACAGTGGCTCCACAGCCACCATAGTTTCCGTAAAAAATGACAGAATCCCAATAAAAAAATGGTGTAAAGCAGGGAGACACGATTTCTCCAATGCTATTCACCGCGTGTTTACAGAAGTTATTCAGTACCCAGTAACCTAGACTGGAAAGAGTTAGGAATGAGAGTTAATAGATAGTACCTTAGTAACCTGCGATTCGCCCATGACATTGTCTTGATAAGGTACTCAGGGGACGAATAACAGTTTATGATTACTGAACTGAACACGGAAAGCAGAAAAGTAGGTCTGAAAATTAATGTTCACAAAACTAAAGTTATGTGCAACAATCTCGACAGAAAACAGCACATTGTGATACGCGGAGAGGCGTTGGAAGTTGTAAAGGAACTTCTAATTAGGAGAGGTAGTAACCGAAGAGCCGAGCCATGAGAGTGAAATAACTAGAATGGAAATGGGGTGGATCACATTCGGTAAGCATTCTCAAATCATGAATGGTAATCTGCCACTAACCATCAAGAGGAAGGTATATAACAGCTGCGTCTTGCCGGTACTTACATACGGAGCAGAAACCTGGAGGTTTACAAAGAGGGTTCAGCCTAAATTGTGGACGACGCAGCGAGCGACTGAAAAGAAAATGATAGGTGTAACCTTTAGAGACACGAAGAGAGCAGAGTGGGGCAGGGAACAAACCGGGGTTAAGGATATCATAAACTAAATCAAGAAGAATTGGACATGGGCCGGGCATGGCATGCAGGCAGGATAACCAGTGATCATTAAGGGTAACTGACTGGATTCCCTAAGAAGGCAAATGCACGAAGGAGAGACAGAAAGTGAGGTGAGCCTATGAGATTAAAAAGTTCGCAGCTATAACGTGGCAGCAGAAAGCACAAAACCGGGTTGATTGGCGGATCATTGGAGAGGCCGTCGACCTGCAGTGGGCCTAGTCAGTCTGATGTATGTATGTATGTATGTATGTATGTATGTATGTATGTATGTATGTATGTATGTATGTATGTATGTATGTATGTATGTATGCATGTATGTATGTATGCATGTATGCATGTATGCATGTATGTATGTATGTATGTATGTATGTATGTATGTATGTATGTATGTGCTGGCTCGTGCGTGCGTGCGGTGCGTTCACTGCTTGAACAAACATGATTGACTTGACATCACTAGTGACTCTGCCCGTGTACACTAGTGATGACACATTTGGTAGACATGCCCCTAGTGTATCGTAATTGTTATGTCTTCACGTGTTCTTTGTGTGTGCGCACCTATGACTCCTCAGCTGGCCGCCTGCACCACATAGGAATATTACTACTACCACGTGTGCATCGTTACTTGGCTACATGCTTTTGCCTATAAATACGCCCTACACTTGTCAATAAACGTTCTTTTCATTATGATGACTACGTAGATGTATTGCTGGTCCGGCGTAGCTATGCGCAAGCCTTGACTATTCTACAGTGGCGACGAAGATGGACACCACCCACGCAGTGAAAGACGACCCTGAACCTAACACTACAAAAAGCCGAAAAGTTGAGGCGATCATGGCTCACCACTAGCTTCCGCACTTCGAAGAAAATAGGTGAACGCCAAACCTTAAATAAAGTAAATCATACTTCGAAGCGAATGCCATTGAAGACCTAACTAAGAGAAGAGCATAGCTGGTTGCAGCCTTAAGCACGCACACGGCACAAGTACTGGCAGAGAAGATGGTCTTACGCATTACGAATGCGCTGACTTATGAAGAAGTCGTAGCAGTGTTCAGTGAGCACCACGATCCCAAGCGGCATAAAATCGCAGAAAGTTACAAGTTTCTCAGTCGGTGTCAAACGGAGCGTGAGCCCATTAATGAATTGGTAGTCGTCATTTGCCGAATAGTTGATAACTGCAATTTCGGCAGTGCTTTAAATCGCATGCTACGAGATCGCATTGTGTGTGGGGTCCGGTCAAGTGCACTGCAGAAGCAGCTACTTGCGAAGCAGGAATTACCTTTAGAAGACGCTGAAGCAATGGTCCTCTCAGCTGAAGCTGCAGATAGTGGCGTAAAAAACATGAACAGATCGGCCTTAACACCAGTGTTGAAAATAGCATGTATCATCAGAAAACGCCTCAAAACGAGAGGCGGAATGGGGCACATGAAGAATGCTCAAGGTGTGGTAGTGCAAAGTACAATGAGACCGGTTGCACCTGGTCTAACGCTCGCGCTGTTATCGCGGTGGAGGACGCGGTCACCTTGCAAGGAAATGGCGAAGCCGTGGTGCTCGCGAGCAAGGAACAGCAAGGAGGGCACAAACATTCTCATGGGGACGGAAAGTTGGACAGACGACGAATGCGGAGCAGCGCACATCTCAACCTTGGCCTCAGAACGGAAGAGCTGTCTGGTGCCACCAATTCGTCAAAAGTTATCTTGGTGTGGTGTGCAGCTTACCATGGAAGTTGATACTGGGTCGCCCGTTCGTGTCGTCCTACGTCAACTGTACGAGAGGCTCAGCGACCAATGGCCCAAGGTGAGACCGTCTAGTGTGAAATTGTCCTGCCTGCTACACACGACGACTACCAATGCTTGGGGAGCTTGCGCTCAGTGTTTCAGATAAGGGAATGATGGTGGAGTGCGCGCTGACCGTATTAGACTGTGTGGGACCAAGCCACTGTGGTCGAGACCTAATTCAGCTGCTGAACATCGCTGGTGTTCCGGTGGTTCACGTTGCAGGAGTCTCGGAGCCCACAGAACAAACGGGCAGGTTCATTGTGAACAGCATATTCAATGACTTCCACGACGTGTTTTCTGAGGAACTGGAGCTCATCATAGGACCTGTGGTCAGTCTGCACCTGAAGGAAGGCGCTGTACCCAAGTTCTGTAAGTCCAGGCCGATTTCATATGCGCTACGCGACCGCGTTTCACTTGAACTTGATCGGTTAGCTTCCTTGGACGTGTTATCACCGGTGGCACACTTGTAATGGCGTCGCCTAAAGTCGTAGTTCTCGAAAAGACGGCGCAGTAAGAATCTGTGGTGATCTCAAGGCCACCGTGAACCTCGCATGGGCCACTGAACAATACCGCTTGCTCATCATTGAAGATATATTTGCGCAACTACGCTATGGGGATCGTTTCATCACACTGGATTTTCGGGACGCATACAATCAAGTGGCAGTGGATGGTTTTGCAAAAAAAATTGCGTCTTTAACACACCAAAACGGCTTTTTTGCTACAACCGACTACCTTTCGGAATAGGCTCGTCGCCGGGATATTACAAAGCAAAATGGATTAGGTGCTAGCTGGTCTTGTGGGTGCACAAGCTTATCTTGACGACGGGCTCATTTCTGAAAAATCAAGCTACAGAGGCGAAATACTGAGAAAAGTTTTGGAGCGTTTTCGAGAGAGGGACGTAACGGTTGAGACACGATAAGCGCAAGCTGCGCAGCCCAGCAGCTTTACTATCTCGGGCATCGCATTGATCGCGATGGGTTTCATCAGACAGAGAAAAACCTCGACGCTATCAAGCAGGCACACCGCAGACCCCTCGTAATGTCATCTAACTGCGTTCATTTTTGGTGATGATTACGTTTTACGCGAGGTTTCTGCCGAACAGTCTATCACTTATTTTTTTTTTTGTATCAGCAGCTGGAAAAGAATGTGTGCTGGCAAGCAAAGCCTCAAAGCAGCCAAGGTTCTTGTTCATTTCGACCCTTCGAAGGAACTAAAACTTGAGGGCGACGCGTCTCCATATGGAATGGGCGTGGTCTCGTTTTACACGA
>NC_051166.1:179160518-179410622 GCF_013339725.1 Rhipicephalus microplus
TGTGGAGTGTGCATACTTGTGAATTGTTTTGATCTGCCATTATTGAGAATAAAATTTTGTTTTGTTTATCAACTCTCGGCTCTGACTTGTTCTTTGGGTTACAGCCGGCGTCCGCTGGCGCGCCAAAAAGGACCACTTCTAAATTGTCCACGCTTTTGTGGTGCGGTTCGAGGGGCCGATACCTCGGCCCTTAGAATTAGCCCGGCGATCGCCTCCCGAATTAACGGGACCTGTGACACCTCGTGAAGCTCTTCCGACGCAAGCGATAGATGACAGGCATCGCAGACGCCAGCGCACACAGCCTTCTGCATGTTTTGTGCCCAGGTCTGTACAATAAGAATGTAAAAATAGTTAGTCACAAGAGGCAGAAGATGAGGATGCACGCATATGACAAGTACGTGCAAGTTGATCAAAAAACGTACGCGTAAAATATGACAAAGAGGGTTCAGCTTAAATTGAGGACGACGCAGCGAGCAATGGAAAGAAAAATGGTAGGTGTAACCTTAAGAGACAAGAAGAGAGCAGAGTGGATTAGGGAACAAACGGGGGTTAAGGATATCATAGCTGAAATCAGGAAGAAGAAATGGACATGGGCAGGGCATGTAGCGCGTAGACAGGATAACCGCTGGTCATTAAGGGTAACTGACTGGATTCCCAGAGAAGGGAAGCGGGTTAGGGGGAGACAGAAGGTTAGGTGGGCAGATGAGATTAAGAAGTTTGCGGGTGTAAATTGGAAGCAGCAAGCACAGGACCGGGTTAACTGGCGGAACATGGGAGAGGCCTTTGTCCTGCAGTGGACGTAGTCAGGCTGATGATGATGATGATGAAAATATGACATGCAAATAATTTCACCTTCACATCTCTCACAGTCCTTCTGAAGCTGCTCCGACGAAAGAGATGGATGAAAAATATTGCAGACGCCAGTGCACACAGCCCACGTCTGCACATTAAGATTGTAAAAATAGTTATTCACAAGTGACAGAGAATGAATATGCATGGATATCGAAAATACGTGAGAGGTGAAATAAAAACATACGTGTAAAATAGGACATGTAAATAATTTCACCGTGATGTCACACATCGTCAAAGACGCGTTTAAATCCCCGTAGCGCAACAGCTTATGTGCGGTAGGCGCAGTCATATCTCCGAGGCTGCGCGAGTCACCGTGCTGCCAGCATGGCAGCGAGTTCTAAGCGAGCGCCGCCTTTCAGCTCGAGCAAGCGAAGGCAAGACCAAACACGGCGTTGCACGTGGAGCGTCTGCCGCCAGCGAACCTCGAACTGGAGAGCGACCATGGGCCAGCGCAAAGCTGGTTTGGAGCGAGCTCTTAAAAAAACGACGGCAATGCAGCCTTTTTCCACAAACTCGAGTGAGTGCGAAATCAACGAGAAAATACGAGTCCGCCGCCGTGACAGCATCCAGCGGCCGGCACCGAGCTGCTTGCGACCGATTGACGGGGAAGCCAACTGTAATGGCGACCAATTTTAACAGACTTCGTTCCGACGCTAGCGAACGCCCCGCCAGCCTGGGTCGGTGCACTTACAACGCGCTACATACAACAAGCAAGCTCGTTACGTGCAACCGCAACGTGTTTTGGACGACTCGCAAAACAGCGACAAGGTCTCCGCCCAATAACGTCAGCCCGGAGCTCATCACGGCGGCAAAGACAGGCGAGCAGCCGATGAGCGGGCGGCCGAGGGCAATGGCGGCCAATTTGCGGGCGGTCGAAATGCACAGGCGAACTACAGCCGCCAAAACCGACGTTCGCTGTGCATTTCGTGCGTGCGATATACAAAACGAGCGAGCCCGTTGCCGGCAAGCGCGATCCCCTATCGCACACCTTACAAGTACTGCAGCATATAGAATGATCACCTACTTGTGAAAGAATCCAGCGCTGATTCCTGCCCTGAGTCAGACTGAAATAATGTATCCGAGAAACCTGCTGTCATCTCGGCCACCATGTTGGCCGTTATTCCGAACCGGTGGTGTCGTGAGTTAGTCGTGACCATCTTGAGTAAGTCAGAGTAAGCCCGGCGTGACGACGTGTCGAAATCTCCTCCAGACTTCATGGGTGCGGCGAAACGTAAAAGCAGCAGCGCACGCTCATCCAAGCGCACACACGAAGCACAGCAGCGTACTTCCTAGATCGTCGAGCTCTCCGAGTGTGACGCAACGCCAACCGTCACGAGCAAACTATGGGGGAGGACTGAGCTGAAGAGAGGAGGACGGCTAGTGTCCTTGCACGCACAGCCCGCATCTCCTGCGCGGTTCATCCCTTTGGGGACTAAGTGGTTCGCATGTGGCACGCATCCCTCTGTGGTTACTCCTCAACGGTCTATCCGTTCCTCGCGCGCGCCTATTGGGCTCCATTACTCCTTTTTCGGGTAATTTGCCTTAGAGTGCATGTAGCTCGAATGTCGTAGGTGTTGCTCTGTTGTGAGCGATAGACTCTCACTACTCTCATTGCTTTCACTTTGTGCGTCGGTTGAATGAGCTCGATTGGGCGATGGCTGTGTCCTTCCAGAATAGAAGGAAATTGTTTTGCGCCTTTGTTGTCGCTTTCTGGAGAGTTATTGCAGTTGTTTTGATTGGTGGAGCAGAAAACTTTCTTGATGGCGTTCTTTCCTGCGAAGGTATCTCGTATGTGGAACTTGTCGTCGGTTTAGATGACATCTTTTCTGACGCCTTTTTTTCAGGCCGCAAGGGCGCTTTTGCTGTAATTTTAGTTCGTCGCTGTCTTTATTCAAGTAGCCGTTGTAGTCTCCGAGGTTTTTGGAGAGGCGGTTGTTGGCACTGCTGTTGTTGACGTGGTGGATTTCTTAGGAGGATAAGCCTGGTAGTCTTCGCAATTTGATAAGCTCCCTTTGTTTATTCTTCGCAGTGGCTGAGGCAGTCGTTGCGTGCTCTACTACGAGCATTCTGATAATAAGAAGCGCACTCGAGCGACAAGAATGAATGCATATTTTTCTCAGATTGATCAGTAGATAGTTCATAGTGGCCAAAAGCAAGTCTTCTCTGGAGATCCATGTAATGTGGCCAAATAATCGGAAAGCTACCCAGAGGGTTCAAAGATACCGTTAATTATGGATGTTTCTGTCAATTGCTCAGGGTTTGGTGAATCCGCCACTTCTGCATTGTCTCAACTATATAGTGGGCGATCAATGGAAGATGATAGCACAGCAGACATGTCTTTATTAGGTTCCAGCTGTGAATTTGGTAAGGCTGCGGAACCATTGAAATGAAATGTTGAGTTGAAAGAAGCCTCTTACGCTCATCCTGGCATGGTGGGGTATTTTTCCGATGCTTCAGCTTGTTTATCGTGAAGGCAACAACCTCGAAAAGCATGTGGCAATCGCTATGAAGAACAAAACAGCCCCTTCGTGCGAAGCCAGGGGAGGTGGGGTAACGTTTGCTATACGACGAGCCAGTTTCGTAGGGTGGTTCAATAACACCTCGTGTACTATGGTGCCGTGAATAGGCAGAGGATGCCAATTTTCGTGCCGATGGGAAGCCGATGGAAGCTGGGTCTTTTCGAATTTTGGTGAAGCTAGGCTTTACTGTGAGTGCTGAAAAATGTTAATTCATTCTCGGAGTTCGAACGCGCTTCTTATAACAACAACGCTCGTAATCGTGTCCCCAACATCTTACCTACGTCACTTGGAAGTATTGAAAAAATGGGTGGATGGCGAAGAACAGACAAAAGCGAACTGTAACAACTTAGACGGAATGGTTCTCACGACATTTCTCCTAACGTTTGTTCGAGCGTTTCTAGGGCTCTTCGGGTCGCCAGCCGCAATTAAGGGCGCGCTTTATTAACCCTCCGATCGGCTCACTCGACGGGTGGCCGATCCTGGCAACGAGAGACCGCAGCTCCAGCTGCGCGCGTCGCGGAGTTAGCCCGAGCTTCGGCCGTCCGTCTTCGGCGCGCGTCGCCGACCGCGGCGGGAGGGAAAGCCATTTCCGCGGCAGAGTGCGCCCAAGAGTGGCGCGCGTTGTTTCAAGGCGCTCGAGCGTGGCCAAGTTTCGCCCAGAGCCCCCGCTCGTAAATCATTCCGCTTGAGGTGTCCGCGATCGCCGTCGAGGCCACGAAACCCGAGAAGGTGCGGGCGCTGTGCGCGGCTGTTTGTGCTTGCGCGCGATTGTCCAGTAAAGACGGCCACGCACAAAATGTCGCGAGAGAAGCGTGCCCACATTCCATCTTTCTCGCTGAAAATAGCAGCACCTACGTGGGTGAAGCTTCAAGTGGCCGCTAGCTTTTTACCAGGCTTGAACGTGGCTAACAGTGACAATGCCGTACAGTATGGCGTCTATACTTCATTGAGACTGCGCCACGTTTATTCATTTCAGCCTTACAGTATTCGAGCTGCTTTCAAAGTTTGTTTGAAACGACTGTGGACGGCTTTTTTTTTTGTGATGAATACTGCATGCAGTACTAAGAATGGCACAGACTAGCAATGTGTATGTCTTGTCAATGATATTTCAGATTTTTTCACTTCATAGCAAGGTAGGCTTTTGCACAGACAAAATATTTGGTTATGGTGGAAGCCGACTTAGTGCAGTAAGCAACAAGCGTGTCTTCGATTTTGAGCGGTGTGATACAGTATACTCCTATTCTTTCTGCATTGATACTGCCTTTAAATGATACTTGCACTATAGTAAGCATCTCTACCTCCTGAACTATCATCATCATCATCATCATCATCATCAGCCTGACTACGTCCACGGCAGGACAAAGGCCTCTCCCATGTTCCGCCAGTCAACTCGGTCCTGTGATTGCTGCTGCCAATTTATACCCGCAAATTTCTTAATCTCATCTGCCTACCTAACCTTCTGTCTCCCTCTAACCCGCTTGCCTTCTCTGGGAATCCAGTTAGTTACCCTTAATGACCAGCGGTTATCCTGTCTACGCGCTACATGCCCGGCCCATGTCCATTTCCTCTTCTTGACTTATTTATGATATCCTTAACCACTGTTTGTTCCCTAATCCACTCTGCTCTTTTCTTGTCTCTTAAGGTTACACCTACCATTTTCTTTCCATTGCTCACTGCGTCGTCCTAAATTTAAGCTCAACCATCTTTGTTAGTCTCCAGGTTTCTGCTCCGTAGCTAAATACCAGCAAAATGCAGCTGTTATATACCTTTGTGTTGAAGGGTAGTGGCAATCTACCTGTCATGATTTGAGATTGCTTGCCAAATGTGCTCCACCCCATTTCTATTCTTCCAGTTACTTGATTCTCGTGGTTCGGCTCCACGGTTATTACGTGTCCTAAGAAGACATAGTCCTTTACAACTTCAAGTGTATTATTACCTATCTCGAAGCGCTGCTCTCCTCCGAGGTTGTTGTACATTACTTTCGTTTTCTGCAGAATAATTTTAGGACCTACCTCTCTGCTCTCCTTGTCTAACTCCGTAATCATGAGTTGCAATCCGTCCCCTGAGTTACTCAGCAAAGCAATGTCATCGGCGAAGCGCAGGTTACTAAGGTACTTTCCATTAACTCTTATGCCTAACTGTTCCCATTCTAGGCGTCCGAAAACCTCCTGTAAGCAAGCGGTAAATAGCATTGGGGAGATTCTATCCTCCTGTCTTACACCCTTCTTGATTGGTATTCTGTTTCTTTTTTTATGAAGCAATATAATAGCAGTTGATCCCCTGTATATTTCTTCTAGGATGTTTATATATACTTCATGGACGCCCTGATTCCACAGTGTCTACATGACTGCTGATATTTCTATTGAATCAAACGCATTCTCGTAATCTATGAAGGCTATGTATAGTGGTTGGCTATATTCTCAGCATTTCTCAATTACCTGATTGATAGTATGAATGTGGTCGATTGTTAAGTAGCCTGTTAGAAATCTTGCTCGTTCCTTTGGTTGATTGAATTCTAATGTTTTCTTAACTCTGTTAGCAATGACCTTTGTAAATAGCTTGTATACTACGGAGAGAAAGCTGATCGGCCTGTAATTCTTCTCCTCCTGAACAGCTACACTCAAAACTACGAGTATTGTAGACCACGGCAAGTTCACTGAGAGACATAATAAACCGAATTTCAAGAGGGGGAACCGTGCTTGAAAATGTCCCGCACTGATGAGTGTCTGCCTCTGCACCAAGTAAATTTGCTGTTGAGACTTAATGTCTTGCACAGTGAAACCCGCACCATATAATTAGTCTTACTAACATTTAGTCCTAACAATTTCAAGCTGAGCAAACCCGGCCACTTATTTAAATCATGACCTGTCTGTTTCTTACGTCGCGGACGCATATGTCACTGAAAAAAAAGTTTTAAAGAAAGGAATAGTATTGTCCTCGGTATGCAAGATTAGCTAGGGTGATCATATATGTAGATATTTTTTACTAACAAACGATAACTGGGTATTGACAGCCGCTGTACCCATCTATACTTATCTCTCTTTAAGAAAGACTCCAAATCATTACTTCTATAATGATAATGGTTAAGGGGAAATTCACAATTCTAAAAACTGGTATATGGATATTGTGTTTGGCAAGTTTGTACACAGAGCATCTAAAGCAAGTTGGTACACTTTTGATTTTCTATCGCTCCTTTATCCACCCATTCAGTATGCCGAATCGCAAACCAGACGCTTGTGCAGCAGACCTTCCGGTGTACTCTTTCCTTGTTTTCGTTGTATTTCCAGCAAACTTCCACGTTTTTTTTTTGTTTTTAGGGGGGGGGGATATGCCAGAGCTTCTAGTAAAGAATCCCTCAAGAACTTGAAATCCAGGTAGAGTATTGCCAGATAATCTAGATGACCTTCACTGCAATTCCTAGCCTTGTAATCCTCCTGCCGCAGCCTTAAGATTAGTCTGTCCTACCTAAGTACTTTCCGCCACAAGAGTGAAAATTTTCATAGAGCATGCCACTTCTCATGTCTACATGTCGTAGATGCTTTCACACCCATTTTCAGGAGTGTCCAGAATCAACATCTCCTCATTTTGATATGGGACATCTTGGCGCTGTGGTACTCCCAATGTGCACGAAGTTTCGCTGATTTGAACAGCTCCGCCCATGCTTGTGTTGAATGATTTGTTTTAAATGCAAAACATATGTCAGCAAACTGTAGCCACTTTGGCCATTTCCGTCTACGTATATATCATTTATAGCCACCTACGTCTGGGCGCTCTCATGGTGGTATCCTTTACTTGCCAGTGTCATACACCAAGATTTCTATGGAAGGGCATTAGTGTGTGAACGCGATGAATAGGTCATTACATGAACCGCTGAACCGCAGGAGGCACTTGTCCCGTACACCCTGAAACTGTTTTCTTCACTCACGTGCAGCACATACCTGCATACCACGGTCCAAGGAATGCGGGTATGAGCCACATATGATTGACAGTTTGTATGAAACCAGGAACGGTAATAAACGACTAGAAAACTTTACGCGACTGCCTGGGTACCATGCCACCGAGTTACCGTGAGGTGGAGTGCCCACCCCCCCTGGCGGTTTAAATATCGTACTGCCGTAGAACCACCACGAAGCCCGCTCGTGCCGACTTTAATCGAGGTGCTGTGTGAAGTGAGTACCACATAAAGAACTGAGCCATGTGTGGGTACTCGATCCCTCTGCCTTTGAATTTGGTGGTCTCCGGCTGGCACTGGGATCGAACCCGGTACCTTCCACATAGGAAGCGGACGCTCAGTCATGTTGCTACCGCTGCGGTTTGTCGAGACTCCATGTCCAGTGGGTTACATTTTGGTAGCGGGCCTCCGTTATGGACCCATCGTCCAACAAGTCAGATGAGGCGTTCGTGAGAACAACAGAGGTATATTTGCATGGTTAGGAACTGACAAGTTGAAGTGAGGTTATCAAGTGATCAATTGTATAAAAAGTCATTGAATAACTCAAAATATACAAAGGGTCTTCCGCTTATATATCGCCGCTCTGCCAACCCTGGGCGCATTGTCCGCATCTTCAGCCAATACGGCTCTCGATGGTCTCGGCACTCCACCCACGATGGCGGGGAAAGACACCCCACAATGCATGTGGAGAGGGCACAGTCTAAACGATGTCCAAATATGGTCGCGAACGCACGTCACCCGGGTTTTGCACTCGACACCAATACTTTGCTCACGTCCGATGATCTTGGCTCATCATGGTTCCAAGAATTCTACCGGCAAGAGGGTGATGTCCGAAAGAGCCGGCTCTCGGTAGACGTGCCAAACTTGCCTGTCTGCGTTCGGGTAGAACAATGTAGCGGTCTGAAAGGTTTGTCGTCAAAAATACCACCTTGTGTAGCTGCTACAATGGAGCAAAATAAAAAGAGAACTTCTTTGGTGCGAACAATGCGGAAAATCAAAAAATAGGGGAGGAAAGAAACAGACTCTTTATTCGTTTTTTCGTACTGTTTGCGCCAAGGAAGTTCTCTTCTTATCTTGCTATATACCAACTTGACCCAACACAAGTTTTACTAAAGCAACCATGGACAGAGGGAAAATGAGGAGTGGTCGACTATTCCCTCCTCGTTTGCTATAGAAGTTACTCCTTCACAAATGTAATTTTCCAGAACTCAATTCACTCTCCTCAAACGGTGCAGCTGCAGACGGTTTGGTTTTAGCCGCCACCCCAAACAGCGAATACCATGCTGGGTCAGTCCTCTCTTCAAATTCACAGTGGCTTCGAATATGGCCCCGTCGCTCCGTCTTGTCCGAAATGCCTTTGGTATGGAGTCGAGGTCACAATGACCTTTCCTGGACCGGTCCGATGACACCCTTGTTCATGTTTGACAGAGAGGAGTGCATCATGTGCGTGGTATGTAGTCGTGCTCTTAAATGACACGCATGTCATCATTATCATGTTTGCACCAGTAATATACCTTAGTCATCATTCACGTCACGTAATACGAAATTTGGTATATGTGAAGCTAACGAACCTACCGCGAGCGCATCATGAGCGTGGCAAGTAGTCATGTTCTTACATGACGCACATGTCATGGTTCTTATATTTGCACCAGTCATATACTTTCATCATCTGTTCACGTCACGTAATACCAAATTTGGTATATGTGAAGGTAGCGAAATCACCGCGAGCGCACAATGAGCGCGACGTGTACTGATGACTGACTTGACAGGTATATTATGATTTCCACATGGAGGCCTGTCACCAATGTTCGCCGTGCAGTCATGTCATACCATACAAGTCTTGCAATATGCCATCTGAACGAAACCACCGCAGGACCAGCAAGACTATGAGATGCAAATCATGACATTCATGACATACATGTCATGATGTTCATGTTATGACTAGTCACTTATGCTCGCCATACAGTCAGGTTATGCCATACCAGTTTTGGTATAGATCCCATTATCTAAATGGCCAGGAGAGACTAAAAGTTGTAGGCGGATAGATAGATAGATAGATAGATAGATAGATAGATAGATAGATAGATAGATAGATAGATAGATAGATAGATAGATAGATAGATAGATAGATAGATAGATAGATAGATAGACAGACAGACAGACAGACAGACAGACAGACAGACAGACAGACAGATAGATAGATAGATAGATAGATAGATAGATAGATAGATAGATAGATAGATAGATAGATAGATAGATAGATAGATAGATAGATAGATAGATAGATAGATAGATAGATAGATAGATAGATAGATAGATAGATAGATAGATAGATAGATAGATAGATAGATAGATAGATAGATAGATAGATAGATAGATAGATAGATAGATAGATAGATAGATAGACTCGGTCAAAGTCACTGAGGCTCGTTAAGAAAAGCTTCGCACTTAAAAAATAAACTCTATAATGATTTCATATCGTGGCAGCGTTAACTGTGATTGCAGTGTTCGTTGTCGGTTTTTGTAACAGTGTGAGCAACGTTGCATATTAAGTATTACACGTACATACATACATACGCACATACATACATACATACATACATACATACATACATACATACATACATACATACGTACGTACATACATACATACATACATACATACATACATACATACATACATACATACATACATACATACATACATACATACAAACATACATACATACATACATACATACATACATACATACATACATACGTACATACATACGTACGTACGTACGTACATACATACATACATACATACATACATACATACATACATACATACATACATACATACATACATACATACATACATACGTACATACATACATACATACATACATACATACATACATACATACATACATACATACATACATACATACATACATACATACATACATACATACATACATACATACATACATACATACATACATACATACATACATACATACATACATACATATAATAGTACGCAGAGGTCAGCAACCTCGTGTCTACCGCCACACGCCTGCTGGCGTAGGTAAGTGTGCCGCGACGCCCAAAGCGCTGGCTTATGCATAAAACAGTGCCTCCATACATCATCGTGTCTAATGGCTTCGCTCATCAACAAGAGCGCCCACCATCCGACCGCGGCGAACTGTGTTGTAGTTAACGGATTCCTACTTTACGAGGATAACCTGTGCGCGCCAGAGGAGGCATCCTGAAGCCCGCATTACTTTCAGCGCTGCCCTCTTCCAAGCAACATTTTTGCATACCCTTGGAGACCACAGCTATATCAGAAATGCTGCATTCCTCAGAGGACCTTTCCAATTCTGATGCATTTTCTTCTTTTTTGCCGCTCAAGCTAGCAGTTTGCCCAGTGCGAGAATGGCACATAGCACCGAGTCATTTAGTTTGCCCGCACAGATACTGACCCTTGTGCATTACAGGTTATCCGAAACGTAAACGTAAAGTCATCGTGATCGTTACTATTCCCGCCTCCTTTGAAACGAGGCAGTAACAAACACTGTCTCCTGGCTTGCCATGATTACGTTTTGTTACGTAATGTTCACACTTCAGCTTAAGAAGTGCACAGAAGACAAAGAAATTACGAAGATAACCACTAACATTCAACTACCATTTACTAAAGCACCACACAAATATATACCTGTAACATGTGATCACAACCGTAACAGTCAATGCATGAGGGTGATAAAACAAACTAAAAACAAAAAAAGCTGCGATACTACGTAGTAACACCTTGTGCTGGTGATTGTAAGTGCGCTAGTTTTTTCTTGTTGTTGTTGATGATGATGATGATGATGAGATGGCTAGCTGGCTGACGCAGCTTCCGTTAGGTATCACCCGCTGCCTCAATTATCATCCTGGTACTATCATTTGGGTGAGTAGCCAACACTGGGATCCTGTCAAATAAAAGCATGCATTTGCATTCTGTGCAATCAGCCGCCAGGAAACCATCACAGCCTTTCGTCACTTTTTGATTGTCTCACGATATCACACGTTCAGGTGTTTGCCCGGCTTTCTATCCGACGTAACCACCCATGGGACAATGTTAGCTTGTATACGACACCCCTCATACAACAAGTTCATTTCGGTGCTTAACGTTACAACTATTTGAAGGCCTTACTACCGCACTAGTTCTGGCACATCACGACGCCAACTTCTTGTACTGGTGCTGTTTGACAATTCTTGAGATCATGTGATATACCATGGAATCACAACCACCTTCTTACGAGCTGTTGCCTGAGAATCAGTGCACGTACGTCAGATCTTCGAATCCGTGTGCAGCTTCTCTTATTTCAGTTTTCTTATATCCATCTTGTTTCTTTTAACTTGTAAATGCACTAGCCAAAATTATTTTGAGCGTATCTATCTATCTATCTATCTATCTATCTATCTATCTATCTATCTATCTATCTATGTGCATGCTTTCTTGATGGCTTTCTTGACGTGGTGTAGACAAAATTTAGTACGGAAGGGTAAGAAAATGTGAAGAATACGATTGACTGTTCATGACATGATTAACCTAAAAATACTGTAGCGTACGTCGCCACGCCCTTTCCTCCAGACACGTGTGCACATACCCGTATTCGCGGCGATATCGGGCTATAGGTGGCCGCGCAGTCTCCGCAGGAGTGTATCCACACTCCAGGCGGTCAACGGTGCGTATACAAATACACGCAGCGATGTTTCGTTGCGTGCGGTCTGAACCGATTGTCGGCGAATAGAATGCGTTCATTGCAGTTTACGGGTAATGTATACGCTCTTTTCCACTGAATCGGTGCACGCAGCTTACGCAATGTTACCATTACGAGCGAGTAAAGCGCATTGTGACTTTCAAAGGGATGTTCACCCTGGGTGACTGTCTGCGCGCTTTCGCACTAAATCCCGGTTTTGCTCTGTTTTTGTGCGTGTTTAGCTTGTGTAACGTCTACTGCACATTTGCTGTAGCGTGACGGAACCAATACTTACTTCTTTCTCATTTGCATACAACAGAAACAAAAAAGAGAAAATTATCGTAGATAGCCTTCATATCTCTGCGATGAGATCAGTACCACCGTTCGCACTTATACGCATATGCATCATTTTTTTTCTCATTGTATTCACCATAAAATGTGGCGCAATCGAAGTGTAGTAAAGAACACTTATAGTGGCTGACAGTGCATCACGCTACATTGCGTTTACCTCGTATACGCACATGTTCTCGCATAAGTAGAACTAAAAAAAAAACAGCGTTCAGCAGAAAGCTTTCATCGATGCATTACATGCATGACAGTGCTACAGCAAATGTCTGGTTGTTTTGAGGGACAAGAATGTTTTTTTTTTTCTGACGACAAATGACCGCTGCCTTCCGTCGGTCAATAACAAGCTGCACGAACACTCAATACTGTAAAAAACATGACATTTTCAGTGAAATCATACAACATTAGGTGTAAGGCATGTCGTCTGAAATATTTTGAAAGTCTGGGCTCTTTAAAGCGTTCCTAAATGTAACCACACCTTTGCGCACGGCAACTCCTTTTTAAGTACAGTATGTGTAAGTATACCGAAGTGTCGTAGTTTATTTGATAGTAATATTTCTATGTAGTGGTACCACGGCCAGATGAACACAACCGAGGCTCCCTCGTACAGTCGATAAACTACCACGTCATAGTTGTACACCTACCAACACCACGGAAGGGCATGGTCTAGAGCCTCGGTTTTGGTTACAACTGAGTCGCTAAAACGCTGCATTCACACACCGTTTCTTAGTTCTCGTATTTTGGAGGATGCCAAGAGCATTTTGCGATGTGCTTGAAGCAGAAAGTGGCACCCACTCTGAATTTCTTGTGGTGAATGGAGGGTACGACGACTACACACAGCACTCTGGAAAGTGGCACTCACAGATCTTATTACAATGCATTAGCAGCCAAGGAAGAACAAATGCTTTCGTGCGACGTTTAAAGCATACGTACAAACACTTAAACTCGCGCTGACATAACCAGACAAACCACCCTTTGAGAATGCGCATTATTTACGCCCACGTATAAACACGACGTGGCTGGCCGAGGACTGCAGGGAGAAATTCACACTTGCGCGCTTCAGCCAGCTGCCGCCAGGTGGGGACTTCATTCGATATCGCGGTCAATACCAAGAACGGCAGTATGCGGCTATACGCCACAGTGGATTGGCAGTTTGTATCTACCCAGAAATAGCGAGAACAGACATGACAATTTAAATGCGAGGGCGTTAAGCAAAAAAAAGCGACATTGCAGCGTTGACACGATGAATGCAGAGAATAAAAAAGGGAATCCCAACAGCAACCTAATACAAACATTCTGCGTCGCAGTCATATCTACCCCAAAGTCATGCCACGTCTTGAAACTGCTGTGATAAAACACCATTTATGAAGGCATTATGTCGGTGAAACGTCAATTGTGTCTGCAGTGCTAGCTATCTTGTTAATAACAAGGCGATAAATACTACATATGTACCCCTGTGATACAGGTGTCATGTAGGGTTAACTTTAATTGGGGTTTTAATGCTGGCTCCACTTAGAAACAGTCTAATAAGCATAGTATTTGTATTTCTATAATTCAGCAAGCTTTACATGGTTGGCCCCAAGAAAAACGCTAACTAATCTTACGTACGATGTTCCCATAATGGCACCGTAAAGTGCAATTTGTTTCGAAAATACTGGCAGCTATAAAGTCAGTGCCGACGTTGTGTTAGACCACAAATTACCCTTTAAGCGCCAGTGTAGTCGACGTCCGTAGTAAGCTGACGATGCGCACATCACTGCTACACTTGCAAGAACATGTCGATCCACCTCGAAGCGCTTGGCTCAAGGTCTAGTAATGCAGCATCCACCGTGAATGGATGATTGATTCGCTTGAAACCGATTTCCTCATTGCATAAGAGCTGCCATTTTGTACTGAAGTGTCTGTTTCTGCTTTATATATAGCGTTCCCTACGACATCGATGACTCCGGTTCTATTAGTAGATTCCCTACTTTGTTTTCCTCCCGTATTTTACTTGTCCCTGGCGTACTTTTGATATCCCCACCATAATTAAATCTCATTGACTGACTAAGCTGGACACCCTGTAAGACCTCATTGGTTCAATGTAATCAGTCGTTGCACTACAGTTTGCTCAGTAGTTTGCGGACTTGTGTTGCGACCAAACACTTGCCTCATTTCTTGCAAACATTAGCTCCGGCTTGTTTTTGCCCTCCGTGACTCAGCTCGGACACCAAATAGCACAGCATTGTTCTTAGGCTATCATATTGACGCTTATTGTTTCTGTTCACCAGCACTTGTAAATTTCTGCTTTTATTTTGATATTTTGCATCGAATTATACCAGTTGTGTTTCCCTTACATTGGTTTTGATGATTTCTGACCATTTTTATATTCTGGGTCAATCACAGCATGCTTTCGTGCCAATATCCTTTATATTCCTTCAGTTGGTGTTCCCGCTGGTGTGGTATAGCTATTTCCTTCGGCTGCTGACCCGCAGGTCACGGGTTCGAATCCCAGATGCGGTGGCTGCATTTCCGATGGAGGCGGAAATGTTGTAGTCCCGTGTGCTCAGATTCGGGTGCACGTTAAAGAACCCCAGGTGGTCGAAATTTCCGGAGCCCTCCACTACGGCGTCTCTCATAATCATATGGTGGTTTTGGGACGTTAAACCCCACATATCAATTTTCAATCATACCTATTTCCTCACTCTTTCCGCCCATTTATTTTCATCCAGGTTGATCAGTCATTCATCAAAACTATTTGTTTCTAAAGTAAGAAAGGTGCAGAATGAAACTCAACCATTATCTCTCTACACTGTCTGTGTGATCTCGAGAAAACCTCCGACTTCAAGCATATATCTGCATTCGTTAACGTCAGCGTTTTCATCATTACGCTTCGAATTCTCGCGGTGCTTGACTGCTGACCCGAAGGTCACGAGTTCGAATCTCGGCCGCACTTCGATCGCGGCAAAATGTTAGATTCTCTTGTGCTTAGATTTGGGTGCACGTTCAAGAATCCCGTATGGTCTAAATTACCGGAAAACTTCCCTTTAGCATTTCCCGTAAGAATACCGAGCTTTTGTGGCGTAAAAACATCAGACATTGTTATTCTGTTTCAATTATTCGTACCACATAGCGTTTATTGTACCCCCGGATAACATTTTATTATTGCTGCCTTCCGTTTGTTCATCCTCAGATAATTTTGCAGGATGTCTGAGGAGTTTTCTCCTTCTGTTAAGCTTATGCCCAGATAGCTACATCGGTTAACTATAGGCTTGGTGTTCAACGCACATCACATCAACACTCATTTCTTCAACAAAATCCTAAGTCCCAATTTACCCGTACTAAAACCGAGGCTTGGATACGACATTTTTCCCCACACATGCTGTCTAGCCATTCTCTGCAAATTTCTTGTGTTGTTCGCCAGTATCTATAGCTATACCTGTGTGCACCTGCCGAGAGATCACCTAGTTGCTGCCTTGTACATTGCGAATGTAATATAATCCCTAATAATATATTCAAAGCGCTCGTCTATGTCCTTAGCAGAAGTCGTGAGAATAATAGCGGCGCCGTTGGGAATTCTTTCTTCAGTCCCCGATTAAGCTTCCTTAGTTTCTCACATTTTCAGCCGGCCTGCGTGATTCAAATTTGGTTTTTTCAACTTATCCCCTTCGGCTCTACAATACCGCACCCTTATGTGTCGTGCTTGAAAATATCGCATGGAATTTCCCCGTCAATGTTGTCGTGAGGTGGCCTACACATAAAATCTAAAAATTTGTTATCTAAAGGCGTGCTCTCTTTTAAGCTGTTAACCCCTCTGTACAATTAGCAAGCGCAAATGATTTCTTTTAAACATCTTCCCGGTCCGAACCAGTTCTGTGCTTCCCCCAATATATCATGTTCTTCCACCAACTTCAGCAGCTACCAGCTTATTACCTATATGTCTATTCATTAGCCGATTACAAATGTAACTGTGTAAGTTGCACGCTCAAGTTTTTTTTTTTTCAGTTTATTTCTGGAAGTTCGACACACAGTAAAGTAGTTACCTATAGTTAGCACAGAAAGGTTTCAAAGCCTGATGACTTTCACAGGACCCTCGATTAACAAAGATATTTGTTCATCACAGGTAGATTAACAGAGCGAAAATTCATAAGCGTATGAATTAAAACAATCAGTGTGTTCAAAGTTATGTGGAGCAACTAAGTAGCAAGAAGGAAAAAAAGTATTATTAAACAGCAAAACATTGCTAGATGGTGAAATTGTAGCGTAGATAAACGCCAACATATTTAATTGGGAAATGAACTATTTATACAAATTAAACCTATTCAATTATTCTCTTTTTCCCCTTTTTGAATTCACAGATAAACTTACTCTTGCTTTGATGTCACGCACAAAAAAAATCAATTTGTTTTCACTATCGTACCACGTAGATAGTTGTTATTTGTTCTATGCATCCAGCTGCTTGATTACCTGTTTTGAAATTTCAGTTAGTTGTGCTGCCGTATCAGAGACCTTTTTTTCCTAATCTATGCAAAATTTAGAGTACCGGTGGGTCGCCGGGTCAGTGGCGCCATCTGGGGACGCCAAGGTCTCCCAGACACAAGCGGAGCTATTAACACCAACTGCATCATTCTTCGTTGCTGCGTTAAATTTCTACAGTGGTTTAATGATGAACACATTCAGTACTAATTTTAGACGAAGCTTCTACGAGCTACACATTTCGGTGTTACCGTGATCCACACACACACACACACACAAAACGACACCGGTGAGTGTACAGAAATGCGGGTGGACACAAATGAGCCCCTCGAGGGTGTGCTTATCACATGCGTATTTTGTATGCGCCTTGTTTCAATGCGTATCTATCAACGTATCTATCTATATATCTATCTAGCCGCCTAGGTCTAGTACCGCTTCCCTAACTTGGTGCACGCCAATTATTTAGGGAACACTGAAGATTCGCCTTTAAGAGTCAAACGCGATGGCGATATCACTAGTCAGTATTTCGACCCCCTAGTGCACACTAGAAATTATGCCCGTGAGCTGTTTTTGAACTTGTTATGCATCCACTACATGGCCTTAAGAGAATGCGCGCCGTAACATGCGTGCTTTTAGTAACGGGTGGCTGGCTTTAAACCCCAAAGTCGTTGTTGTAACCACATGTTCAGACCTCCGACGCTTGTATCATGCAATATAATAATTCGATGAATCTCAGAAGCGTGTTTAGTTGGGCTAGTTGATAAAAAAAAACATGGTAAAAGGTAAAAGCAGTGCAGACTAGAAGAGACGAAACAAAAAATAACAGACAAAACGAGCGCCGACTTACAACTGACAGTTTTAAGCTTGAATGCAATAAAAAGGGAAAAGGTGTGGGGTAACGAGTCACGTGAACTTTCAAGCCGTTCGTCCCAATACAATGAGTGGAAGCTATTAATCGCAAGGTTACATCTTGTCGACTAATACTTACTAACTCTCTTCACAAGCATATACTCAAAGGGAAGGGGGGGGGGGGGGGAAGCAGTCTCATGACGTTGATATACATGTACACAATCCGGTCAAAATGCCACCGATAACCACGTTACAAAGGAAAGCTGGTGCATCTGCCCCCTCCCCAGTTGGGTCAGTGTGAAAAATTTTCTGTGAAAAAAAAAGCTGTGAATTGCAGGGAAAAAATTGGCCCCGTATCTGCTTTTCATCTGCAAATGTCGTCGAAAGACGATAGTCTTGCGTGTGGAGAGACTTAACAAACCATTTATTTTATGTTCTGCGCGAGAAAATTGGTGAATGATATTCCGGAGGCGCTGCGTTAGAGTGTCTGGAGCGTGCAGCGGAGGTGAACGAGCGCATCAAGTCACGTCACACGTGAGACATGAGTGCCATCTGGCAGTTCTTTTTCGAAAACAAAGCACGTGGCCCTGAGTTGGGTGTGCGCGCCCGTCTCAGAGGTGATAAGGTGTAGAACGCCAGGTGACGGGTAGGTGCCACCACCGTCTCGTCTTAGCAAAGCGTTGAAAACACTCGCCTTTCCGTGCAAGCGTTGCATGGTCAGCGCAGCGTGATAAAGCGCTACGGTCCTTAAAATTACTTATGTATGCATTTTCAAGCAAAAGACGAACATGCAGAATATATATGTGTTGTTATGGTGCCTCAGATATGCGCAATAATTGCTTTTTAATTGACAATCGCACACATATGAACGCTGATCCTTGAGCAACATTGGTGGGCGCTGCGGATGGGATCGGCCGTTCGGAGTATCGGCTGGTGCTGTTTAGAGTACCTGGTTCGCGGTAACAGTGGACAAACAGACAAATGTACAGATATACAGACAGGAAGACAGACAGACCAAAGTTTTTGCGTGGAAGGTCGAGAAAGACTATCGTCTTTAAAATAACACAGCAAATATGCACATGGTCAAGATTCTCTTGCCGCCACTTTCCCGATAAAAAAAGAAGGGGAGGGGGGCTTTTATTTTCGGTTTATTTTTATTTTTTAGGCAATAACATTCCTGAAACACAGAAGCGTTTCTGTAAAGAAATGTGGTGAGACTTTACTGCCGGCGCCCAGTAACGCGTCATGGATTGATAGGTGGCGTTTCCCATCCCAAAACCACCATGTGATTATGAGACGCCATAGAGGAGAATCCCAGAAATTCACCCCATGCGGAGTTCTTTAACGCGAACTCAAATATGAGTACACGGGCCTATAGCATTTTCGCCTCCATCGAAAATGCAGACACCGCAGCCAGGGATTCGATGCCGCGACCTGCGTGTCAGCAGCCGAGTGCCTTAGCCGCACTAGACCACCGCGGCGTGGCCACTAACTGCTTTTTCGAATCTCCGCTTTTTTATCTACTGCTTTTTGGAAACTCCGCGACGAGTATGAGGTAAGTGACGACACAATGATGCGCAGCTCTTGTGAGCTAGGCAGAGGGTGCGAACACTTATAGCAGCTTACAGCATGCATGAAGTTTGTTCATTGTTGTGCACAGAAGCTGCCACAATTTGTCCACAAACTGGAAAAGAAAAACAAAACGGTTCCCTCTGTTAGTGGTCTAGCCTGTGGTTCGAAATGGTACTCCTGTAGCTGCTGCTTTACGGAAACTAAAGGACACTTAGCTCCAGAACCGAAGCATCTATAGGCTCAAAGTTTCTTTATATAGAACGATCATATACAGGCCAGTCGTCTACGAACAATTTACGGCAGGTGCTATTGACTGCGTAAAAGCTTTGAAAAGGTGGCCTTATTGTTTTGTCGCTTGGCATACCAGTCGGTTAACACACAACGTTGACGGGTTGCTGGTGCCTATCTACACTAAACAGATCTTCGCGCAACGATACAAGAAACTTAAGACTGTCATTTTATTGCGTTGACATCCTTCATAAGAAAAAAAAAACGGATTTGACAACTCATTGATCTTGTGCTACATACCATCATATTCTGCAACAAACTTGCTCAATGAAGTGCGTGGATGACCTAGCGCTCAACTTTTTCTTGCTTCCTACCTTTGGTGTAAGCTTGTGGGTGTGCGTTGGAGCAAGATTGACTTCGTTACAGGACAGATCTGCCCAGTAAAAGAGGTGAAGTGGACGTCCAAGAAAGAAGTACTGTACGGCATTTTGCACTGTACTAAATGCTCCACCTTCACGCACTCACCCGCAGGTAACGCTGAAGCCCGCAAAATTTCTCGAGGTACGCTCTTCAAAAAAAGGGCGTACATGAAATGGCATTCGTGTCCGAAAGGAGCAACAGAGCCCTTTGCGCAGCTTCTACGTGCGTTTACTCGAACGCAGCGACGCAATTATTAAAACACGAGTTCCTGTCATGACGTTCGTTGACATGAGTGCATCTTACTGCACCACTTGAGACGTCTTCTTCGTAGGTGGTCCACATGACTGATTCATTGCTGACGGTATTATGTTTCGTGCGTTGGAAGTTCATCGCAGATATGAGCTGGATGAGTTTAGTTAGCGCCTTAGATCTAATCTTCCCTTCTTTCGTTCTCTGCTATGCCAGCAGCCTCTAATCCTGCACTTGGCGTTCAAAAATACCCCCCGCCGGTTTTCGTCAATAACATGCAATGTCGTTCCTTTTTTTCATTCGTGTTTTTCTTTAATTTAATCCCATTCTTGCCACTTTAAGCAGGTGGGCGTTGTTTTGCTTCCGTATGTGGTTGTCGGCCAGTATCCTCCTTTTTGATGAACGCCATTTGCGAGAAATACTATTAAAAACAAAATCGGCGAGCGAACTCCTCTACAGTTATGGTAATGATATGCCAGTGGCAACGCTTCGGTTATTTATGCTAACAGATAATCACCTCTTGTCTGAAAACTCGAACGACTAATGAGTTGATGTTGAATGAAGTTTGCGACGGGTACGCTTGGCACACAACATTATGCAAGTCTTGAGATAGCGCACGTCACTGCCTCTTAACTGTTCGTCATTGTCATAATGCTGGCAGTTTTTTTTCTCACTTTTAGTCTCTGTAAGTTCAAAATCTTTTGCTACGGTGGCAGCTCTCCGTTCCCCATGTTGCGTCATGCCAGTCGAGCGCGTTGAAAATTATGAGAATCGGATCATTCGGAAGACTGCAGTCGGGTTCGCATGAGAGTGATCGAATGATTCCTCACGCGAAAACGTGGATAGAGAGGAAGAGGTGTTTCGGAACAGCTGCAAGTCATTACTGACTTCCCACAGGTGGATGGCGGCCCATCGTGCTTTTCTTGTTTCTTTATACATGACTGGAATCTCGAGAAACAGGGGAAAATAAGTGCCGCGTTCGACATATAGTTACGTTCAATAAAAAACAGCGCGGTGTCCCTGCCAGTCACGCGGCTTGAGATGCGCATTCCACCTAAGATTTATATTGTCTTGAGCAAATTCTTGAGAACTAATTACCGTATGCGCAGAGTTTTACTTCATATCGGACTATCGGCACTTGGAATCAGCTTCAAGCGATACGTTATCAACTCGATGATGTTATATGTGATCACATGCCTTGATTACTTGGAGCTTCGTGAGAAACCTTTCGGAACATTCACTTCAGAGAAATCGTAAATATATGCACCTTAAGCAGTTGCAGATAATTGAGCATTGCTCGGAGTGTCTTTTTTCTTTCTATTTTCTTTACCCATGCCCTGCCGCCCTCATAGCCTCTTAGCACGCTATAGGTAAATTCACAAAAGCCCCACCACGGTGGTCTAGTGGCTAAGGTACTCGGCTGCTGACCCGCAGGTCGCGGGATCGAATCCCTGCTGCGACGGCTCCATTTTCGATGGAGGCGGAAATGTTGTAGGCCCGTGTGCTAAGATTTGGGTGCACGTTAAAGAACCCCAGGTGGTCGAAATTTCTGGAGCCCTCCACTACGGCGTCTCTCATAATCATATGGTGGTTTTGGGACGTTAAACCCCACAAATCAATTAATTAATTGCCCCGCCGCGGTGGTCTAGTGGCTAAGGTACTCGGCTGCTGACCCGCAGGGCGCGGGTTCAAATCCCGGCTGCGGCGGCTGCATTTCCGATGGAGGCGGAAATGTTGTAGGCCCGTGTGCTCAGATTTGGGTGCACGTTAAAGAACCCCAGGTGGTCTAAATTTCCGGAGCCCTCCACTACGGCGTCTCTCATAATCATATAGTGGTTTTGGGACGTTAAACCCCACATATCAATCAATCAATCAATCAATCAATTAATCAATAAATTCACAAAAGACAGTGTGGCGTGAAGCTGTAACTGCTATGATGTGCTTAACCTTCGAAGATACGGTAATTGCAAACAAAAAGGCCAGCTTGTGCGGAGGGAACACGGAATACCAGCACAGGCCTAACTTGAACACGACTGTTTTTTCGGCCACGTGAAAGGGGGGGGGGGCGGTCCAATCATTTTTATGCATATTCGTGCACATGTTTTTACTTGCGTACGCATCACTCGTACACGCGAACAAAATGTAAAATTTTCAGTGGGAGTTTAAACCTCGCATACCTTCAAGACTGAAACTTACAGCTTCGAAGTCATGAAAACGAGAAGTCCGGTACATATGTGTATTAGTGTGTGTAGAGGGAAATGAAGCGTGGGCAAGGAGGGAGGTGTGTACGCTGGCTCGCGTTACATTCCTTGTTGATAGCACGGCCGATAGATGGCGTCTAATCAAATTTTAGCATTATGCCTAAACATTCCAAGTCATTTAACTAAGGAAGAAGTTCAACTTCTGCGCACCGAGAAGGTAAGTTTTGAGTGTGTGACAACAACGAGACGACGGAAGCGACAATATTTTAAAGGCCATAATTAATTTTCTTTTTTTTTGTTACTTCGGCTAAAAAACGATACAAGCTCAGACGATCCCGAAGGTGATGCAAGTGGCGCATCACTATGGTTATTGGGCTGTTGTTTCTCTTACGAAGCGGTGACTCCAATATGAAAGTTGGCTTCGCCACTCACTCCTGGCGTTGATTGCACTTTCGTGACTGTGACGTATCATCGACTCGGGACTTCCCGATTAAAGACGTTCCCACACGTAGCTAATTGAGATTAATACTTATGTTGTTTGTGTAGGTATGTGCTAGATCTATGCTCCCAACAACTAAGCTCGGTAATCATTGATATCCTGGTCACGCCGCGTCAATTAATGGAAATGATTCGTTGGCGGTGTAGCTTCCCGTATCAAGTGTCCACAATGGTATAGACCTTCGACCTCACCCTATCCGCTCTTCATGCATAACATCCCTAAGCAAAAGTCCTAGCTATTACGCACGGGCAATTAAGACAAGACGATTGGCGCAAGTGGTAGGTCGCAAGGCGCACGTGAGAGCGCTTGCGCAGGCACCTAAATAACTAAGTGGCCTCAGCCTCATCGCTCTCCTTCGTGTGCGTCGCCGGCAAGAGCTTTCCTCCCAATTTCCTTTCTCGTGGACGCTATTGCTGCGACACTCTGCATTACCCCACTTTTGGGATCGCTCACGTCCGTCAACATTCAAGAACAGTAATTGTTCGAATTTTACGTCCCTAACTCACTATATGATCAGGAACGCCGTATATAGCAGAGGGCTTCAGAGAGTCCGATCACACGGTGTTCTTTACCGTACACCTAAATCTAAGTGCACGAGCCTCAAGCACACGCGTTCCCACTCAGTCGAGCACCATAACGCCAAGACCACCGTGCAGAGGTAGTTCACATTTCCCGGTGCTTGTCTTAGGTTATTGTGCTAGCCTTAGTTAGCGTAGCCCTTCTGCTATTTTAACAATGGGGATGCTATGCAAGATGACCCGAGCTTCTCGGGCAGACGAGTTTGCTCCGAGCTCGCTCTGTGGCGGCCGTGGCATGAAGACAGTGCGGAGCACATGATAGGTTGATTAAAATAGCTACAAGAACGCGCGTGACGTTGGAAAGGCATGTGGAACATTTGGGGTGGTTATAAAAAAAACACCAAGCGCGAACACATCAGCGCCACCACTCAGTCAACATTTAAACAGTACAGCGACGTCAGTGTGATTGTCGCACTACCTTTTGCCAACTCAACACGCGCCTCCCACAGGCGTGCTCGTGGGCGTTCGTCCTCTTTCGGTCAGGTTCTTTCGTTCCACCTGCAACATGGAAATTTCCGCTATCGATGGCAGCAAGGGTTCACACGTAGCACTCTCGTGCTGCTCGTTTTTGCATCTATCAAGTATTGCAGACTAAGGACAGGTGGTCACCAGGGGCGCTCGCATAGTGGTGGCAACGTGGCTGTGATCGGATACGTCATGAGTGCCGTGAGCGCGGTGAAACATAACACGCTAGAAGAGATCGCCGAAGCTCAGGAACGTGTGCAATTTGACCCGACTCACTACCACCAAGGCGGGCCGCCATATTCTGCGCGAGCTCGGCTTCTTCTCCTCGAGGGCCAGGGACCTTCCAGAGTTGACTCTAATTCCCCGTGAAATCCGCGACCTTATCACGATCGCTCCCATACCACGAAATGTACACCCCGAATACAACAGAGGCAGGCGCCTTGCGCGGGCGACCGCCATTCTCAAGCGCATAGACATGGAAGCGGACAACGTCTCGTTCGTGGACGCCGCTGCCTATCGCAACAACCAAGCCTTCGCCGCGGTCGCGGTATCATCCGCGCAGCAGACTGTTAACTCAGCCACAATCCTCACCCGAAACCCCGAAGTAGCGGAGCAAGTAGCTATAGCTATAGCTATGCTCGACAGCGAACGGGAATTCATCTACAGCGACTCCAGGCCGGCCATCAAAGCCTTCGAATGCGGAGTCATCTCCGATCAGGCGTTACGCATCCTGCGCAATGCGGACCCAAGTGCCCTGAAGCACCACACTGTCATCTGGTTCCCCGCCCATCTCGGCCAGGTGCCGGGTGCCCTATCCAACCTCAACGAGATCACCCATGATGCAGCGCGCGCACTTACCGACCGCGCTGCCACAGGGCCACCTCATCTTGCTAGGTTGGATACCAATCGGGATGCACCAATCACGTACAATGAAATTACAAAGCACTTTTACTTGGAACGCCGCATTTTCCCACCCCCACATCCGAAACTTAACCGACCGCAGGCATTAACCCTACGCCTATTACAGACACACACGTACCCAAACCTTGCCACGCTTCACATTTATTATCCCGATGCATACCCCAGCGACACATGCCCATCATGTGGACACACAGCGACACTCGAACACATGCTCTGGGAGTGTAGAACAACTCCTCCCGACTCTACCTCAAGCAAGTGGGAGAGGTCCCTCAGGAGCTCACTTCTCGCCGACCAGCAATGGGCCGTCCAGCAGGCCCACGAAGCGGCCGCCAGGTACTCCCTGTCGGTCCCTACGTGGGAGACGCCCGCTACGCGCTAAGCACGTCCTGCAGGACCGAAATAAAGTTTTTTCATTCCATTCCATTGAATGCGAGACATCTCAGCCGCGTGATGATATCACTTTTACTTCTGCGTGCGTGTGTATATCGTCTGTGCGATAAATTTGATAGATTAATCTTGCCGCTCAACGCGAGTACTGCTCCTAAGCAAGAGCAAACGTGGTGGGCGTACCAATCTTCGCCGCGGGCATCTGTCAATCAAACTGATCGACGCGTGAACTCTGAAAGAAGCACGTGGATTCTGAGGCTGCCTCAGTTCAACTAGTGACTGCCATGGTGCCGGTGTTACTGTGAAGCGTTTGATGCGGTGAACATGGTATATGTCAACTGGTTGCGTAACTTCCATAGAAGCCCATGGATCCAGTAGTCGGCGGCTCGTGGCCGCCATCGCCATCTACGTGAGGAGGGGACAACTAACAGCAATAAAAAATAAAAGATGACGTCACAACTGAAAGTGGTAGTGACGTCACACCTTTGCACTGCTTAGCGAAAAATTCATTTTTTTTAATTGCTCACCTGTTACGTGCCTTTTATACTACGCGATTTCATTGCGCCTTGTGCCTCGCTAATTGCATGCGGGAGAAAAAAGAAACAACAAACCAAAGATTGAGGAAGCAAAGTTGTTTTATTAGCCAAATGACGTACTTGCCATATGCACAAGAATCTTCGCAGAGGCAATTGTGAGGCAACTGTTCACGAACACAATAGCATAATAGTTCGAAAACTCCCGTTGCCCAATCGTTGAAAACCACTGCAGCGAGACCACAGCTTTGAAAATGTAGCTTTGGCAATCATAGAGTAACGTCCCGCTGCTTAGCATGTCGCGTTCACAGTCACGAAAGGCGAGGGCACGCCGGCTGTGCGCCAGCGAAAGCAGTCGGCAGTCACAGGAGCGGCTATCTACACATTCTGTGAGCAAAGCTCTGAAATGTCACACCAGCAAACAGCACATGGAAAATATAGAAACTACTGAAGGTACGCAGTAAACCAGCACGGAAAAGTGAGTATGCCTTGTTGACCTGGTAATGCGCCGAACCAAACAACACGCCGAACTAAACACAAGTCTTGCACAAGCTCCAATAGCATATTAGGGAGTTCTAGAATAGCCCACCGCGAGCACTTGCGGTGCAGTCACTGCCACTGCGCATGCGTCGTAACGCAAGTCGGTGTTCGCGTTCGCGGACCACACGCAAAAAAACCGAAATTGCGTGCGGTAATGGCGGCCCGCAAGCGCTGCTTTCGAGGCTACGGGCGGTGATGGCGGCCAGCATGTGGCCCGCAAGCGCTGGTTTCGAGGCTACGGTGTCGCTGCGATCGTGCGTTGCGGATCGCAGCAGGGCAAACGCTATTCTAAATCTCATATGGCGCCCGCTACGCCCGCAACCCCCGCAGCGCTTGCAAGCGGTATTCTAAAGCTCCCTAATGCCTAGATACGCGCGCAAACCCGTTGGCCCATGTTGCCAGATTGCCCCACATGTGCCCGCTGTTTCTGAAACCAAACGAAATAATTTGGGTGCTAAACCACATACCAAAGACTAAAGCTTTATTAAAGTAATCTACTCATTTTTGTTACAAATAAAATTAGAACTGTTAAAATTAAGCGTTCAATTCTTATTTTTGTTTTTGTTATTTGTCCTATCCTCTCCTAGTCGCGCTTCAATCGTC
Source organism: Rhipicephalus microplus (assembly GCF_013339725.1). NCBI lineage: Eukaryota > Metazoa > Arthropoda > Arachnida > Ixodida > Ixodidae > Rhipicephalus > Rhipicephalus microplus. Next base: position 179,187,417 of record NC_051166.1, read on the forward strand.
ACGCGGTTGTTGATGTCTGTCGCAATAGGTTTCGGACCACTTTTTGTTCTGACTTTCATCACCTATTTAGATTAACCTTGCGGTGAACGCTAAATGGCAGCTTCTTTCCATATAAAATATTTGTGATAACCTAGCTTCTCGCAGCTCTTTAAATTGGTCGTTTAATCTGCGTGGTCGGCTTCAAAGGGAAGACCGCAAGAGCTTTGTCTTCATTCTGATTGTACTAATTGACTAAGTATTAACGACCATAGCACTGAGCTGTTTTGTTTTCATTGATAAGGTTTCAAATAAAAAGGCAGTTATCTCAGGCGCATATAGCAATGCCATGATCAATATGGGGTTATTTAACGTAATACTGAATATCACGATGCAAATATTCATCATATTAGTAAGGGCTAATTAGCATACTTTTACTTAGCGCACTCATGATTAACGTCGCGTTAATTAGCATGATTAGTTAGCTCGTGACCCAACATGACTTCATTAGCATGGCCTTACAATGTAGCTAATTACCTCGGCCTTACCATGACTTGGCTGAATTATCTTGGTCATAGCATGTTGTTATGAGCTAACTAGCCAAGTATACCGTCAAGTCAAGCAGCTAATTAGCCAGCCTCACGTGCTTGGGTGCTAGCGCATGCTAGCTGTGGTCACGATGTTGTAAGGCCACAACTCTCAGGGGCCACAACGGTGATTATTCTAAAATAGACCTCGTGTGGGCGGTAAAAGCTTCAAAACAAATGTAAACAGCAGCTGCCTCTGAAAAATATCATCACTAAAAGTTTCTGTCACCGTTATTGCATGGGTGCACTTCTGCCTCTGGTTCGAAAACACCGCCCATCTTAGTCGACCGTCCTTAACGCGATGACTGGTTCCATCGTAACCAACTAAACGCGGCACGCTTAGGAGTGGATTTGGCTTTTTCGTACAGTTGGCTCATTTAAAAGGGGGTGTCGCCAGAGCTCGGGAAGATCCCTAGTTTCGCGAAACTTAGGCGAAACTCGGCCAATCCTGCATAGCACCACGGAGCTGTTTGAGCTTGTCATAATTTGTGGAGCCTATGAAAAAAAAAACTATTATCATCATAAACGGGCATGTACGACATGTCTCACTGCTCACCACTAGTCGACTAAAAATAAAGGCCAAGAAACGGCTTCGAGGTGATGGCGGAGAACCCCCGAGTATGCGTATACGACAATAGCATGCATGTAACGAAAAAGGCTGTGGTGGTTGTGAGAAGACCCGAAGCGATGGAGGGCCTACGCCAACGACGACGTAGATCTATGAGAGGTGCGGATGCTTGTTTCAGCCTGAGGTTTTGTCTCCAGAGTTTGGACACTGGAGCGGTGTCTGTGACAGTCGGTGGTTTCATTCTTACCTTCGCGGTGAGAATCAACATGGATCAACGTAGCATCGCCACGAGCAACCAGATTAATCTTCAGAGACGTGAAGTTTCGCTGTTCACTTTGCGTGGCTTGGTGCGAGCTTCGCTTTTTTTCTGCTTTTAGTCGCCATTGCGCACACAGAACTTATTGAACCTGCTGCTTGACTATCATATCATTTTTTGTTTTTTTGTTCTTTCGGCACGCGGAGCTATAGGCTTCGGGAGATATGCCCTTGCATTTTATGTCGGCTCACGGCACCTTCTATAAAATTACTGGTATATTCTTGTTATACGGAGTATGCTGAAACCACACCAAGTCTTTCTATCTTCTTTTCTGTTTTTTAGTTGAAGTATTCCATCGAATATTTTAACTCATTTCTGAATTATCGCACAGCTACGAATATAAATTAATTACGTCCTCCGATTTGCATGAAGTGAACTCGTTTTTATTCACGAGTCGGAGTTACGTGAGCACTGGGGTCCTTATCGGGAAGAGAAGCGAATTATTTTCCGTAGCATTTATTATTCGCTTCATGTATTTTAGGAACGTAAAATTTTTGAAAAGTCGATGTTCGCTTGAGCTCCAACAATGCATTCGATTGATTTGTGGGGTTTAACGTCCCAAAACCACCATTTGATTATGAGAGACGCCGTAGTGGAGGGCTCCGGAAATTTCGACCACCTGGGGTTCTTTAACGTGCACCCAAATCTGAGTACACGGGCCTACAACATTTCCGCCTCCATCGGAAATGCAGCCGCCGCAGCCGGGAATTGAACCCGCGACCTGTGGGTCCAACAATGCATTCAACCATGTGACATATGTTAGAAACAATGGATCCTGAAAGTTCCTTCATTTCTACCAATGTTCGTCATTTCAGGGGCTTAGGGCGAATTAAGTGTTGATTTATAACTTCTTTGATAGATTATATTCTGGGACACAGATCTCGAACACATGATCAACAGATTAGTCCTAATTCTGAAAACATCGCAGCTCCTTCCCAGCCCACTTCAAAGTACACATAAATCCCTATATAGCATCGCCATCTCTCTCTTCTTTCTTTACCATTCTCCCCTTTCCTAACGCTGAGTAGCAGGCCAGAAAACGGATTCAAGCCGACCTGCTAGCTTTTCTGCCACAATAAATATTTCTCCCCCCCCCCCCCTCTCTCAAGGCAAGAGACCATTAGATGACACGCGTTTTACTCTATTCCTTTCTCATCACAGTGTACGTCGGCATTTGCGCAGAATTTCTCCACACTGTCAGCCTTTTTGTCACTATATAAGTGCTGCAGAAACTCTGAAGCAAGAATGTGTGGCCATCAGGAAAGCGACAGAGGTCATCAAAAAATTTACCCACTGTCTGCGTGTTTCTGCACACCGCGAGGTATGACTTTGAAATGCGTTGAATACTACACCCGTGCTTAATAAACACACGCGCACACAGCGTACTAATCCAAAGAACGTACCAAAAAACGACACCATTCGCTGCTTTCCCGTGCACATGAGGAAGCTTGGTCATTTTGATCTCGGTCACAGCGCCAAAAGAATTGCATATGGGCACCAAGTATTTCACGGAAAAAAATATTACGAAATATACCACTGCAATTACCCCAAGAAATTGCATAAATGGTTAGATCATTTGCAGCGCAGTCTATGGAATCGTTTTCAACACTCTGTCCTACATTGTATCTAACTTGCAAAATGGCGAGAATATCACATGCAACGTAGTAAAAAACACCATCTTTATGCTTATGTGACGAGATTGAGGATGAATACATACGAATTAGCCGGACTAACAGTTTCCTATCGCAAGATGGCATCAGAACAGTTTGCCTCCTTTATCAGCATGCCAACGACATCATATTGATTTTAGCAGCGTTCATGTGCTTGCCGATGCACAGAACAAAACCCCCCGTATTTGATTTCGTTTTGCTACGTGTGTTTCTTCGCATTGTTCTTATTAGATAGTTATAGTTTACCGTTAGCGTGATAGCAGAAGTAAAGGGAATGGCGTTACCGTGCAGCAAACGTTCGTTGTGGAGAGCGTCTTATAGTTTAGCGGGATAGCGTTCACGTGGTTCACGTGCCCCAGCTGGGATGGTGGCGCCCCCTATGTGATGGTTAATGAGTTTAACAAAAGTGAAAAGGAAAAGAAAACAAGAATGTTTGCCCTTAGTGATAGAAGTTTATCTTAGTAATAATAAAAGTAAATAAATATGAACTACCCACCAAACGCGAAAACGTTTATGTTGCCGCTTTGTTTAAAGCGATGTCGTAGTTAGGCCTAAACGCGTTCGAAAATAGGAAGCTATCTCGAAAACTACACCAACTTATCCGTAATACTCGGTCATCGAAACTAACTGAAGGCAAGCGAAGCCACTTTAGACAGTCGTGTGCTGTGCACAAAGTGAATATTTCAACAACTACGCCAAAATCACTTCGAAGCGGGTGGCCAAGAGTGCCGCCATGTTGTACGTAGCCCCGCCGCGGTGGTCTAGTGGCTAAGGTACTCGGCTGCTGACCCGCAGGTCGCGGGTTCAAATCCCGGCTACGGCGGCTGCGTTTCCGATGGAGGCGGAAACGTTGTAGGCCCGTGTGCTCAGATTGGGCGCACGTTAAAGAACCCCAGGTGGTCAAAATTTCCGGAGCCCTCCACTACGGCGTCTCTCATAATCATATGGTGGTTTTGGGACGTTAAACCCCACATATCAATCAATCATCATGTTGTACGTACACTACGCACAGCCACGGCCACGTCTGTGCAGTGCACGCGAACGGCACAGTTTTTGCTCTGCGGGGCAAAACCTTGGGGCAGTATCAGACTCTGACGGGGTCAGCCTGACAACTAGGCCGTGCATGCTCTTGATACACCACTTCAGAGCCAGAAACTGCCGCAAGGTTTCGGCCTGCAGAGCAAAAGCCGGCTGCTCGAGCGGTTTACACAGTCGTGACCGCGGCTGTTCGCCTACGCTAAGGTAACGTTAAATCTGAAAAATACCGCGCGTACGAGAAATGTTACGGGTAACGTACGTATCTGTGCATGCGCACTTTGATCCCGCTGTCACGGTATACGCCCGGTATTCCCGTAAGCCCGGTATACTCTATCTATTTTACCGGCTACAGCTACTATAGTGGATCTCAAGACTTGATCGCGTGGAACGCGGAGCAATTGAGCGGCAGTCAGTAAACAGGCCAATTTATTCCAATGTGATAACTCGCTAACATACGCCATTCCGATCTCTCGAGTGTCTCAGTTCGTGTGAGAGGCGATACGCTTGAGAGGCCTATCGTCGAATAGGGCGGTCTGTGTTCCATCTCGTTAAGGGTCGCTCGTGAATGGGCTCAATCGTCCCACGCGAGAGTCCCGAAGAGCCGAACGGAGCGCGCACCGACACGTACGCACAATATGCCGAGTGATTCAACCACAGCCGCTGCTGCCGTTCCAATTGTTGCCGCGCATGGCTCCGATCGCTAGCGCGTACGGCTGATCAATTTCACTTAATTTGCGCGGCCATGCAGACCTGTGTCCCCGCCTGTGTGCCACTGTTTGGTGTCACCCTCTGTTCCCGAATTCCCTCCCTAAAACTTGGCGTTTCGCTGCTACTCCTATGTCGCTGTCCTCCTAGTGGGGGGGAACACAGGGATGGGGAGGTCAGGCGGAAAGGCTGCGACCGGCCATCTGTTTCTTTCCGGGGACCTTTTCGGCGGGTGGCGTAGCCATTGTTCTCGAGATTATAATAACCGCGGAGGCAGCGAGCTGGGCACTTCTTTCGGGGCTCGTGGCGCTTTTATTTCGCACTCTCTCGTTTGGCATCGTGCCGCTGGGTGGCCCATTAGGTGGGTGCCGCGCAGAAAGCGAGCAAGGACCAACAGCGCTCCCGCGAGGCCAATCCCGGCGAGTAGTGCTGCTCCCTTCTCCCGTTTTCACTCAGCGTGAATCTACAAAAGCGTGGCCTGTCCCGCTCGTCGCTTGCTCCCCTCACTGCCCAAGCGTCCCGGCAGAGGAAGATCCAAAACACTCAGCAGATATCGGAACAGAGGCGGTGGCTTCGTGCTCGTTCACGCTTTCTTTCGGTCATATTGTTTTGGGATTTAGAGAGGGCGGTGGGGGGAGAACTCGATTTATTGTTTACCGCCTCGCTTCAGCTCAAACAGGGGACGATTTCAATTCTTTCTTTTTCTCGGATTTTGTTCTTAAGAATGATGGCAGGCTCGAAGACGCTCGCTTCATCTGGTCCTCTCTCGTCGTTCTTTTTTTCCTTGCCATTGTATTAGCGTTGCAGAGAAAAGCGCAGACGAGGTGGGACGAAGTAAGGCGAGGCCATTTACCCGGCCGCGCCTCGACACCTGCGGCTCCCGTTTGGAGGGCGTCCCAATGAGGCGATAACGGTCATCGGATATTTCGCAGGTGCCACTGCCAGCACATCAATGTCCAAAATGAGCTGGATGGGCTTATCAAATGCCCTCTACACAAGGATCCACGTCAAGCATTAAAGCTCGTCTCGCGACGTTCATCTCTTTTGATAGCGCAGAAGCGGAGCTCTCTCAAACTGATATCGAACTACTCTATAGAGGGTGTCTATTCGATCTGAGATCACAGGCTTCGAGCGCCCACTAACCGCTTGTTTCGGTCTGCGTTTGAATCCAAATTGCCTTATTTCACAACGATTACTCATGCATACTGAACCTAATTCTAGCATTTCTGCTGCGATCTACTTTCCTTCTAATTTCAATTGATGATAAAACGCCCCGAGAAGGCTATTGTTTGCGGTCCTGAATCCAGGACCTGGACAAACTTTTCTTCTACTAGGAAACTGTGTGTGAAATCGTGAGGTATAGTTTCTCTGCCGCCCCGCCGTGGTAAGGTACTCGGCTGTGGACCCGCAGGTTCCGGTATCGACGCAGCTGTGGCGGCTGCGTTTCCGATGGGGGCGGAAATGTTGTAGGCCCGTGGGCTCAGATTTGGGTGCATGTTAAAGAACCCCAGTGGGTCGAAATTTCTGGAGCCCTCCACTACTGCGTCTCTCATAATTATATGAAGGTTTTGGGACGTTAAACCCCACATATCAATCAAACAATAGTTTCTCTGCCTTCGTACTGCAAACGAGTGAGTGATTATTTTTTTTCACTCTCATGACCCCCTTCCACTATGCTCACTTCCGCAGAACTGCTTACAGTAGTTATTTGGTGTTATGAACCTGTACAGTGAGGTTAGAAGGTCATTGCGAGGAAAACAGTGCGAGAAGAAACGTTGAGCTTCCTACATTGAGCTTTTCGTGACGTGGCTGCATCCAGAAATGACACAATCCTGTCTCCCTGGCACACCACAGGGAGGTTTCCTGTCGGGTTCAGCACGAAAGCAAGTTGGGATATGAAACAAGTTGGCAGCTCTCTGTACTATTTGGCAGACCAAACATTCAGATGTTCCCCGAACTTATTCTGTTATTGTGCAAAATTTGAGAGACCTGTGTGCCATGTTCGACAGCATATGCGAAGCAGAGCCACATAGCGTGGTAATGGTGTGTGTTCCTGTCAGTTGCAAGGACACGCGTAGGATGTGTGCCACGCAGGCTTGTACACTTAACACTGCGGTGTTTTTGGAGTAGCACAGAAATCGGCGTTTCTGAAGTAGCTATGACTTTTGCACTGCTAAGCTCGAGCGTGACTGCTTGATCACGACCGCATTTAGAGACGAGTTGGATACAAATAAATATGGGAAGATCCCACGTAGGTGGGAATCTATGATATGCGAAGGATGAATTAGGAAGGTTGATATGCCACTTTAAAACCAGCAAAATGTTGCGCGGAGGACGGACAGGAGGAGAACAAAAACAACAAAAAAGAAGGCAGGGAGGTTAACCAGGTACATGCCCAATTTGCTACCCTACGTTGGGGGAATGGGAAGGGGGATTATAAAAATAGTACACAGTAAACACAAGTAGACATGTTATGTGCACCCACGTATCTAGATAAGATGCAAGTATGTTTTTTTATAGTCGCGTAACGACAGCATCCTCATGTTATACATGGCATGTATGTCATGATCCGCATGTTAGGACCTGTACAATACAGCGACACCACTCGATGCCTGCTAAGGTGTATATCAAGCTAGCGAACCGGCTGCAAGCGCATCATGAGCGTGGCATGTAAATCATGCCGTACATGACTTCCGTTTCATGATCATGTTCGCGCATGCAATTGTGTTAGTCCTTTATTCACGTCACACCACACAAAATTTCGTATATGTGAAACCAGCGAAACGACCGCGAGCGCAACATGAGCGTGGCGTGTAGTCATGACTTCCACAACATGCATGTCATGATTTTTCACGTTAGGGTCTGTCACTTACGTTCTCCATGCAGACATGCCAAACAACACCAGTTTTGCGGTATGTCATGTGGGCGGAACCACCGCAAGAGCAGCATGACCAGGACATGTAAGTCATGACATTCCTGACATAAGAGTTACGATTTCTATGTTATGACTAGTCAATTATTCTGGTCATACAGTCATATTATGCCATACCAATTTTGGTATAGATCCTATTATCAAAACGGCCAGTAGTGCTAAAAGGCGTCGGCGGCTAGATAGACAGATAGAAAGATAGAAAGATAGGATCGATTTCACCGAAGTTTGCTAAGAAATGCTTCAAAATTAAAAGGAAAAACACTCGTGTGCTTTGGTTAAGGTAAGCGTGTTCAAAATATTTTTGGTCTGAATTAAGTAAAATTCCCACAGTGGCCGAACCGAATAAAATTAAACGTCAAAATATATATTTTCCACGCAGTTCTGGAATATGAAACAGCTACTCCTAAAGTTTGTGTGAATCGATGTTTTCATCTCCGTGTTCATAACTTTCACAACAAAATATCAAATCGAGCTCATCAGGAATCAATTAGCTGACCCTTCGCCTCCGCTGAATTGTTCAGAAAGTGCTAATGATTGTTCTCTATCTGGTGCAGTCACGCTACCCGAGCGAATTATAGCCTGCTGCTCTATACGTGACCCATAAATTTGGATGCAAAAAATGATACTACCATGGAGGTGAAATTCATTGCAATATCGGATCAAATGTATGTTTATATATTTTGAGTTATCTTTTATATATTAAATTATTTTGAATAACACTTGTGCTTACGAAACACGTTTATAGATTCGTATCGAATAACACGTTATTTGATTCAATACTTGATAATTGCGAATATTTCCCCACCCGCTAGATTGAGACGCATGCTAAACAAACCCTGGGGTCAAATTTATTTTGTAAGATCCTCACAGTGACGTGCCACTTAATCGCGCTATGCTTTTGGCACGCTTATCCCCGTAGCCTTGTTTAATTGGCCCTATCGTCACAAATAATGGAAACTGTAACAAAACAGGCCGATGAAAAACTTCCGATAAAAAAATACGAGTTTATTCCTCATCTATGCGTGCACCATTGATGCCCGCATGAACAGCAGCTAAAATAAAGTCACCTTGTCCCTTATACACTTACGTAAGATGAGTCAAAAACGAAAGTCATGTTTTTTTTTTTTTTTTTTTGCAACTGTAGTAATTGCACCCCCATACACCAAAAACTTCCTTCACTCAACATCCTTTTTGAAGACCTCCAAGATCGGAGGGATTCGAAGCTTTTTGCTTCTTTCGTAGTTTTTGAAGGCCTCCGGGATCAGCCCACCTTGGATTTTTGTTGCACCTTTAGCCCATTTCAAGATACAAAAATCATAGAAAATAGCTCGCAGTATACACACCGTGCGTGGCGACTGGCGCATCACCACGCGGCCGTCAGGGCAGACAGTCGTTGAGAGCCCGAGCAGAACCAAACGCTCTCCCAATGCCCGCTAGCACGTAGTTTATCGGAATCCTCAACTGCTGCGTAGTTCATTGTACCAACAGGTACACGTCGTGTCCTGCGGGAACGACGTTTTACAGTTTCTCGACTCGTCCCTGCTTTATTGGGCAGCAAAATAAGAAGTGAATTACGCCTTTGTGTCGTCAAAAATTGTTTGGTTCCCGCTCCCTCTGTCATCTCGACTCTCGAATTCTGCCGCTGCATGCTTGAATTGGTCTGAGGCACCACCTCTGCAGGTGCAATGTTCTCGCGTGATGTTCCGCCAGTCATATAATGGGTGAGAAAAGAGACGTATGCAAGGCATCTTAAGCATTTTAATTCACTTCGGTATTGGTGGAATGTTTCAATGCACCTTAATAATTATTAACTCACCATGTACCCTTCGTAGTTTTGGGGAATGCAATGCGAGGTTGATCAGGGCTTTGCTGGGTAGATAGAACCATCAGTTAGGGGCGAACTGAATTACGTAGCGTATTACTTTAAACCCTATCCGTACAGCAGCACAATGCGCGCACGGTAGAATCAAGGTAAGGTGTTGGTTAGTTGTCTAACTCTTAATAAACTGACGAAATCCACTCTGGAGGATCGGCCAGCAAATGGGCGGTGACTAGCTACATAAATGAATTTGTGAATATTCTCTAAATGTTTAACAATTGATCGTTTTCGAAATGAAAAACCAGCCTAATTCACGAGAAAAATAGAAATGTTGTTGAAGAATAAGCTTAATTTAGCTAACCTTTGAATTCGATTCGTTTCATCTCGCGTAGTGAATATCATAAGGCGTCGGAAATGCTCCTGTGGCTGAAACACAGTGCTGTAGCCCCCACCAGAAATGATAAAATGAATCTATAATCCTTCGGAGTGGTTCATCCAGAAGTCTTCCTTTGATTGGCCAACAATCTGCATGTTAGGACAAAATGATGCAGCGTGTGTAGCAGAACGACATGGTAAAAAAAACGAAGCTTTTCGAATGCTGTATAGCGACGGATGTGTATTCAGGTATTTGTTTCGGAAAGCGACATAAACAACGCAAGAAGTTGTAGCGAATAAGAGACACGTTACGGGGGCCGAAGTGACTGTGCCGTCATCGTCGATACAAGGTGAAGCGAAAGACGAAACGGGCCGCGCCGTCCACTCTGGCCGAAATCGCCGCGGTTCTCTTTGTCACCCGCGCCTCAAGCTGAGCATGAGCTACGCTATAGCGGCGAGATAAAGACTATAAATCATGATGAGCGACTATGGTGCCACGATAATTTCAAGCCGAGCACTTCGCGAGACTTGGTGGCTGAAAATTGTCGTGACCCGAAGTCGCAACAAACGACCACGCCACCCGACCATTCACCATGATTTCCACGGTGAGGGGCCGAGGAGCCGTCGATATTTCTAAATAAAGTACGCTGGTAGTGGGCACGTACCAGTAATATTCTCAATGACAGCTTGCCGCCAATGACAGCTTATAACGACAGTTATGAAGTAAACATTTTGCATCACGCACACTTAACGCATGCATGCATTTAGCCGTCAGTACTGATGACGACGGGCAGCAAAGCGCTCACTAACGTAGAAAACGTCGCCACTAAAATTTTTATTATCGCTGTCGTAGTGGGTATCAAGCAAGTGTGCTCCAAGCAGTTACTCAATGAGTGTTTAGAAAAGGCTCGGAAAGGCCACTCTTCTAGCTTTCGCGGTGACTGCGCTGCGCCTTCGGCGCATGCCTGGCTTATTTTTTAATTCTGCTAGAACCACGCACTAACGCGCCGGCCATGGGCGCTTGTTCCACCATAGCTCTAAAAGCAATGAGGCGCTGCTATCTGCTAAGATTTTCAACGTTGTGCGCCCGCTGCACCACAAGTGGTGCTGCGCGTACCTTTCAAGGTGCCCCCATAGGTCCCAAACAGAGTGTATACATTCACTATTTGTCATTTCTCGACAGTTCAACGCTATTTTGAAATTCGTGGTAAAAATTTGCGAAAATTCGCTACAACTGAAAATAGAGTTACTAAAGTGGGGTTTATTAAAAAGAAAGGAAATATAAGTGTATACCCTGGTCTGCGCCTAAATATAACACGCTAGTAAGAAAATAAAAACTTCCTGCGTTGCCAAATTGATGCGAGTGCTTTGGTTATCCGAGCTATATGTGCGGCGCAAATGGGGTGAAAGACTGGCGCCGAAATTGCTTGCACATGGGAATTGCAAGAGCAACAAGCAATCTCTTACCTCCTTCTTATTCGGGAGTGCCTGACGAGAAGGATTACAGGCTGTGAATCACTGTACGCTCGTTTCCATGGCCATCCCCTACTATTACGGAGAGAAAAAATAACACCACGATGACTCCATCTGTGCTTTTTTTTCCTTTTTTTATTTGTCAGGATTGTGAAGACCGTTGAGGAGAATAAAGACCCAGTGTTCAATAACAACCCTGGAAACGCATTAGGCACTGATGAAGCCTACAGCCGGAAACACAGCGAAAACACGGATAGAAAAACACTGTCGTGAGGGCAACGTATTTCCTCGGGGCACCCGACGGAGCCCACCCTCGTGGAATACAACGCGGCACGCTGGTCTCTGCTCCAAGCCGAGCACATTCGTCGCCGCCGGCCAGCACGTTACCGTTGTTATCAGCGCCGAGTTTTAGGTTTCTTCTTTCTTTCTGCCCGAGACATTTTCAATCACGCTGCTTTCTGGCAGGCAGGGATTAATACCGGCGTGTAATTTAACACCCCTTAATCCGTGCAAGACGCGCACGCCGTCTCCCGGGGCACACGGTCGGGGCGCACTCGCGGACGACGCAATCAGCAGCGATGGCACGCGACCGCCCGAGTGCGCGTCCCTATGAGGATTATGCCCGTGCAAGCTGGGTTTGCTTTTGTACGCACTTTCTGAAGCCTCGATTCTTTTTTTTTTTTCCAATTTTTCTTGCCCACTCGAGCCTTTTCCAGGAGAGTGTGTCTATGTAATATAGCAGCGCATGTACTCCGTGTAATTCGTTGTAGTGTGTATGCAGGCCACTTCACCAGAAGCGTCGCCATCTTTGACTGCTGACATGCAGGAGCAGTTCAGTCGCTCAGCCAACGCGGCTCTAATGACGCAGGCATGTTTCGCGCGTTAAGTCGACGCCAACGCGCAACGATTGGAGCGTTAACGTTCTAATAAGGAAAATTAATTTATAGCATCTTCAGCATGCTGAGTGCAACACGCTCATGTGTAGCTTTTACTTTTCTGATAGGCTAAAACCAATTATATTTTCTCTATTGGCAACATATGATACAAAAGCAAGCCGGTGCCCCGCCGCGGTGGTCTCGTGGCTAAGGTACTCGGCTGCTGACCCGCAGGTCGCGGGATCAAATCCCGGCTGCGGCGGCAACATTTCCGATGGAGGCGGAAATGTTGTAGGCCCGTGTGCTCAGATTTGGGTGCGTGTTAAAGAACCCCAAGTGGTCAAAATTTGTGAAGCCCTCCACTACGGCGTCTCACATGATCATATGGTGGTTTTGGGACGTTAAACCTTACATATCAATCAATCAATCAAACAATCAATCAATCAATGAGTCAATAAAAAAGCAAGCCGGTGACATCTAAAAAAAAAGCCTGTCATTCGTGCCCCCGATGCTCGAGCAACTCATACTGTGGTAGCTCTCATTTTCATATCAGAACAGTCGAGCTAGTTTGCCGTTAAGTGGAGTGTGCACGTCCAAGTGGTTCGCTTTAATAAAGTACCGAGTCTACAATGATGTACTCTTGTGTGTCCGTAAAGATAATATTGCCGCGGATTTTTCCCGATACACGTGCGCGGCCTCGGGCATGAGCAGGGAGAGAAATAGCTGCGTGCTGTAGGCGGCGCTCACTCGGCCAGAGTTTTCGTTTTAAAGTATGGCCCATACACTTAGCAGCGTTTACGTTTCACAGTCGTGTGTTCTCTATTTCATTCGTCCTCTGACTTCAGTTTTCACGCGCAAATGGAGCTTGTCCGTCGTAGAAACGGCCCTTACGTAATATAAGTGCTCGTATGGCATCGAACGGCCGCTGCGGCAGTTTTGTCAAGAGGCTGATCGCAAGACATAGCTTGCTGTACTGTGCAAACTAGCAGTACATTTGTTGTTGTGGAGTTGCCTTTTTTTATTAAATTGTGTACTATTTTGAACAGACAGTGCCAAACTTCAGCAATATATAAATGGCGCAGCTGGAAGGCTAACTTGGTCACATGTGACGCGTTAAACTTGTTAACAACCTAAATAATGTAACTTTTTTACACCTAATGGTAGATAAGAGCCTTGAATTCTTTCAGAGGAATCTTAAAAAAACATTATTAGTAGCCTTTTTACAAAAAGTATTCCCAAGCTTCGGTGTTTTTGTTAGGCCACTTACAGTTCATCCGAATTATGCAGTAAATTAAGGCGCAATAGAACTGCGAAAAGTATTTTCCAAAAAGTGAAAGTAACAAAGTTAATATATACTGCGTTCATTACGTCCAGTTTAATTTGCTTGTAGCAATAACTTCCTGAAACACGGGGATTTTGTGTGGTTTGTCATGTTTGTGACTTTTTTCCTCAAACGTTTTTTGACAAGTAAAAAAAAAATAATTGACTCACACAACAGTACATGACTTGTTATGTAAGGAGAATAAACACTGTGATTGAGAAGCGCACTATTTTTTTACTTACGTGTACTGAAATTTTATAAATCACGAAATTTGCTGACAAAGCGTTCTTCACCTCCAAACATTATATTTTTTTTTTCATGTGAAGTGCTTTTTTTTATCAAAAACAAGTGCGGAACCATTCTTCTGGCGCTAATGCCTAGGATAACAGTAAGTCTCATCAAAATTGGGATTGGTGACCATGACTTTGTGTTCAATCTTATTTGTACACACCAAGCTGCAAATCATGAACAGACGTTGATGGCGCAGCGATAGAATGGGTGGTGCACTTTAGCACAAGTTACAGCTCCAAACAACGTTGTTTTGTCGATACTTTCCATTCGCCACGTTGAGTGAGAAAATATCTACGCATCTTCACAAAGTCATTCACGACGATGAGGTGAAGCTGTCGGCATTACCGCAAATTACCCGTGTCATTGCGCACTCACGCATGTAAATGAGTGACAAGCTAAATGTCGACGTTGATGTTTTGCTGCGACTTTTCCAGCTCTCGCCTTTGGTGTAGCTTGCTGTAGACGCCGAGCCACCGCATGTCACATTCTCGCCTTCGGAGTGACAGCTTGTTTTCGGCGCTGCCGCTTTGCCTTTCGGGGGCGAGAGCACCATCACAATCGCTTTCATTCATGGCAGAAAGAGAATGTGGGGTCTGGAACACGTTTATTCTTCATTGTCATCAACATTGCGTGAAATGGGTACCTTCATAGGTCAGAAAAGATAGTGTAGCTCACCCAGGCTCACTCATGGGAAAATTTGGTAGATCCTACGTACCTTGAAAATCGACGTTATGCAAAGCATGCCAACGGAACGTGACCACGTTGTAAATTTTTATTGAGCGACAAATTCTCAAATGACGCTAACTATATGTACAAATGTTGCACGCACAAACATGTTTGAGCAGTTGCAGATGTGTATATAACCATTTGTTTGCACTTGCGCAACGGTGTCAACAGGAACATGAGAATTAGCCGCACCAGAAGCGATAAGCTGACATGAAGCGCTGGTGCTCGCGAATATGGCAGCCCTAGACAATGCTATATAAATCAACTTCAGCGCATTGCACTTAACTACAATTGACGTTAACGAGACATGGCGGCTGTATCACAGGAGTACATATGTAGTGTTTATAAAATTGGATAACCCAGCACTGTAGTCACAATTGACGTTTCACGAACATTAAGATCTATTTGAAAACTAGTTGCGAAACCTGGCGTGGCACTGTGGTAGAGTGCTTGATCGCCACGCAGAATGCTAGGGTTTGATTCCTGCTGGTATCTTGACATTTATTATTTGCATTCATTGGTTCAACGCTGCCGATGTCCGCTTTTTCATAACGCTTAAGTATTAAATTACCCATGTGTATTCTCGCCATTCCTGGGTAGATATAAACTGTCAATCACCTGTGGCACATACCCGCCCGCGAGTATGTGCCACTGTCTGGCGCCAACTTTTTGACGACGTGCGTGACGGGATTGTGACATTATTCATGTCCTGAATAGCACGCCATGTTCATCAGGCCGTCTTACCCTCCCATTCTAATTTTCGTTCACGCCAAGTTAAGGTGCTGATCACGAGAGCACCAGACGTAAGCGGAGAGATAGATAGATAGATAGATAGATAGATAGATAGATAGATAGATAGATAGATAGATAGATAGATAGATAGATAGATAGATAGATAGATAGATAGATAGATAGATAGATAGATAGATAGATAGATAGATAGATAGATAGATAGATATAGATAGATAGATAGATAGATAGATAGATAGATAGATAGATAGATAGATAGATAGATAGATAGATAGATAGATAGATAGATAGATAGATAGATAGATAGATAGATAGATAGATAGATAGATAGATAGATAGATAGATAGATAGATAGATAGATAGATAGATAGATAGATAGATAGATAGATAGATAGATAGATAGATAGCTAGATAGATAGATAGATAGATAGATAGATGACAAAGGTGCTTGTGGCAAGCGAATAATTCTTTGCATTTATTATATCTTGCTCTTTGAACGCACTTGAACTCACACTGACCACAATTTTCCTGAGCCTGACTTACTCGGACTCCTACTCAGGAAAGTTTTCTTCGACCGGACTGACTCGGATTCAAAGTCACCAAAGTGGCTATTACTCACCCGGACTCACTCAGACTGACGGCTCGATCTGATCTGAGTGAGTAGACTCATGAGTTAGTTTACCGACTTTGCCTTGGCGGTGCTGGGAATACAGCGTCATGGCCATCGTGTACGTTGCATGTGCTGTGCCGGACAACGGACAGGCCTAGACACAAAAGTGCTTCGCCTTTAAAAGGTCTGCTGCAAGTGCCGCTCTAACTCGCAACTTCTGACACGACGCGCTAACCAACGCGGTAGTTTGGCGCCACGACACGTACATACTCCAGAGTAGGTTTGTATCACCCTATTTATTGACGAACGTGGTGAAAAGATAGAATGATTGCCATCAGAGAGAAACGACGAAACAGCCGTACCACGTCTGCCTTTAGAGCAGGACTTTGAGAACGACTACCAGCTACGTCACCAGGCATTTGGAAAACCAATGATGCTTTGGAATTGTCGTAATGATTCAGCCTAAGTGAGCTATTTCACTCAGGGATTCCTTGCAAAAAAAAAAGAAATACTGAGAAGAAAATGGGAGGCATCTGAGCAAGACTAATCTAGGTAAGCTCTGTCCTCTGCTAATCCACTTCGAGCTTGCACTCTCCCCGGCACCTCTATCTTGCCGTTCAGTTGTCTCTCTTCCCGCTCTGGACAACTTCTTGCTGCCTCCATGGTGGCCAGCCACCGAATAATCAGTGCTAATGGAAGCTTCCCGTAGAAGGCTACACGTGGCGGTGGCCAGCGCGATGCCTTCTCGCGCTATTCGCGGACGCATTGGATGCTGGTCACTGCCCCACCCTTGCTCGTTTCCCTAAGGTGCCATTTGGACCCCGTGCGCAGTGCGGGACAGAACTGGAATCGATTTCACCCCCAAACACCGGGGCTGCCATACGTTGTAGCTACTCGCCCGCACTGTACCTCGTCCACCAGGGGCTTATACATAGACAGGATAACGTGCATATATATACTGACTTTCTGGAATCAGTGATCACTGTAGGGGTCAGAGCCCGATCAAGTTTCACTGGAAGCAGTCCTGTTGCCACTTGCCTTCCCAATGCACGACTATTGTTAGGAAATTAAGTAGCTTAGCTAACAAGCAAACAAAAATACAAACTTTATTAAAAGTGTGCTGTTCCGTTTGCAAAGGTAAGGAAGATCCGTTGAGGCCCTATGTCCTACTGAAGTTGAAGGTGAAAACCACGAACGATGTTTGCGGATGTGCAATAGCAGACACTTATAGCTGAGCGTACGTGACAAGCTTACGTATGCAGCACGGCTGCAGGAAAGAAGGGCGCATGCACTATACGTAAAGTATCTATTCCGGGTATGCGTGCCCGCCCGTAAAAAGACGTTGCATACCTAACGCAACGCTTACTACGTTCACTACGTTGTGTTCTCGCGAGACCTAGAACAAAGCAGAAATAAGAGCAAATGGTGGCTGTATCATTTGACGCAGACAGCAATGGTAAAACCAATGCAAGGTGCGTGTGCTCCACATCAAGAAACCACGTTTCCATGCCATGGTAGATGAGGTACTATCAAGAGACACGTTCCGGCATCCTCACGAGTGGGAAGACAGCCCGGCGGCTCACAAAAATTCTTAAGAAACCATCTTACACTGGTTGTATGAGTGAATGCATTAATTTCTTCTTTCGGCCAGGCCTCTCAACGAATGCCTTAAAGAAAAGATTGCTTGCGTATTCTTATTGATACTGCGACATACCGTGCGTTCAGTATTGTGTGAGCTATCACTCCTGAAAGTACTGCGACTAGATCGGAAAGTCAAGAATAACTGGAATGCAACTAGTTGGTGCATAGTATGGTAAGCGTAATTTAAGGCAGCTTTCGATAAAACGCTTTGTTCGATTCAGCAAGCGAGGAAGTGCCTCATAAAACATCAATATTTCATAAGGAACCTACCATGGTCAACGAGTCAATCTATATATATATATATATATATTATGAGACCACGTCCGGTACGGCAGCAACCAGGTTATCCTTCTTTAATCCAGGCGCACGAGCCAGAGAGCCAGCCCGCGTGACATAGGATGATGATCACTACAATGGTTTGGTTATGCAGATGAAGATGAAGTACATAGTCAGCGCTCACACTATTTTCCCCCCCTTCGCGAAAGAGGGCAGCAAGTTAGAAAGAGTTGGGACGCCGAATATATCGTTTCAGTCGAGAGACGTGGGCGATCTCGGTGTGGCGGCGACGACGATCAGAAGCCGCGTTGACAGGAGCAACGCGATAGTTGACTTCAGATGTTCGTTCCAGGACGGTGTATGGACCGAGATACCGGTGAAGGAATTTTTCGCAGAGCCCAGGTACACGAACAGGTGTCCACAAAAGGACTTCGTCGCCTGGGCGGAACACAACAACTCGACGCTTCGCATCAATGTCGATTTTTCTTTTGTCCTGAATGGTAGCAGTGTTGGCGCGGGCGATTTCACGGCAGCGGGCGACGCGAGCGGCGAACTCTTCCGGGAGAGATGAAGATGGATTGGAAGATGTGGACAAAAAGGTGGTGTCCAGAACAAAAGTCGGTACACGGCCATACACGAGAAAAAAAGGGCTAAAATTCGTTGTA
The DNA here is from genome assembly GCF_013339725.1 of Rhipicephalus microplus. Classification (NCBI taxonomy): domain Eukaryota; kingdom Metazoa; phylum Arthropoda; class Arachnida; order Ixodida; family Ixodidae; genus Rhipicephalus; species Rhipicephalus microplus. The sequence continues at coordinate 179,206,031 of NC_051166.1, forward strand.
CGCTGTATGGCAGTGTTATATGCGAACGTGACAAAAGGAAGTATTGTGTCCCAGTTTTTGTGATCTGGTTGCACGTACATAGAGATCATGTCGGACAAAGTTCGGTGAAAACGCTCAGTCAGACCATTAGTTTCTGGGTGATACGCTGATGTGGTCTTGTGGATAGTGTTAGAGGCCTTTAAGACTTCAGCAAGGACATGTGAAAGAAATGTCTTGCCACGGTCACTAAGGAGCACACGCGGTGCGCCATGTCGTAAAATAATAGCGCGAAGGAAAAAATCGGCTACTTCAGAGGTAGCACCAGATGAAAGAGCTGCCGTCTCCGCGTAGCGAGTAAGGTGGTCTACGGCAGTAACAATCCAGCGGTGACCGGCTGACGTAAGCGGAAGAGGTCCGTATAAGTCTATGCCCACAAATTCAAAGGGAGTGGACGGGCACGGCAGTGGTTGCAGTGGCCCTGCGGGAAGAGACGTGGTACGTTTTCGGTGCTGGCATGACGCGCAGGAAGCGACGTACTTGGCGACAGAAGTGGAGAGGCCAGGCCAAAAGCAGCGAGTCCTGAGGCGGTCGTAGGTCTTCTGGAACCCTAAGTGGCCAGCTGTCGCATCGTCATGAAACGCTTGTAGAACTTCCAGACGAAGTGAGCGAGGAATGACGGGAACCCATTGGTTACCGAGAGGATGGTAAATTTGCCGACATAATGTTCCCTCTTGAAGCTTGAAGCGGGCAAGTTGTCGTCTTAGGCGGCTGTTTGGAGCACGCGATAAGCCAGTGAGCCGATCGATGATTGTGCGGCAGTAGGTATCGGCATGTTGGAGCGAGGCGAGATCTGTGGACGAAAGAAGGTCCGCCGAGGCAACTAACTGTTTCGAAGGAGCAGCCGTCTGTTTGGTCACTTTGGCGGGCGGTGACGAACAGATGGAAGGGGACACTTCGGCGCTTTGCGAGAGCGGGCAACGGGACAAAGCGTCGGCATCTTGGTGCTCTCGGCCCGACCTATATGTGACGCTGTAGTCATACTCTTGCAATCGTAGTACCCAACGGCCAAGGCGTCCCGACAAATTTTTGAGAGACGATAACCAACACAGAGCATGATGGTCAGTCACTATTGTGAAATGCCGGCCGTATAAGTAAGGACGAAACTTTTGGATGGACCACACGATGGCGAGACATTCTTGCTCAGTGATGCTGTAGTTTCGCTCAGCATGTGACAGAGTACGGCTCGCGTAGGCCACGACTTGTTCTTCGGAAGCTTGGTTCCGCTGAAGAAGGACAGCACCGATGCCAAGTCCACTTGCGTCAGTGTGTAGCACAGTAGGTGCTGCAGGGTCGAAATGGCGAAGCACTGGCCGTGATGTGAGGCATCGCTTGAGGGTGTGAAAAGCGGCTTCGCAGTCATCCGACCAGACAAAGGGTGCGCTCGTGGTCAGAAGTTTGTGCAGAGGAGCCGCAATAGTAGCGAAATCACGTACAAAGCGGCGGAAATACGACGCTAAGCCAAGGAAGCTGCGGAGGTCTTTCTGTGTGGTTGGTGTAGGAAAGTGCAGCACCGCGGCAACCTTGTCGGGATCGGGCTCAACGCCATGTTTACTGACGACATGACCTAATACCTTGATGCTGTGACTGGCAAACCGACACTTCTTAGTGTTGAGCTGGAGACCGGCCTTAGCTAAGCACGTGAGGACTTCGTCTAGCCGTTCCAGGTGCTGTGAGAAGCTCGACGAAAAAATGACAATGTCGTCCAGGTAGCAAAGGCAGGTCTTCCATTTTAATCCCCGCAGTACCGTGTCTATCATCCGTTCGAATGTGGCTGGGGCATTGCACAGGCCGAAAGGCATTACATTGAATTCAAAGAGCCCATCTGGCGTAGCAAACGCAGTCTTCTCTTTATCAGACTCGTGCATTGGCATCTGCCAATAACCGGAGCGCAAGTCGAGACTTGAAAAGTACTCGGCACCTTGTAAAGTATCAAGAGCGTCGTCAATGCGAGGCATTGGGTAGACGTCCTTACGAGTGATTTTGTTGAGTGACCTGTAATCAATGCAAAACCGTACCGAGCCATCCTTTTTTTTCACTAGTACGACAGGAGAAGACCATGCGCTTGTCGAAGGCCTGATGACGTTGCGCGCGAGCATGTCGTTGACTTGTTCTTCTATAAGCTTGCGCTCAGAAGCCGACACACGGTAAGGGCGGCGGCGAATCACACGGGATCCGTCGGTGTCGATACGATGGGCGGTCACTGTTGTTTGACCCAGACCTTCAGAACAAACGTCAAAGCATGTTTTGTGCTTCATTAATAACGCTAGCAAGGCATCCGTTTGCGTTGGGTTGAGATGTTCACACAAAGTGGCCTTGAGAGCAGGAAATGCATCTTCCGCTGGCATGCACTTTGAGAATGACGAAGCAGATGAACCAGTGACGACACAAAGCGGTGCTTCTTCGGTAATGCTGGCAACAGTGGTCCCCTCAGGCAAAAGAAGCGGTTCTGGCGTCGTGTTGCAGGCCGTGATGCTTGCATAACCACGGGAGAACCGCACTAAACAAGATGCGATGGTGATCCCTCGAAAAATGCAGCGCTGGCAAGGAGCAACCAGAGCGTCACCATCTAGAATGTCACGTGACTTGATCGTAAGGACACGTTCTCGTCCGGGAGGCAGGAGGAAATCCGCAGCTGTCACAAGGTTGGGCGACGAAAGGTCGGCAGCAGAAGAAAGCTCAGTGTCCGTAATACGAATGAGGGGCCGACCACACGAAATTACAGCAGACGCCGCTGACAAGAAGTCCCAGCCTAAGATTATCTGATGAGCGCACGAAGACAGCACAGCCAATTGTATGTGATGACGGATTCCATCGATGAGAATACGAGCAGTGCACAACCCGGTCGGGCGAATTGGACTGTCATTAGCACCGCATAACATAGGACCGGCATAAGGAGTTTGCACTTTACGCAGGCGAAAACACAATTCACGATCAATTACTGAAATTGCGGCTCCAGTGTCTATAAGGGCGTCAACAAAAACACCTTCCACAGAAACAGGCAGTAAATTAGCTGGACGAGACGGAGGAGTTGTAGCGTTCCGACGACAAGCAGTTTCCCCTCCAAAAACTGCACCTTCTAGTTTTCCGAGTCCCGAGAGATCGGAGCGGGACGCAAGGGTGATGACGTACGCCGAAACGGTGACGGAGAACGGCGGCGAGATGAACGAGACGGATGAGGCCCAGCATGAGACCGTTGAGGGGAGGGCGACTGACGGAAGGTGGATGGATACGGTGCGGGATCGTATTCATCGGGTCTCGGGGAAAAGTCTCTCTCGTAAGCTGCGTAACCACGTCGTTCATCCTGCTGACGGTGGCGGCAGAAACGGGATATATGACCCCTTATGCCACAGTAGAAGCAGATGGGGCGGGGAGGACGCCATGTAGAATAGTGGCGTGGCCTTGGCGCATGCGTTGTCATCGCAGCCACATGGTCGCATCCGACGTCCGCAGGCACGGTTGGAACTGGTGCAGGGGCCCGCGATGCAACTTCTGCGTACGAAGGCACTGGGAAGCGCACAGGAGACGGGGCATGTGCAGCGCTTGTCATTGATGCCAGTTCGTCCTTGATTATCTCTCGCAGGTTGGGAGGAGGTGTGTGGACAGACGCAACGGTAGGGTTGCCTGGAATAAGGCCGTGAAGTTCTTCTCTGACAATTGTGCGGATAAGGGCCCGCAATTCATGCTCTTTGGTAAAGCGAGCGTCGCAGGAGGCGTGTGGAAGGCGCATGGAATGAAGCGCGTCCAGGCGTTGGCATGTAGTGATGACGTCCCGGACGGTAGTCGGATTCTGAATCACGAGAGCATTGAAGGCCACAGAGTTGATGCCTTTCAGTAGATGTCGGACGCGGTCGGCCTCCGTCATGTCATTTTGTGCTCGGCGACAGAGAGCCAGAATATCTTCAATGTAGGACGTATACGATTCGTCGTCCCCTTGAATTCGCGTTGCGAGCTTCTGTTTCGCTACTACAGAACATCCTGCAGACGTGCCAAATACCTGACGGAGATGCCCCGTGAAGGCCGACCAATTGGAGAAGTCGCTCTCGTGGTTGTAATACCAGGTTTTAGCGACGCCATCGAGGTAAAAAGGAACGTAGCGCAGTTTGCGCGCCTCGTCCCAATAATTACAAACGCTGGTTCGATCATAACTGTCGAGCCATTCTTCGACGTCTTCGTTGCGAAGACCGGAAAATACCGGAGGGTCTCGATGAGAGGTACTCACGGTGTAGTGAAGCCTAAGTGGCTGAGAAGGAGCGGTTGCAGCAGTGGGCGGGTTGGGTTCTGCCATTGCTGTTGCTTGAGGACACAACCGTCGACCAGACCGGAGCTCCAGGGGTGACGGGTAGAGCAGGAGGACGTGGGAACCAAAGCACGCTCCACCACTTATGAGACCACGTCCGGTACGGCAGCAACCAGGTTATCCTTCTTTAATCCAGGCGCACGAGCCAGAGAGCCAGCCCGCGTGACATACGATGATGATCACTACAATGGTTTGGTCATGCAGATGAAGATGAAGTACATAGTCAGCGCTCACAATATATATATATATATATATATATATATATATATATATATATATATATATATATATATATATATATATATATATATATATATATATATATATATATATATATATATATATATATATATATATATATATATTGTGAGGAACCGGTTTATTCGGCCAGGCTCGAGCTAAATCACGCTGGTGATGATATTTTTAGATGAAGAAGATGTACAGGTGATGATGAGTACAAAGAGAATAAAGAGTCATTCGCTTGTTGCGCTCACACTAATTCCCCCGCGCGGTGAAAGCGGCCGCCTGGTCGCTTGACAGTATTAAGGAACGCGTCGCGCATAAGGCTTTAAACGAGATACGTGCACTATCTCTGTTCCTCGGCAACGATGATCAGGCCTAGCGCTAAGAGGAGAAACGCGGTAATTGACAGGAGATGTCTGTTCGACCACCGTGTATGGCCCAATGAAGCGACTGATGAATTTGTCGCATAGGCCGGGGACGCGTAGTGGAGTCCATAGAAGAACTTAGATAGGAAGTCTTCAGAGAAAGGAGCCGTCGAAGGTGCAGGGGCCGAAAGTAAAGAGACATCCAGAGCGAAACTCGGCGAGCGACCATGGACGAGAAAAAATGGAGAAAAGCCGGTAGTGCGTTGAGCAGCCGTATTATAGGCGAATGTCACGAAGGGTAGAATTGCATCCCAGTTCGTGTGGTTGGGGTAAATGTACATGGCGATCATGTCCGATAGGGTCCGATGAAACCGTTCAGTCAATCCGTTGGTCTGCGGGTGGTAGCTAGAAGTGGTCTTGTGAACAGTGTTCGAGGCACGCAAAACTTGCTCGCAATGGAAGATACGAAGACTTTGCCACGATCACTGAGGAGAATGCGTGGAGCTCCATGACGCAAAAAAGATGTGGCGAAGAAAGAAATCGGCGATCTCCGTGGCAGTCCTAGATGGTATAGAAGCTGTTTCGGCGTAGCGGGTAAGGTGGTCGACTGCCGTGACAATCCAGTGATTCCCATTGGATGATATAGGAAGAGGGCCATGCAAGTCGATTCCAACGACTTCAAAAGGTGAGGCGGGACAAGGAAGAGGTTGCATTAAGCCAGCCGGAGCAGTTGTCGGTCGTTTTCGCCGTTGGCAATGGACACAGGAGGCGACGTACTTAGCGACGGCTGAAGAGAGGCCAGGCCAAAAACAACGACTTCGTATTTTGTCGTAAGTCTTGTGGTAGCCTAGATGAGCAGCGGTTGGATCATCATGAAAGGCTTCCAGAACATCACGTTGCAGAGAACGTGGGATGACGGGTACCCACTTGTTGCCATCGATGTGGTATATGTAGCGACATAAAGCATCACCGACAAGCTTAAATTGTTTAAGTTGTCGACGGAGTCTGGCGTTTGGAGGAGTAGTAGAGCCGGTCAAACGGTCAATGATGGTGCGGCAGTATGGGTCGACACGTTGTTGTGAATCAAGGACGACTAGGGTGGCAGGTGATGAACTTAGCGCTGCGATTGGAGAGGTGCTGTCGTTTTGGAGTATAGATGGTGAATTGGCTACCGCTGGGCAAAGGACAGCGCGATAGAGCATCAGCATCTTGATGCTTCTTCCCAGATCTGTAGGTGACATCGAAATCATACTCCTGCAAGCGAAGCGCCCAGCGACCGAGGCGACCCGATAAGTTTTTCAGCGATGAAAAGCCAGCATAGGGCGTTGTGGTCGGTCACGATGGTAAAATGATGGCCGTGAAGGTATGGTCGAGATCTTTGCACTGCCCAAACAACAGCAAGGCACTCCTGCTCGGTGATAGGGTAGTTCTTTTCTGGAGCGGTAAGAGTACGACTTGCGTAAGCAACGACGCGTTCGCGTGAGATTTTGTCACGCTGCAAGAGTACCGCACCAAGACCATGACTATTTGCGTCGGTGTGAAGGATGGTGGGTGCGTTGGAATCGAAGTGGCGCTGTACCGGATCCGATGTGAGGGCTTGCTTCAATGCCGTGAAAGCGCTTTCGCAGTCTTCGGACCAAATGAAGGGGACGTTCCTTGCAAGAAGTTAATGGAGCGGAGACGCAAGTTTTGCGGAGCCACGTATAAGCGCCGGAAGTAAGAAGATAACCAAAGAAAGCTGCGCAGGTCCTTTTGACGTAGTGGACGAGGAAAATCGAGGACGGCGGCAAGCTTCTAGGGGTCGGCCCAAATTCCTTCTTTGCTGACAAGGTGGCCAAGAACCTTCATTGTCTTGCTAGCAAAGGTACATTTCTTGGTGTTAAGCTGTAGACCAGCTTTCGCAAGGCATGTGAGGACTTCGTCAAGACGTTGTAGATGCTGCGACAACGTGGATAAAAACACTACCATGTCATCGAGATAGAACAGAGATATTTTCCATTTCAAACCATGCAATACGCTGTCTATCATGCGTTCGAAGGTGGCGGGCGCATTACAGAGTCCAAAAGGCATCACATTGAACTCGTACAACCCATCTGGCGTTGAAAAGGTGGTCTTCTCTTTATCAGACTCCGATATTGGTATCTTCCAGTAGCCTAACCTAAGGTCGAGGCTGGAAAAATACTCTGCGCCCTGTAATGAATCCAGTGCATCGTCGATCCGAGGGAGGGGATAAACATCCTTGCGCGTTATTTTGTTTAGCGCACGATAATCAACGCAGAAACGCACTGTCCCATCTTTCTTTTGAACGAGAACAACTGGGGATGACCAGGGACTCGAGGAAGGACGTATGATGTTGCGTCGTAGCATGTCTGAGACGTTTTCCTCGATGATCTTGCGTTCTGCCTGAGACACGCGATATGGACGCCAATGTACAATACGAGAGCCGTCAGTCTGGATACTGTGAGTAGCGGTGGTAGTCATGCTGAGGGCGGGTGAGTTCACGTCAAATAGAGAACGGTGTCTATTTAGCAGGGCGAGCAAATCTTCAGTTTGATCAGGTGTTAAGTCATTGCCTATTGTTGCGGACACAGGTGTGGCAGAGGCATTGAATGGCAATGATTGCGACTTCGGAACATCGTTGTGGTTGTTCGGATGAGTAACAATCGCAACAGGCTCACTGTCGACCGCGCAAGATACTGTTGAGCCACAAGGGAGCAGTACACACTCGGGCGTTTGATTTATGGCGGTTAGGTACGTACACCCATCGAAGAAGCGAATAAGCCCCGGTGTGATCACAATGCCCCTACGTAGGGTATGACCGTAAGGGAGAATTGATACGTCGCCATCCACAATGTCGGTGCAATTAACACTTATAATTTCTTCGATGTATGGCCGAAGAACATAATCTGACTTGGTGACAAGGCGGATGCGTCCATCTTGTTCAAGCGGAGAAGAGTCAGTGGCATTTAGATACAGGAGGCGCTGATGACATGATATAAAAGCGGACGCAGAAGACAAGAAATCCCACCCAAGAATGAGAGCGTGGGTGCACTCACGAAATACCGCGAAAACAATGTGATGACGAATGCCTTCTATGCAGACACGAACGGTACACTGTGCAAGTGGACGAATGAGAGCGTTGATCGCCGCACGTATAGGTGGGCCGCCATAAGGTGTGGTGACTTTTCGAAGGCGGGAACAAAAATCAGCACAAATAATCGAAACGGCAGCGCCAGTGTCTACAAGAGCCTCAACACGTACACCTTCTACAAACACTACTATCAAATTCGATGGCCACTCTGGAGGAATTGTTAGCTGTCCAAGGGATGCAGTTTCCCCTCCTAAAACTGCATGCATTGGGGAGTTTTCCGCGTGGGCGTTCGTGGAATGGGAAGCGGGCCGTAGAGGCGACACTGAACGGCAACCTGGCGAAGGCGACCTGCGGCGAGACGTACGGGAATTCCCAGGCATGTCCGTATGGTAAGTAGGTGACGGTGAACGGTAATAGGATGATCGGGAGGGTGGCCGTAAGTAGTTCATGGTCGGATGGAAGCTTCGATGTTCTTCGGGAGCGTAGCCGCGTTGCTCGTCTTGTTGGCGCCTTCGACAAAACCGAGCGATATGTCCTCGATAGCCGCAAGTAGTAACAGATTGGTCGAGGTGGGCACTGAGGTGCGTAGTGAGGTGGTGCACGTACTGGCGGTGATAACGCAGCCACAGGCGTACGGTCTGCTGTTGTAGGCACAGAAACGGTGGGTGCGGCAGAGAGCGCGGCAACTTCGGCGTACGTGCGCGTCTGGCGCACGCAGGGACCTGTTGGAACACGTCGCACGCGATGCGGAGGCGATCTCTTGTTTAATCAGGTCTCGCAAGCTATCTTTTTCAGAAGGGTAAAGTAACTTCCAGCAGCACAGGAAGAGCAGCGCCCGTGCAGCTCTTCACGAACGATGTCGCGAATAAGCGCACGCAAGTCGAGGGGTGCAGGCAAACGAACGTCGGTGGCATCGTAGCAAAGGCGAAGAGACTGAAGCTCGTCAAGTCGCTGACAGATGGTTATCACGTCCTGGGTGGTGGCAGGATTTTGCGTGGCGAGGGCGTTAAAGGCGACAGTGTTAATGTCTTTAATAATGTGGCGTATTTGGTCGTTCTGAGACATGCCGGTGTTAACGCGCTTGCACAGTGCAAGGACATCCTCAATATAAGAGGTGTAAGATTCACCCGGCAGCTGCGTGCGTTGAGCGAGTTTCTTCTTTGCTGCCTCAGTGCGAACTGCAGGGGCACCAAATATCTGACGAATTTGCTGCTCGAAAGTGTCCCAGTCAGGAAGATCCGGGTGGTGGTTCCAGAACCAAGTTTTCGCAACATCGGACAAGTAAAATGGGACGCTGCGCAACTTCTGTGGGTTGTCCCACCTGTTCAAATCGCTGACGAGGTCGTAGTTCTTGATCCAGTCTTCAACATCATCGCCTCGGAGACCGGAAAACACAGGTGGATCACGCAGGCGAGTGTTGTTGGGTGGAGCGGATGGCGGTGGCTGCAGTAAGACGGCGACGTTGGATGGGCCAGGGTTTTCTTGGGCCGACATGACAAGGGGTTGTATGCGACGACCCGAGCGGAGCTCCAGCGAGAACGGGCGAGAGGACTTGAGGGAACGAAAAGCACAGTCCACCATTTGTGAGGAACCGGTTTATTCGGCCAGGCTCGAGCTAAATCACGCTGGTGATGATATTTTTAGATGAAGAAGATGTACAGGGATGATGATTACAAAGAGAATAAAGAGTCATTCGCTTGTCGCGCTCACACTATATATATATATATATATATATATATATATATATATATATATATATATATATATATATATATATATATATATATATATATATATATATATATATGTATATATATATATATATATATATATATATATATATATATATATATATATATATATATATATATATATATATATATATATATAGAACGACTCGTTGACCATGATATGCCCGCAAGACACGTTTATCACGCAGAAGATTCATTTCATCTAAACTTTCATGCCCTGTAGTTGACACAACTAGCAAAAACATGTGATGTACACAATTGTGTACAATAAAGGGTTAAAAAACCCACAGTAGTGAAAATTTCCGGAGTCCGCCGTAGTCACCGAATGTCCATCGTAGTCACCGATAGCCTGTTCAAGCGACCTTCGTGCGTGAGAAGCCTTCACTAATTCGCTAAACTTACATTTGAGTGCACTCAAAGCGCCGCGTGTTAGGCGGCAATCACGTGGTATTTTTGTTTTGATTTCACGCACTTTAAGCAAACCCTAGAAAATAATTAGCCAGCGTTGTTATCTTACTGCAACTTGAAAGTTTTGTTATTTCTGGATAAGAGCTACAAGTCTTGTATTTAAATTTTTCTCTGGAGTCAGTATTTAAAAAGTTCATTAACCAATTTTCATTAATTACCGTGCTTGGTGGATCCTAAAAGCATTATGACATGCTACAGCTAAGAACAATACTGCGTTAGCAGTGACGCGTAGCACTCATTTTAGTTTTTTATTGCTTGGTGCTTTTTAGCTGAAACACACTGTGTATATAAATATATAGACTGCCCAAGCACCAGGACACTCTTCTTTAAATTCTCGGCACCCGTGTTCTTATGAGGAACAATGACGTGAAAATACTGAATATTCTTGTCAGTACTCTTTTAGAGGTATATTACGCTCCGAGGATTTTGTAATATCATTATTGATGCGGAACTTTTACATACTAAAGTATTGTTTTTTTTTAGCTAACCATTTTTTATTCTTCGCATGTGGATGACGGGAGAGCTAAATTACAGACACACGTTCATGACACTGTATACGTAAAGGCGTGCATTGAGGTGTCATTTCAAGCTTCGTATCATGCGCCGTATGTGAGCTGTGAACTAAATAATGGTTTAACAGATCACCTTCAACGCAACAGGCGTAATGCGTTTCATGTGGATTCCAATCTCACCAACGGCTAGATATTCCTTTTTTTTTCTAAGCGAAGCTTGCATTGAGGGATCTGTGTAGATAATGGTGTACCAAGAAACCCTCTTCACCGAGCACTGGCGCGTGCACCACAGAATTGACAAGTGAAATAAATTTACTCTCCCAGGCTGGGGTTTAAACCTAGGTCTCTGTGGTTTGAAATTGTGTGCATTGAACACTAGGCCACGCACCCATGCTTGGCTAATGGAAACTCATCTGAGAGCTATGAGAGCGTGGTCTCATCTGAGAGACCTCATCTGAGAGACCTCATGGAAACTCATCTGAGAGCGTGGTCTACCGCCGATGCAAAACACAATTGCGAAGCAAAACACTACGCTTTGGCCGCTTCATTGCACTATGTTGTTCTGGCGGACTAAAGGTGATCTGCTGCTGGACAACGTGTGAGGTACATATCAGACATTGCACACTTAAGCAGGGTAGCGAACCAGCTGCCTATAGGCTGGTTAAACTCCCTACCGTTCTTTTCCTCCTATTTTCCTTCCTTTTTTTTCACAAGAAATTTCAACTTCGAAAAACTTGAATTTCTTTACCACGTTTTCATGATCTTGAGATGATTGTACTGTAGGGCCGTTCTACAAGCTGACTAACGCTGGAAACAAATCAAACATGCCCGATGATGCCACCTGAGGACGGCGTATTGGGCACGCCCATTACTTATCAATAAATAAATAAATAAATAAATAAGTGAAACGGGGTGAAAAATCAGTGAAGCACTCCACCTGAAGAGCTCATCATAAAAATATACCGCGAGTCTGCGTGTTTTCCTGCAAATGTTGTCGAAAGACCACCAAGCGGCAATTTATGCTTTGCCTTGCCTCATCAGCGCTTTCTCTTTGTTGAATGGGTCGCCTCTGGCTGGCATTGATAAAATAGAGGATGCGATGCGTGAGCTGTGCACTCCATCTGACAGTGGCGTTGGAAAAGATGACTTTGTGCCGAACCTAGGGTGACTACCAGGTGGCAGCACCATATCGTCCGCCGAGCGCTTTTTCGTGCATGGCGTCAAGTTTTCAACGAAGCGTAAAAAACACTAGTGCCTTTAAAATTACCTATCAGTCTATTTTCCAGTAAAAGAACACAACGCCTAATACTTACGTGTTCATGTTACGCCTGAGATATGCGTAATATTTGCTTTTTGATTGAGAATGTTCACAAGTATAAACGCAGCCACCAATTCAAGACGTCTGGGCGTTCAGCAAATGCTCAAACTTTGTCCGGGTGGCTGAATCGTGTGACAGACAGACAGCCAGACAGACAGACCAATATTACCATGTTCAAGAATCCCAAGAAAGACTATTCTCTTTAATAAATAAAAATAAATAAATATGAGCAATATGGCAATGCATGCCCATGGCCCATTTCCCTGACATGGGAAAAATTCCTAAATATTTTTCTTCCACTGTCATTTACTTCCACTTTTCAAGTAATGACCAACTTCACATATAAGAAGCTCGACCACTCACACAACGTTCCTCTGCATGAGGAGCCGAATTCAGTATCCTTTTCACCCTTGTCACCTTCCTAACTTCCCTAAAGCCCAACAAGCTTCCTTCAGGGACAACCTGCGCAAGTCTAAACAACAACACTCTTCACTAGGGCGTTCGAACGTGGTGCGCGCCGTGTCAACTTATTGCGTCCGCTTGCCGTAGGCGCAAGAGGTCGTAAGGACCACGCGAAACGAAAACAACGGCAAAAGATTATGATAAAAAAAAAGGAAGCCGCGGGCGAAGAAAACTGAAGACGAAGTGTGACAGACGAGAAGATGCGAACTGAGCGAAACGGCGCGAACGGCAGAAGCGCCACTTGAGGCCGATACGACAATTGACTATAGGGCCATCCCAGCGAATCCTGGCGTCCCTTCAGCCTGTCAGCCGCTGAATGGGGCTAGGCGCATTGTAGTCTCGGTGAGCGCACTCGAGGATGCGCCCACCATTTATTGTTGCGCGTCTGTCCTGTTGTCCTTTAGCTGCGACTGCTTCCCTTTCGCTGGTTTTCTTCCTCTGCCGCCTCACGCATCCTTCCTGCTTTTTTCCCCTTTTTCGAAAGCTTCTACTTTTCTCGTTCATTCTTTATCCCAGAGTCGGGCACGCGTGAAGGCTGCACCACTTTATCTTGTCCGAGTGTCATCTATTTAGTTTCCAAGAGCGCTTGCCGAGTCTATCGCTTCCCAGAAGGCGTTACTCATCTCGACAAGCCTGGCAGCTTTCGCGAAACAACACGGTGCGCTTGAGAGCTGCAGCCAAGTGATGCGAACTGCAGGAAACAACTAGAAATCGCGTTAGCGGTGCTTTATTTTGAGGGAACAGAAGGCTGAAGAATGGAAACTAAATTCTTTGTTTGATCGCTCGCCAAGTGGGGCGCAGAGACGAGTAGTTTGTTTGGGTGTTCAACGGCAACTCCTAAGAGACTTTGGCTATTGTTCTCGAGTGTGCCTCTCTTTTTCAGAGCACGAAGCTGAATCTCGGCAACAGAATTATTATTTCATCGTCGTTGTTTTGTTGTTCGTACGTTTGAGCAACCACGCAAAAGTGCAAAAAGAAACTGCCTCGCAGGCTTGGGAAATATATCCTATACCTTTCGTTTGTTTTACCTAACGGTACCCTTACCTTTCATCAGGCCAAGCAGTAGATAGAAAGCATTGCGTTGGTTTTACAACAACGGTAGTTAAGAGTTCCAAAAATTGTTCGCTTCGTGCACATGGCAAGTTAGGTGGCACCTTCCGTTTATGTTACGTCGTTATTCATGCACCATTTATTTTCCAGAAAGTATGCACACCGAAGGTGGCCTACAAGGACTAAGTAGGCGAGAGGCGGGAAGTTTGGGAAAGTCCGGGGAATCGGACAGCTGGTCTATTCATTCTGTAGTCATTTGAAAGACGTTGGCCAACTACTCACGAGTTCATGCTAACTTACCAAAATGGCGCACGCGCTCTGTGGACGAATCTTTATGTAACTGTACATCGTCTCTTCTACACGTCAAAGATAAGTATCTTTTCTTAGTTGTGAAGCTCGCAGACTTAAATCACTTTGTGGAAGCTAATATCAAATTTTCTCTGAAAACACATATGATGATGATGATGATATGTGGGGTTTAACGTCCCAAAACCACCATATGATTATGAGAGACGCTGTAGTTGAGGAATCTGGAAATTTGGTCACCTGGGGTTCTTTAACGTGCACCCCAATCTGAGCAAACGGGCCCGCAACATTTCCACCTCCATCGGAATTGCAACTGCCGCAGCCGAGATTTGGTCCCGCGACCTGCGGGTCAGCAGCCGAGTACCTTAGCCACTAGCCCACCGCGGCATGGCAAAAAAAAAAAAAACCATATGAGTGCCACACTTTGTTTAGGAAAAAAAGTTTAAACAATGCACTGAATTTCAGCCGCTGAAGGTCATTTACTTTGAGAAACGTATAGCTTCGGAAGAACCGGGACAGTTGAGAAGAATTTCTCCCCACAGTGCGACTGGTGCAGTGACCGGCAAATGAGCTGCATGGGTGGTTCAGAGAGCACTCAATTCCGTTCATTTCGCATTTTAAGCATAATTCTTTGGTGCCATCAAAGGAAAAACATTCAATATGCAAACTGGTGACACTTAAACTCAAGTTAAGAGAAGTAAGATGAAAGAGTATGATGATGCACAATGTCACTTTGAAGCTTTTTTTACACATTTGCGAACGCTCTGCGATAAGCCCATGAATTTTATGTTATACAACAGGAGCGCTGTTGATTGGTTAAATGAGGTCTAAGGAGCGTAGTAAATGAGAAATAGACCTGAAGAAGGCTTTGGACATTAACTTTTGCATATGAAAGCTGTAAAAAGTAGGAGACACTAAAGCTTTGTCTTTAGGAGTTGAACCTGCCGATAGCGACATCCTGTTCGTAGTGCGTCTTTCAAACACTTAGTGCATGAAACTTTTGCGAACTTGGTATGCATACTATACGTGGCCTTAAGGAAATAGGTGCAGCAGCGTGCCTGCCTTTTGTAGTGGGGTGCCGGCAATCAACTACGAATCCATTATAATAACATGTTCTGACGCCCGTTAGCAATGGACGCTTGTACCACGAATTTTTACTGCAATATTTCATGTTGCATTGTGAAGCTTGTATACGGGGCTCGTGATTTCTGTGAAACATCAAAGCTACTTTCACTCATTTCTAAGCAGAGGAACTTTTTTTTTTACTGTTTTCACAAGCAGAGGTGTGGTGGCTGTGGCCATGGGGTAGGACATCAGCTTTACATGCAAACGACTCCGGTTCAATGGCCACTGGGACCCAAACAACCCTAGTTAAGTCCCCACACTCTGCTCCAAGATATCTAGAAATTATTTATTTTTATTTACATCGTTGTCGATTTTTCGGCCACGCATAAGATGATCATTTTTCGCTCACAACTAACGACGCCGACACTGAAATTTCGGCAAAACGAGCTCTTCAACACTATCACGCTAGTACTTCACTTTTTCAAGGTGATGCTTAGCGTGTGCAAAAGAAAGCATCTTGATAATCCTAACTCATCAAACAGCATTGAAGTAGTCTGGAGTGGGGTTCAGATAGTCGGTTCAAACCCCCCCCCCCTCTTCCCGGCCGGAATTTTTCACGTTTTTGTGCACTACCTCTTCCAGAAAAAGGAAATTATGGTCTTCTCCCTGTAAAGCAGCGGGATACTGGATGCGCAGAGATTAGTGGGCAATGAGAAAAAAAAAAGGTCGTTTTACCAAGCAGTGATGAAATCAAACAATTGAGGTGACAGAGACGACATCTTATTCAAGTCTAATCTGGTCTGTGAAAGGGATATCACGGCGGATCATAGTTTCTTGCCGGCAAAGAAACCTCTTGCAAAGTTTATTTGCCGATGACAAGAAAGGATCCATCACACTTTAACGAGAATTCAGGTGACTTCACAAGTGGACCAGTTTGCAGCAGCCTTACACTAAAAATGTACCCGGCGTCATGGGAATTCAGGCAATCGATGAAAAAAGCTGGTTTTTAGAATTTATGGACCAGCAATATGAGCTAAAGTTACTCTCAGAGAAACGCCAATGGACTTCGAAACACCCCTACGGATGTCTTACCGACCGCGGTCGATTAAGCAGCCTCGGCGTCAACTGCGCCTCCTGGCAATCTTGTTTAAAGTGAACTCATAGGAGCCTACCGTACTGCCAAAAAATCGCGTTACATCATGCAAAACTGAAAACAAAAAGGTAAGACAAAATTTCTCACATGTACATCGTGGAAGCATATGTTTGAATGAGAATTCCCAGATGTTACCATGACAGTCATTAGAAAGGCGTGCAGCAAAACCACGACTGCCAGCACAACTTTTCCAGGATTGTGGCGGCGTGCTGAAGCACTGCGGTTAGTTCTTCAAGTGGCAAAGGCACACTTATTTATTTCGACAATTCTGAGATGTCGGGTTTTCATAATAAAAATATGACATTTGTCCAATCAATTGACCTAACGAATCTATCGAAATGACAAAAGATGAAGTTTTTTTCAATCTTCATTTTTTTAAATGGCACAGTAGATTCTACAACAGGATTAACAAGTCAGCGTCATTGGGCAGTCTCAACGACGCTGAATAAGGAAAACACCTCCGAGTTTTACTGTCCTCCTAACAAAGATATGGTACTTCGCCGATTTATGGACACTGTGATGAAGATACCAAAAACTATAAAGACGGTAATGTTTGTGCAGCCTTATTTTATGCTTGGCGTTGAAATGTGAGCTTATAACAGTCGCTGAAGACGTTTGGATGGTTTTGTTACTTAAGCCCCATTTTTTCCCAAGTGATCTCCCAATCCACCCACGCAGACGGGCGAATACCAGATAAATATTAGCTATCCCAAACTTTTTTTAGAGCCGCACTGTCAGTGCTAGGAATCAGTGCGTCTCAGAAGTTTTGAAGTTTCAGCACCTTGTTAGGCTTGTACTATATTCCAAATATTTTTGCGTTCAAATTCAACGAGGCTGAAATCCAACAATATGAAGAGTGCCCAATCCTCCCGACAGTGCCGTGTGTAGTCACGTCAGGATCATTGTCACTGTTTTGTCGTCGTGCTGCCATATGGGACTGCCTCCCGTACGCTATTTTCATCACCATGTTGCGTATGTCAACCCCTCGCCCTTATCGTCATCGCCATTATGCTAGCGTCGTAAATTTCATCAGGGGCTCATGCACGAAATTGAAGAATTAGGTGCAAGTCACTGGAGCAGTCACTGGCGAAGTATATGCCTTCCGAGCTGAAATAGTAACTTATAGTAAATTTTACATCTTTTCATTTTCAAAGCTCTATTTGCCTATGTCCGCCTTGGTGGAACAGTGCATGGATACGGTGCTCGGCTGCTGACCCAAAGGTCGCGGGTTCGATTCCGGCCGTGGCAATCGGATTTCAGAGGTGACATCCATGTACTGCGTGATGTGCACGTTGAAGAACACCAGCCAATCCAAGAGATTGAAGTAACAGGAAGAATAAAACGGATGGAGCATAGTAGGCAAGCATTCTTAAATCCTCAATGATAGATTGCCACTATCGCTCAAGCGGAAGGTATATAACAGCTACATCTTACCTGTACTTACATACGTACAGAGCAGATACGTTGATACAAAGAGGGCTCAACTTAAGTTGACGTGGACGTAGTGAACAATTGTAAGGAAAATGACAGGTGTAACCCATAGGGATAAGAAGATGGCAGGGTTTTATCAGGGAACAAACGAGTGTTCAGGACATCATAGTCGAAATCAAGCAGAAATGTCGTTGGGAAGGGCACGTAAGTAAAGGCAAGATAACCGATGGTCATCAGAAATCACAGATATCCACCCATACTCATGAATGTTACCTGACATTCACACTCACGCCTACTATACTTAATGACTGCTCACTCACGTTCAAACTCACGACTACTCACACTCATGTGTACTCATTCACGTTCATACGCACGCCTACTCGATCACCCTCATGTGGGCTTACTCGTGTTTACACTCACGATTACTCATTCTCTGAGTGCTTACTCACGTCCGATCACACTTACGAGTACTCACGCACGTTCATACACACGGCTACTTACACTTGTTGTACTTACTCACGGTCATACTCACCCCCTAATCACACTCATAAATACTCACTCACGTTCATACTCATTTCTACTTACACTCATGAGTACTCACTCACGTTCTTACTCACTCCTACTCACACTTGGAGTACTCACTCACGTTGCTATTCACTTTTACTTACACTCATGTACTCACTCACGTCCTTACTCAATTCTAGTCACACTCGGAGTACTCACTCATGTTCATACTCACTTCTACTCACACTCGGAGTATTCACTCACGTTCATACTCACTCATACTCACACTCATGAACACTCACTCATACTCACACTCACCTCGTTCAAATGAGTATGAGTGAGTGTACTCATGAGTGAGTATGCCGGGCTATGGTGATGCTACATAGGCTCCCTCTTAGCGTTTTGCGTGATTTTAAGCATATATGTACAAAGGGAAAAGCAAAACAGACAAATACTATGTACATGAGTGATAGTCCGTGGATTGTCCGCGGAGAAATCCGAGTCATCATCGGGAAAAACGTAGGGTCTCAACTGTTCCGGTGGGCGATACTGGGAGCCGCGGAGCGGGCGAGGAGCGCGCCCCGAACAGATGTTGTGGGCAGCAGTGATGCAACGCTTTGAGGCACTTGTGGAACGGGCATCGACGACACCAGCTGTCACCACCGAGAAGGTGGCTTAGTGAGGGCGATGCGGAGCTCGATGACGGCTCGTGCGGGTAGGCGTCATAAGTCATGCGAGATCGGCGCAGGCGCGAACGTTGGTTAGGCGTGTGGCAGTTCGGGCTAGTTGGTATGACATCGTTGGTATGACTATCGTTGGTGAGACGTTGACGCTGTCTGCGTGGGGTGCTCGCATGGGCACGCAGGCCGGAGGTCACTGGAACGCTGTAGAGGAGGTGGCAGGGGGGTGCGTTTAGCAGAGATGGGCTGGCGGCGCGAGCTCGTGGTGTACCTAGATGGCACCGACACTGGCCCATCTCTGTCGCGACGACCTGCGCAGAACTGATGATAACGACGGCGTCAGTGAATGACGTGCGGAGAGTGCTGATCGGTTTCAAGTCCTTCGGTGCGGTGCCCAGAGATGTTCGGCAGCAAGTCGGCATCCACAGGAGACTTGGGCTGTGCCAGAATATGAGAAGGCGCATGTGTGGCTACGAGACCACCTTGTTCAGCCGGCACAGGAGAACTCAATTGGTTGGAGACGACATACTGACCATATGCTTGCGTGGCCGGTGGATCACAATCGATTCGCCCCACCGCAGGTAGAACTGGAGCGTCATCCGCAGTCGTTGCCATGTTGCTGGCGTGGAAGACGGCAGCTGTTTTCTTTATGGAGCCACACGTGGTGTCAGCGAACAGGTGACAGGCAGCGCCGGTTTGAGTGTCGCACACTGCGTCAGTAGGCGCTGAAGTCATCGGGTTCACCGACGTGTCCACAGGCACCGACCGGTCAACCGGAGACCAATCTTCGGGTGTCGTACGCTGCGATACGTCAGCGGAGTCGGTTGTCGTAGAACGGTAACCTACTTCGTTGTTGTGGCATAGCGCTGAACGAGATGCAGTCGCGGGGAACCGCGCGGAAGACAAACCATTCAGTCATGGCAGTACGTTTTCATAAACGTACTGTTTCGAAATAAACCCGCGTGACAGTACGTTATCAGAACAGGCGTTTTTCCTTCAGAATCAGTAAACATGTTGCTATTGGCGATCAGCGCAGCGGACTTCTTGTATTACGTCTGTTCACTTGGTTGATAAAGATGGAAGGAATGCTGTTTCATTAATTTTTTTCACTGTTTCCAGCACTTTAGCCTAATAAGTTTCCCTGAAATTGAGATTCGTGTATACACGTGTAGTAAAGCGCTTTCTTAAATGATTTTCACGTGTGTCAGCGCTACTTAATGCTAGAACATCACCCTGATGTGGTCCTGAATAACATATTTGTGGTGACAGCATAGATTCTCCTCAATAACTACGTCTCTATAAAGACGGATGTTCGAAAGAGTACAAATTAAACTGCACAAACTTTGCGAGTGAGTAGAAATAGTTTTCTCTGAATGTTCTGGATAACGTGTGTGTGTGTGTGTGTGTGTGTGTGTGTGTGTGTGTGTGTGTGTGTGTGTGTGTGTGTGTGTGTGTGTGTGTGTGTGTGTGTGTGTGTGTGTGTGTGTGTGTGTGTGTGTGTGTGTGTGTGTGTGTGTGTGTGTGTGTGTGTGTGTGTGTGTGTGTGTGTGTGTGTGTGTGTGTGTGTGTGTGTGTGTGTGTGTGTGTGCGTGCGCGCGAGCGTGTGTGTGAATTTTGCTCTTACAGATTGATATCGCGCTTGAACTCGCGACTGTTTTAGTGACATTGAATAGGCGTTTAGCTCACTCATCTTTCATATACTCTTTCAATAGTTGTTATTCACTCAAAGTACCCGAGTACAAGTATCTAGGACTTCTATTTACTGGCAATCTATCTTGGAGCAAACATATTCAAACAATATGTAATAAATCATTGAAAAAACGGGGCTATCTTCAGCGCACCCTTCGAGTAGCTCCTCAAGAAACAAAACTGCTCACGTACAAAACACTAATTCGTCCAGTCTTAAAATATGCATCTATTGTTTGGAATCTGTTTCATATCAACAATATTAACAGAATTGCGTCCGTTAAAAGAAAAAAACTATTTGTTTTATCTACCTTCGCTACGATAGGCACTTTTCACTCTCTTCCCAACTTTTTAATCTAAGTCTGAGCACTCTGCTAACCCGTAGCCACAAGAAAAGCTTAAAGATCAGTTCATGCATGCCTTGATTGAGTCGCCCCGTTTTGCCCAATTAAACCAGTTTCAGTTTTCTCAACCTTCCTGCATTCGTAGCTCGCATAATCTTAATATTTTGCCGTTTGAACCTAGAACTGGTTTGTTCAAATATAATTACTTTCCTGCAACAATTCAGCATTGGAATGCTTTGCATGGGTTTATTCGTGCCTTGCCAATGACCAAATTTTTGTCTGTGCTTGACATGTGATGCTATTGCCACTCCTGCCATAGCCCATGATGGCCTGTAGCATGTATGCATAAGTAAATAGTTAAATAAATAATAAAAAGTGGCTTGCCGGTTAATCTCTAGTCGCTTTCAAGCTCAATACATTACTTAAACCAGCACGCTTTTTTTACCCAAAAGGCAAAATAAAGCTGTTAAGCATGTAAAACCCGCCGCGCACGCTTTATATTTTAACAGGAGACGATGATGGCAATGAATTCACAGCCTCTGTACGCACACTCGCTTGGCCAAAGCGAGTGGCGTGACGGGGGCAGTGAGCAGGCCTGAAAATATTTTTTTCTAGGTGGCATTGTTTCGGCACACCGTTGGCGAGGACTTTGTGGTAGACACAGAGTTTCCTAAAACTCTATGTCTGTTTTTAACTAGAAGAGATTGTGGCGTTTCAATCTTTTAGCGACCATGGGATTGATTGGTTGTGCATGGATTTGCCTAGTCTTGGTATTTGTGTGTGGCAAATCGTACTTGTGGCTTCGTTTATGGCTGTGTTTCGGTTTTGTTTCGAAAGAAATAACCAACTTTTTTGAACTTCGTGACCCGATTTGAAAAGGTAAGCCTAAAAGAATAAGGGGTTAAGCGTAACCGATGTCCATTTGCTGACTTTTGTTTCGTCAGAAAACAGCTCCAGGCCACACGAACACACATGGAGCCACAAGTAGGAAGATTAGACAAATCGTCCCGTCGCGGTGGTCTAGTGGGTGAGGTACTTAGTTGCTGACCCGCAAGTCGCGGGATCGAATCCCGGCCTCGGCGGCTGCATTTCTGGTGGAAGCAGAAATGCTGTAAGCCCGTGTGCTCAGATTTGAGTGCATGTTAAAGAACCCCAGGTGGTCAAAATTTCCGGAGCCCTCTACTACGGCGTCTCACATAGTCATATCGTGATTGTGGGACGTTAAACCCCACATATCAATAAATCAGATTAGACAAATCTATGTACTACCCATCATTCCCATGCTCGCTGAAGCGCCGTGCTTTGCAGCTCCTAGACACTATAACGCCAGAGTTCCCTCTAGTGTACATTTCGGAAACTCTCTGGTAGTAACCCACGCTATGCGAAAGTTGGCGATGGTAAGACGAAGTGTGAACACTGATTAACACGTGTGCTAGTGGGCCCCTAAACGACAGCCAGTTCAAAGGCAAGACCGTATACTTTCCCTCTCGCCTTCACTACTCTTCCTACAAGCGCTATCTTCTACTCGCCACCTATTTCTTGATGAAACACGTTGAATATCAGCATTGAGCGCTGAGCCAATCAAGATTTTGAGTTTTTCGAGTACACCCAACCATCTCTGCCCACACGGTCGCAAACATAAAAAAAAACCAAGTGAAATCTGTTTATTGCGCACAATATATTCATGCCCGAAAAAATGGGTCGGCCATGTGATTGCATCGAAAAACATGGTAGGTGACAAGTCACGACATATACATCTTGTATATCAACCGATCGAGAGTTTACTATATCTCAAGGTCACGTGAACCAACAGCTGGCGTCACGAAATACGTCGCAAAGACAGGAGATGTTTTGATTTTGTGGGGTTTAACACCCCAAAACCACTATTTGATTATGAGAGACGCCGTAGTGGAGGAATCCGGAAATTTCGACCACCTGGCGTTCTTTAACGTGCACCCAAATCTGATTACACGGGCCTACCCCTTACAAAAATTTTTGTTGAGTGTCTGCTGAATGCCTGTATACAATTCTCAACAGAACAACCAGAAATCCTGATTAAATTGTGATGAGTTTTTTTGATGAGTGCTTGATGAGTTTCTGCATGTATTTGGCCACCGCGTTTCTGATTACTCCTTGGTTACTGCATTTGTGGTGCGTTCTTGATTACTGCGCTTCTGTTGCGTTCTTGGTTACTGCACTTCTGGTGCGTTCTTGGTTACTGCACTTCTGGTGCGTTCTTGGTTACTGCGCTTCTGGTGTGTTCTTGATTACTGAGCATCGTGTACATTCTTAATTACTCTATTTCTGCTGAATCTATGAGGTGTTTCATTAAGTCACAATTCTGACAATATCATGCTGAATATGTGACAACTTTGTGTCAACTTGCTTCTTTGCAAAATTTTTCCTCGGATCAGAAATTTCACCCGAGATCATAACAGCTAGGACCGCAAGACGGTACAGTTAAAGTTGGCTGGTAGTTATGCCATCCACTGCCTCTGCTGTGTACCCACAAATGTATGTAGGACTAGCATTTGCATGGATGACAGTAAGCAGGATGCAGTGTATTCAGCAAATCTTCCTTTAATATATTGTACATACATATAGTGTGCGCAGCACATCACCTCAGCTCTCGTGCCAACATCGACGACAAGCTATTTTTCAGCTGCAGTGTCGAAGTTACGAACTTGCTGCATGTGTAGCCTGCAAAAAATGTGAAAAAGTTGACAGTTTTAAAAAAAATAACTCCACAGCAGTAAATATTTGACATTGATTATCTAAATGGCAAATACTGTGCAGAATGGACCACTTTATGACTGTTCAAGCTGAACCAGGAGGCACTGCCCTACATGAATGGTGGCACATACATGCACCGTAAAACCTACAATAGGGTAAATCACAGTTAAAAACAAAAATTCAATTTGTTTTTAACCGGAATTTACAATATTGTAGGTCTTCATAGTTTTCATGGTTTAACAGAAGCTACCTTTTCATAAAGAGACTTAAAATATTTTATACTTAATTACTGCCTGCATTGCAGGACACCGTTCATGAATGGAATACCTAGCTGCACATCTTAGCGATCATGAGAACACACTGAACAAGGTGGAAAAAAAAGGGAATGTCACAAGAGCCAATGTTGCGACACATGGACTTGACTTGCCTTCCATCAGATCAACTTGTTGAAACACTACCTGTTCCAGATAGCAAAATTTCAACACTTGGGACAATTCGTTAAGTGCAACAAATGATAACGTAACTAGTCATTTTTACTAACTTATTTATTCACTACCATCTTGCAGCAGGTGACTTATCGAAGCTTGCCAGCCTGAACGAGGCTTTTCCCCCAAACTCGAGAATAGCACCCTTTTTATCCCTAACAAGGATGAGTTGGGATTATTGATGACGCAACAGCTAGTCAAATCTTGCATTTAGTAAGCACTTTCGTGACCTACAAAACTTTCAGCCTGGCATTTGCAATTTTGCCATTCTTTACAGAAGGCGTTATTACAACATGCCATCAGCAAAAATAATTCATACAGTGAATGTTATGCTAACAGAAGTCATGGCAATAGTGATTTGAACTAAGAAACAGATAAAAAATGGTAGAGCCACATTTTGCTTTCAGCCCCGCATACACACAACATCAAGACACAAATATGAAATCTGAAACAAGAATATGAGAAAAAAAATTTACATGGCATCATTAGTAACTCACCAATCACTGCGTTGACCCTGACTGGGTCCAGTGCCTCCTTTACTTCGGCATTCTTATTGGCGTTGCTGCCCTTGCCGAAGAGTGATTTGCCACGCATCTCCTCCAGAGTAAAAACACCCCGGAGAAGATGCCTGGCGAACTTTGTAGGCCCATTGCAGTGAGAATGGAGGCGCTCCAGGAGCGTTTTCTCAACCAAAACGCCTCCACCGATGTTAACCTGCATACCACAGAAAGCATCCGTTGAGCAAAAGAGCAGTTCCTTTCCACATAGCAAAGAACAACTATGACGTTTCAATTTTAACATCTGGGGTAAACAATTTTCGGCCACTGTTTCTTTTTTTTTTTTCAGCTGCTGTTTGAAACCACCACCTCAATATCGAAACAGAAACTGTCTTTTTTAAGGTGGTGGTATTAAAGATGTAATGATGTATTTCTAGGCACCATGATACTCTTTTCAGAGTTCTCGACACAAGCGCTTTTATTTACAGCAAAAATCCAATATATTTAAAATTCATGTCAGTACTCCTTCAACAGGCATATTACCAAATAGCTCAAGGAGTGATCGCAATCATTTTTCGAGACACAAAAACAGAAAGATGATGTCGCAAGATGGAATTCCGGCTGCAGTGGCAACATTTTGATGGTGGAAAAATGCTAGAGGCCCGTGTGCTTAGATTTAGGTGCATGTTAAAGAACCCCAGGTTAGTGGAATTCCTGGAGCCCTCCACTACGGTGTCCCTCATAATTATATGGTGGTTATGGGACCTAACATTTATTGTTATTGTTTTATTTTCACCTCCCATGCTTACCAGACCTTTGCTTTATTAGGGCCAGCCTATTTCATTTTCTAGTTGTAGCTGGATGAGTAATTTACTATCATTCCATTTTATGAACTAGTGCTTTTTAAAAACCTATACAGATATCCAGCTACTTCACAAAGGAAAGAAACAAAATCATGGGGATTGCTTTTAAATTGGAGACACCATGATCGTGTATTGACAATAGCACACGCATGCACACAAGCACCAACAAAGGAATGCTCTTTTCGGAATGTCTTATTTCGTCTAGCGTCATTAAAGGGGTCGTGAAAAGTTTTCCGAAAATTTTCAACTACATGTGTATTCGGAATTCTGGTCGTCCTTTCAATAATGAACACCGACTCGTTTCATCATACCAGTTCATTTAATAGTTATAAAATCACAATTTCGGTTTCCAAGCTCTCACGTCATCCTAAGTCAGCCAATGAGAATTTCCCGTCGCCGACAAAAGATGACGACGACTACGCCTGCTCAGCCATAGTTGACCGAGGTTTGCCGCATCATACTTCTTCCACTGTCGCGCCGGAGGCGCCCATGCGATCCTAATGTAGCAGTTAGTAGATCCACTCCGGGTGTTTGAAGCTTGTGAACGCGAACATCGTTTGCACTGCGATAACTTGTACGAGACTGTCTGACAATGCACACGGTTGGCACATCCAGGACTGAGCCAACCAACCAGTAAGAAAAAACTACAGCACTGCATCGAGAGAGCGAAGGCAACACGGAAAGCAAGATGGGCAAGAAAAAACATGTAACAGAGCCGGGCAGGGCGGAGGCCCGGATGTACTTGAAAGCAGAACCAAGCAGATCACTTGCTGTAGCTGCACAATATGCAACTCGGTGTGCAAACCAGTGGAGTTATTTCTTTATTTTCTAGGTTTCCATAAATCTATCATTTTTGAGCAAAATAAAGCTAACGCTGTGTTTACAACTTGTATTAGGATGACGTCACACGTCAGTGCTTATGGCGGCCGGTGAACCCAAGACAACTGCGAGTTCAAACGGGCGTCATTAATTATAGACTGAATATTACACCGAAATATTTCAGAATCGGCATGTCTAATCCGTATTGGAGCAGAAAAAATTACAACCAGGCAGCTTTATTTTCTTTTCACGACCCCTTTAACAATAGAAAACATGCACAAGTTAACCCAACAGCAAGTGCTGCTGAAGTACCATGATCAGCAATGCTGCTATGTTCAGATGAAAAAAAAAATACTGGGCAAAATAAATATCATTACAGGGTTTTATGTGGAAAAACCACGACAACCGAGCACTGACAAGACAGACTGGGGCAGCAACTCCTATTTCATTGGTAGCGCAACACACACATTGTGAACATTCTAAGCTTAGGCCTCAGTACAAGCCCGTTGGGTACAGTTTCAATAGCCAGAGTTAACGTTTATGGCATCTTGAGATCAATTGTGCTGCACAAGATAGCGTGCCACAGAAGCAACAAAAATAAAAACAAATTTTTTTTTTTTTTTTTTTTTCAAAATTAGGAATACTCGCCCTTTCGGCTTCAACAGCAGGAGATGGGTCTTTCTCAGTCTTCCTCAAGATTTTTCTCAACTTTTTCACCATGTCATAGGAGTCTAAGGGAGCACATGAATGCAATCACGTTAATCAAAATGCTTGCACAAGTGGTAATTAAAGTAAGGTTTGGTCTGCAGTAAATGAAATTGTGGAAGCAATCTTGAATGTTACCGAAGAAGAGCAATGAAAATTCAGAATGTTTCACCTTTAGAGCACTTTGAACAGCACTTTGTTGCTCTGCTACAAGGATAACGATGTGATTTGCAACAGTGACCTAAATAATGAACTTTTTGTGCTCCAGTTCTAATTCATCAAATTGACAAACACACTGAGATGGACAGTAACATATCCTAGAGAGAATGTGTAAAAAAAGAAAGACGTTTTGGACATTTGTTAGTGTAATTACAGTAAATGATGAACAATGAACTAAGGTGCTGCTATCAGTATAAACAACAAGCCTATTGGTGCCATACCTTTGTGTCTTAGTTAGTAGACCATCCCTTCATGCCTGCCTTACACAGCAGCTTTGAACAAAGGGTGTGGTGTTCTTGTGAACAAGAATGATATTAAGGTAACAAATGATTAGAATGTAGAGGTGACATGCCTTGTCAACTGCAGAGTCCAGCAACAAAACACAAGTCGTGTTAAAGCATCTTTGTTCCTTTCATATGAACATTAGTTAGAATGTCATGAGTGCACATGCAAGAGTAGGAGTCCTTTATCCAAACAGCAGCACATACCACTGTCCACAGTTGTTATAAAGGGAATATACTAGTAATCACTGTACAACTTAATGCTCCTTAAATGGCGACATTTTCACAACATAATGTAAAAACAGTGCGTACAAAATGTTGCTGTACATAGCAAAGCAGAAGTTTGATGTACCACTTGTAATGTCTAAGGTAAATAAATTTTAGTTTTGTTCTTTTTATTATGAGTTTCAGCATGACACGGCATGCCAGTAGCATTATAACTACCTCTCAGTTTTCAAAGCCAAAGAAGTTCTTCATATGTCTAGTGTTTCTATACCTAGTCACCTCTATCCGACATGTAAGGTTGAGTCAGTTTATATATGTACCCGATTAAAACAAAGTTTCACTTTAAAGGGAGAAACTAGTTCACCCATAAAAGCATGCATAAGTGCAACTTAGAGGGAGAAACTAGTTCACCCATAAAAATATGCATAAGTTTAATGGCACAAAGTTGAATGTACAGTGTTTTTTCCAGCCTGTACGATCGGATGCACTCATCACATGGCCATAGTAGGTGCTGAGAGTTATGATGGGAAAGGTGGTGCACAAATATGTTTCACAACGAGGCACTCAAGGGCGAGGAAACATGAGGAACGAATAAGAAATCTTCGAAGGGTTCCACATAACAAACCTAAGAGACGTGTCAGTGACACATCGTCGTGCCTCTCCAATAAATAGTGAACGTTCCTTAGAGCCACAATAGGCAAATAAACAATTATCAATAGAGTGTTGGGGTTGAGGATTCGGCTAGTTGGTTCATGGTTGCAAAGAAGGGGAAAACGCGGCTAAATTTTTAACAGGACACAATGAAGCCCAGATGGCCTTCCTTGTGTCCTGTCGCATATAGGCAAATAAAAATCAGTTCAGTTCAGCACTTTGGTCGTCTAGTCTTCTTTAAGTCCTGTCAAAAATTCAGCGATGTTTTCCCCTTCTTAGCAACGGCTGTTTGCACATGTACCAGGTGGGTGCCAGAAGGTATGCATTGGTGTTTGATGTGATCAACATTTCTAATTGTAAATGCGAGTTTGTCCTATTGCTGTCTTCTCAATGTTCATGTTTTCCGCAGGCGTTTACACATTTTACAATGTACGAACTGGTTCAGCTTACCACCTTGCTAGATGCAAGGTTAGGCACCTCTTGCATTTCCTCAGGCAGTTCCATGAAGGAAAAGTTTATAAAAAACTGAGTTTTGGCAGCAATGTGCACTGCCTAAATACAGATGGCCAAGCTAGTTTACAAATTAGTTGCACCATCCAATAGCCATTCAAGCTTGATCAACAAAAGAAGAAAAAAGGGCTAGAGGCTGCTTACCAAGCATGTTTTCAGCAACTTCTAGCCGCTTGCGCAGCTCCCGGACCTCATTTTCAAGCTCTTTGACCTGCTGTGAGGCACTGCAGGCACACTGAGCACCAGCCTGAGTAGGGAACTTTTTTTGAGTACATGGCTTCCTCTACTGCCACAGCATCCACATGGAAAATTGACTAGCACACAATAAGCTGCTCCTCTACTTGATCTGAAACCTACATGTGCAATTGTGAAAGCCTTGCATGCACAATTACAACCACAGTGGAAACCTGCGACTAACAACAGTAAAAATATGTTGCATATACAGACATTCAGCATGCACGACAGCCAGAACAGCAGGGCTATAGGGACGAACGGATATGACTGCTGGGAAACACAGAAGTGAATACAAATGTTTGAAGAGCGTATAACAAAGCAAAATGAACTCTCATTTCGCAGAATTATCAGCTTTCAAAGCTACAATACCTTACAACTCATACAAAACTCACAGTTGTGATCACAAGTATAGAGGCCACGCAAACGTGTGGCAGTTTGCAAGTGCGCACCGTCTAACGGCTGGTCACCTGCTGTCGAGAGTATGACAGTGCACACAGACGGCCATTCTTTCCAGCTGGCCTGCTTGCTGCAATCTATAGCGGAGGCTGATTATTGGAATTAGCGATTACTGCCACCAGTAATGCTGATGGCACAGCAGCCATGGTCCAAATCAACCCTTTCCTAATAAATGGAAATGTCTCCTAGCAACGGGATTCGAGATGCCTGCCAAGCAGGCAACATTTCATCGTTCATGTTAAAGGGAGTGCTTTATATATGTGGCTGTACATGCTCTCATAGATGTGCTTGTTGCTCTCCGAGGTCTCTTTAACAGATTCCAGATGTGGCGTTGCAGTAGGCCATGGAGAAATAAATCTACTATTTGCTCTTTCCTTGACCAGCACTCGTGGTGGCATGCTTGCGGAAGCTTAACCGGCAATACACAAAATCCACTGCATACCTTTCGCTGTGTAAGTTCAAAGATAGTGTTTGTGCGCTAATAGAAAGACGTCATGGCACAGTTAAAATACATGAACATGAAAATACATCAAGTGAGTGGCTAGCACTTTTTCCATAGTGAAGTTATGCCAGCGATAGCAATCTGCAACGTTTCAATTTTATGTAGTTCGGAACCAGCTCAGAGATCGGACCAAGAAGTTTGAGGATGCTGCGCCGCTGCTTCATCATGCAAGACTACCGGTGGCAAAATCCACAAATGCCCAGATTCAGCCCACGTGCCAGCGTGCAGCAAGCAAGCAAGCAGGAAAGCGAGATAGAAAGGCTGCGCATGTGCACTGTGAGACTCTCGACAGCAGGCAATGAGCCGTTAGATGGCGTACGCATGCACACTGCCACATGATCGCGTGGTCTCCAAACTTATGATCGTGACTGTACATTAACTATATTCTGTAACAGTGGCAGGTCACACAGTTATTTTATATGTAGCCTTTTCAGTCTCGATTTACAATGAACTGTTTGTAAGTATTTGAAACAAGGATATTTTAATAAAAATGTGATACAGAAACTAGAGCAGAAAATATTGATTCATACAACAAACATTTAGGCCAATTTAGTACGCTCACCATAATTGGAAAAAGATTTTTTCAAGGCCCTTGGGGACTTAACGAGCCCCTCGCCCTGGTAAGTCACTAAAGTACAGTTGTAAACTAAATACTGCTGTCCAATAAACACCTTAACAATTGAATCAACTGGGGCAATTTACTTTGGAAAGAAATGCGCAATGTTTTTAGTGACGTGCACCAACACATTTACATTCCCTCAAACATAGTGGAGTCTTTCTAGCAACTGCCTTTTTCTGTACTGTTTGGCACAACGAGTGTCATGGTATCAGCAAATGTTTCCTTGAAAGCGGTGAGATGCGAGTGCAGTGCATTCGGCACTCCGGCACTAAACTCTACCAAAAGGCAAACAAGAAGCCGCAGGTAGTTGTGTGAGCCATTTCAACTAGCGCTGTGTATGCCTGTCTGCGGACACGACTGACAGACGGCGCAGTTCGCACTGTATTCGTCGGGCGCGCGCGCACGCACACACACACACACACACACACACACACACACACACACACACACCACACACACACAACTCGATGCGCTAGTCGTGCTTGGCCCGCACGGCAATTAAAGTTAACACAGAACTCACCTCGTTCGGCGCATTCTCCTCTCGAGGCACCTCCTCGACACTGTCCGAAGCCGTGCTCGCCGACCGCACCAGCCTTGTTCGCCGGCGCTCCATTGTCCTTTCTAACCCTACATTAAGCAGTCTTTAGGCAACAGAAAATACTTTACAGCGAGAACTCATGAATAGTGGCATTACTTACCGAAGTCCAGCAACTCGGCGTCCGCCGCCGGCTCGCCCTCCTTCCAATTTACCGCTACCACGGTGCCGCGTAAATTTACAATGGCATTTGCGTCCTTCAGCAACTGCAGACTTACGCTGGTGTCCACAATCGCTCGGACGTTGTACACATCCCACAGTGAGGACGACACCCACTTAACTAAAATATGGCTCATGTTGTGCTATCTCTTCCTCAGTCTCACACCGAACGACCGAATTCGTAGCAACGCACAAGCTATACACGCAGAGACCAAGCACTCGTTCCAACGTGCGCCACACGTGCTCCAAACCATGACCTACTACACTCCTGACCTGTTCAGATAGCGGGGTTCCTATGGGAGCGCGTGTCCCCGCTCTCGTTCAATCGCTCGCCGTAGGTGGCGCTACCTATAACCTGTTCGTCTGCTACTTTACGGCTGTTTGGACGGCGCTAGAGTAAGAACGGCTGCATTCCGTGATGAACAGCCGGCATATATGTGACTATTTTTTCACTTAGATGACTGGTCAAGTAAGCTGTTCAGTGTGACGAAAAATTTATTGCACACTGGTGGACAAATGCGAGAATCCGTAGACTTACATAGTGTAGGACAGCATATGTGATGTTGCGTCCATTTAATTGCAAAGAATTTGTGAATGACTTTTGAAATATTTGTTTCAAAATTATTTTTCATTAGTGCATAATAATTACGCAATATGAGTGCTCTGTTGGCCGAAATATGACCACGAACACTGAAGCTGACGTCAGCGAACAGGTGCTGACTAGCGCCACAGTGCTCGTAGGTGACGGCCCTAGCGGCAGAAGGTATGAACTAGAACGTGGGCGCTGGAAGAGGTGCTCTCTGGGCAGGTCAGGAGTGTAGTAGGTCATGCTCCAAACAACAACTCCTACGTCACAGCAACAGTATCGGAAAGGTTTGAGAGGCAGTTTCGAATCGTTGTGTCGCACGTACATTTTGCAAACGTATTTGTAATAAAAATAATCATAAACGTGTTATTTGGTTAGTTTTAATTTAGTATGGTAAATAGTACTTATATAAAAATATATAATACTGCACTCGTTTTTTATAATGGAGGTTACAGACTCACACTGGGCCAAGTCTAGCCAATCCACAACTCTCTGTTCAGAACGAGTGCAGTGCAGGAGAATAGCGTGACAACGATAGATGTTCTCTGACAACGTTGCGAGGAGACGATCGTATTGATAACTCTTCGGTCCTTAAGGTTTTCTGGTCTTCCATGGAACGGAAGCGAAATACAACCTATATATTTTGGACCCAACGCACGACGTTCCTGTGCGTTCCAAGCACCGTTCGAAGAAGACAGTTTCATTGGACGCTTCGCCGCTACCCACACTACAAAATGGAAGTGCTCAATCGCCTGATTAGTCAGTGTAGTTGCAAGCGAAGAAACGCTCTGTGACCGCAGCCATCCTCCTGTGAACGATGACTCCGACTGTTCTGGCAAGTCCGTGGAAAGTGCGTGTATCAAGTCACCCGACCCAACTGATGTCGACTCGCCGAACACGGATACAAGCAGCGAAAGTTCGGACGCGGAAACGAGTGGAGATGAAGCGCACGCATGTGAGCCATCAGACGGAAACGCCGATATGGTGAGGCTTATACCAGTGTCACACGGTCACTTTCGATCGTAATTGGGCCGGATCTGGATGAAATTTCTTGGTCGTGATATGCTCGTTTACGCAAGCTACCGAAGGAAAACTATCATAGTTGACAAACTTTTCCCGATCGCGCCTAATCACGATCAGGAGTGCACCGTGTGGCAGCGGTGTTTATTAGCATGCTTCTTCATTGTCGCCGTAGCTGCCAGTAGTCACTGAGCCGACTGGTAATGCGACTGTTATCTGCAGTGTAAGTGATGCCCGGCGGCGTTTGAATCATGCATGCGAACGCCGCCGAACGACTTGTACTCTCGTAAAGACTTAGAGCAAGTAAGCCGAAAAGCTCGCATATATCTATCTCTCGCTCCTCAGAGTGCTATCTCATACCTTTACAACCAGCGTTGGCTACGGTCTTTTGCTAATCTTGGCATAATTTTATTTTCACTTCTGTACAATGCGAAATAAATTTTCCCAAACAAGCCCCTGCGTGTGCCTGCTGTTGTAGCACACATAATCAGCTGTGCAAACGCTTAGCAAATTAAAACTGACATAGCTGTGCTCATTTTTTTGCTGTTTCAATGCACTGCGTTAATGAGACAGATTATCCCCTAACCTTCTTTGTTCCTGGAACCCATTTGGCAGTTCACCCACTACCCATTCGCCCTCCATCCGTGCCTGCACTCTTTTTATAATCTATAAATTCACAGCACCACCTAGTAAAAAATATGCTTTTTCACGTGGCATTGCTGTCCCTTTGGTATATGTGCAAAGGTGGTGTTTGACTGGTGAAAGCTTTAATGTATCAATGTGTATAGACACGGAGACAGGCATTTCTTTAATGGTAACAAAAATAGTCATCCATTGTCATAGCTGTAATTAAGCTGACGGGACATGCATGCTTGTTATGGACTACCATATAAGCGTGTAGTTTTTGTGTGCATGCCTGTGGTATAAACATTTTTGTTTCTTTGCATCTAACAGGACGAGGAGCTGTATCCAGGTTCGAAGATCACCAGGGCAGAGAGCATTTTGCTGATTATGGGCCACAGCCTCCGCCATGACGCGTCGAAAGAAGCCACCGAGAGCTTGCTTCAGTTATTGCGCGCTCATCTGCCGGAAAAAAACAGAGCTGCCTTGTTCAAAGTACAAATTTTTTAGACATTTCAGCTCTCCTGAGAGTGCAACGAACAGACATTTATACTGTAGCAATTGTTGCAACTACATTGGGACTGCTGAAATGGCATCTACCGTTTTTTGCGAGCACTGCAATGTGCATCATGACATCAGTGCACTGCTAAAAAGTTCATCATATTTTTTTCATTTAACATAGAATCACAAATCTGTGATATTTTGAAAACAGCTGAGGTTGTGCGTGCTCAGTCGTCCCCCTCTTTCGATGTCACAGACATCACGACAGGCATTGGCTACAGAAGTATTCCCATGGGTCCTAATGATGTTTCGCTGACATTTAACACCGATGGTGTTCCACTTTTTGAAAGCAGCAAGTTTGGATTCTGGCCTCTCCTTGCTCAAATTAATGAGCTGACGTATAAAGACAGGGTCCAGAGGCTCGTCCTTGCTGGTCTGTGGTTTGGGCCCAAAAAGCCTGTAATGAATACGTTCCTCCTGCCTTTTGTGAAGTCGCTGAATGTGCTTTCTTCTACCGGCATGACATGGGAAGATTCACATGGGCAGAAAAAAAATATGAAGGTTTTCCCTGGCCCATGCACGGTGGACAGTGTCGCAAGATGTGAAGTTATGGGCATGACTCAGTTCAATGGGAAGTACGGTTGCGCATGGTGCGAGCATCCTGGAGATGTCATTGCAAAGGGTAATGGGCATTGCCGTGTCTACCCAGTCTCCACTTCTGCTATAAAGCTCCGTACTAATGAGTCATTTCAGCATCATGCCCAAAAAGCCAGAAGAAAGCAAGAGCAAGTGAGCCGTGGCATAAAGGCTACAAGTGTCCTCACGCTGCTGAACCACTTTGACTTTCCTACTGGCTTTGTGGTTGACTACATGCATGCTGTGTGTGCAGGTTTTGTAAAAGCTACGACATTGCTGTGGCTAAACTCTAAGAGGTGTCGTAGTTTTAAGCTTCGCCTTCACTTGAGTGAATTGAACGAGAAGCTGCTCAGCCTGCAACCAATCTGGGAAATATCAAGGCTTCCAAGATCACTGAATGACCTGAAACACTGGAAATGTACTGACTGGCGAAATTGGTTGTTGTTTTATTCGCCAATTGTGTTGGCTGGCTATGTTCCAGAAAATAATTACCGCCACTGGGTCTTATTCGTTGACATAATGTACTACTTGTTGAGCGATTGCGTAGCCCTTGACAGGCTCAACATTATGAAAAATGAAATGGTAAAGTTTGTCAAAGAGTACCAGGAGCTATATGGCATAACAAACATGACATACAATGCGCATCTGCTGCTTCACCTTGTTGACACAGTGAAGCATTGGGGTCCACTGTGGGCACATTCAATGTTCGGATTTGAATCTATGAATGGAAAGCTTGTGAAAATGGTCAAAGGGACCAGGTACCCCGAAAAACAGATTATTGACAAGTTCTTCCTCATGCAAGCCTTACCTACGCTTTGGAGTAATGTTGCAAGAGAAAATGCACACACTCAGAATTTGTTCAAGGCACAAATGAAGGGCTACGAATTAAGAAAACGATCTGTGCAGAATGGGACCACTACATTCTATGGTAAAGCAGTGCGAAGTGCGGATGGCACTCATTTTCGAAAGATGAGCATCGGAAACGTTGCATATTGCACTGCGGATCTGGACAGATCGCGAAGGGTAAATTCATTCGTCATTATCAATGGGTTGTTTGGCCGCCTTCGGGACATTAGTGTGTACTGCTCACAGGGGCATGAACAGTGTGCATGCCTAAAGGAGACAGTGCTCTCTGTTCAGGTGTACATTGTGAAGCACAACATGCTTGAGGTGTTCTGCAAGGATGAACCCTACCATTTTGTTAAAGTTGAATCTACTGCTGAAATCAAGCGTGTGTCACTTGTTTCAGTGGAAAAATGTCTTGCACTGGCTTCCGATGGGGATTTGTTTATTTGCAGAGTGAATGAAAAGTTCCTTGCTGAGGCCACGTAGAGGCTGTATGACATGGCATATCATGTAAAAATCGAAGTATGAGAACCACGAGGGCTCCTTTACCACCTGGCAAGAGTTTAGCGGAAAAATCTGTGATGCGTACCGCAAAGCAAGAAGCAGCTTATTTTTCATATTTGCAGCATTGTTTGCCTTACCTACACGCAGTTCTCGTCAAGTGTACATTGATTGTGTTGTTCGTGGGCTTCGTTCCCAAGAATTAACGTCTAGTCATGCTAAAATTATGCCATTGCAATTTAATTAATGGTCATGGTAAAATATTATTGCACTGTACAAAATGAGCACCAAATGTGGCGATAAGTACCAAAATTTTATGGACACTATGTAGACTATGTTTTGCTTTAATCTATGATTAATCAACTTTACCTGTAATCGTTTATGAGCATTGTGAAAGATGGCTTGGCCATGTGCTTACCGATAACATGAAATATGGTAGGCATGCCGTGTCGTGACGATGGAAACCAGGTCCCAGGATTGCTGATTTGTAAAGATGCGTGCAGTGAGTACACTACTCTGAACTGCAGTTGTCCCGGGGTGTTATCTAGACATAAGTCCTCGGACGTCCTTGCTCAGCACATCATTTCCGCATGTACCGAGGGATGAGTATGGCATTAAACGTGGGCCGTATCCTCCCGCAGGATAATTTGCTGGTCGGACACTGCACTCCACGCATTCGCCCACAATGAAATGTAGCTCGAAACACCGTGGACAGCAAAAATTAAAATTGCACCACCATAATTCAGAGGCCGTACAATCTTTGCAGATTGCACCTAAATAAAATTGATTGGCAAATACATGTTTGTTGTGGGCATAAACCTCTCGTGCCAGCCTGAGAGCATCTCACAGCAAGCCAGCGTCAGGTAGAAGCAAGCTCTGGGGAGAGGGGATGTCACAGGCAGCCAGCAGGGACAGGCAAAGCGCAGTGACGTGTGCTAGCGTGCCCATGTGACCCGCCTGAGGGTAAGCGAGCGCTTCGCTTGGACATGTCCGAACACGTGGTTCCACTCTGACAAGCTGGCGTGCAACTTTCACCAGACAAAAGGCCTGGCGGCATAGCCACGGCAGCCATACTGCCAAATAACGGCGGGCCACTGCACTCGGGGCCCCGTGGTTCTGCCACACGTGCTAGCTGGGTAAACAGGCGCCAGGGTGGCGGTTACTCTCGATTCCCACATTGTAAAATATGAAGATTGCTTCACCCTTTAACAAAACTTTGTTTTTCGTTACTAGTGTTTGTTCTCTCCTCACACAGTTGTGCTTCAATCGCAGCATCCATACTCCCCTTGTTGATACCACTGGCATGAGGTTCTGAAGTGCTTTTCGTCTGAAGCTTTGTGACTTATTTGAATCGAGCATCGAGGTGATCGATTCAAATATCATTGTGTATTACACTGCTAAGAAGCTTAGTTCAAAATGTGCTTAGAAATTTATTTGTTTTGGTATTTATGTAGTACTTCAAAAAAGTATCACAAGTATGTCACTTTTGTGTTACATATGGCTGTTTAATATTATGCCAACATGAAGGCTCTTATGTTTTCATTGTTTCCCATAATTAATTGATAAGCAGTGTACAGCTGAAGTCACTGCTCTAAAGTAATTACCTTTTGTGTTGCACACATATATGCAAAGTGCTCTGCATCTGTATAGTTTTTACTTTGTTTTACTTTCTTGGATGTGGTTTATTATGGCTGTGGGGATTAGCTGTTCCTTAAGTATAGTGAACTTATGGGTATCGTACGTCGAAATTGCTTAAGATATCAATCACACATGTGCTTTTCTGAATAAACTTGTTGAAAAGAAATGTTTTTTCTATTCTGTTTCTGTTAGGTTTGTTGAGAACTCAACATGCGAGATTCTATAATTGGTCATTGTTAAGAAAATGTGAACTTCAGTAGAATTTACAGCAAAATCAATCACATTTACTTTTCCAGGGCAACTCGCAGCAAATTTTTCTCCCTTGTCAGGGTGACAGTTGTTAGCTGTTTGCTTTGCATGGTGCACCTTTAACAAATAGTATGCCCATGGGTTAAAAACTATTGAGGTATGTGAAGCCTTAACACTTAGTCAAAACCATCCATCACGAGAAGCACCTTGTTCTTATGTCCACACTTGCTTCCTCTTTAACTAATGTCTCTTACTCTCTTCACTCCTGCCCTTATATTGGTCAAACTGCTGCTTCGTCTTTTCTCTGTATGTATATTACAATTAATAAGGTTAATTTACACCACACAACATAATTGTATATGTATGTATGCATATATAAGCACTCTGCATCCATGGCATGGAGTAAGAGAAATGGAAATTTCAATATGAATCAATATCGACCTCGATTTGTTTGCCTACATATCAGCAAAGGAATCTTATTTGACAATTCATTATCAGGAAAAGTAAGGAAGACTCATCTTCGCACTGTTCGGCATGCATGTTTGGGGTCCGGCGTTCTAACACGCAACAAAAAATTAACGTGTGGTCTGCTTGCCAAGAAAAAAAAAACAAAACATGGCTGTAGCACCTGAATTGAATATCTGAATTTCATCAAGATAATTATGAAAAATTCTTGTAATTTATATTCCTATATGCTAGTGTGAGATTACATCTGCACTGTGTTTGTACACATCAGTGAATGCTTTAGGAAGCTTTAATATGTATCGTTACCAAGTGACCTCCCAAAAGAGGAGCCGAAATGATGAAAAGATTGAAAAAGAATTGATACTTCGCGAATAAAATGAATAATCATGGTATGTGATATACCAAAGAATGTCCAAGTTGAAGAAGGACATGACTAAAGCTAGGTTAACATTATAGTCGCGCTCATAGCTTGACAGTGCAAGTGGGTGGACAGTCAAAAAATAAAAAAAGTGATCAGAATTGCATATTAGTGTCAGTAGTTCACACAAGCTGGGTTGCAATAGCGATGATGAGAGCCATGATGATGAACCTAGAATGATTAAGGCATGAGTTTAGTCAGCAGAGCATGAAAATGATGCCTGGTAAGTTTAAACAACTGTGAAGCTGGTTGTGATGGTTGTATAGAAAGGTACAGGTCAAATAATGGGATAAGAGTTATAGCCATGTTCACTAGATGAACGTGACTCAGCAAAAATGGTTGCAACTTCAAAAGTGGATCAATGGGTTTGGACATTGATACTAAGACAAAGAGATGCTGAAAAGGTATGGCAAAATCACAGTCGTGATTAGTAGCGTAGCCAGAAATTTTTTAGGGCGGCCGGCGCTCAACGATAATTTGTGTATGTTTGTGCATGGGTTTGTATGTGTGCGTGCATATATTCTCATGCAAAATTGAACATTTTAGGGGTGGTTTGAAGACTCCCCCATACCCCCTGGCTGTGCCCCCAGTCATGATTATGACACAGGAAAAAGTAGTTAGCACTCGGAACGAGGTGAAATGCGTTCCAGAGGTGTGCACAGAGTTGTCCTTCGAGGGGGGTGGGGGGTGTATGATATAAGTATTGCTATACAGTGCCTCCCCCCCGCTCAACCTCCTCCCTCTGGCACCGAGGCCATTTCTGTCAAAACGCGACGCTGTGTAAAAATATGCAGCAAAATTTGCCGCCCCATCAATGTCTGAACCAGAGGCGCATCCAAGGGGTGGCGTAGCGGGCCCGTGCCCCCCCCCCCCCACCCCCGAACTTTTTTTCTCAATGTGGTACAGAGCACAAATGACACTCGACCACACCTTCCTGTCCGGACCCCGTGTTGGATCAATTGAATAGGCATGATAAACCACATAGTTCAAATCAGACAGCTAAATATTACTCAAAACAAGTTGGTCGAAATTATATATCTCCCTCGAAGTGATATGTACTCAAACCCCACGGGTTTCAAACCCCATGGGGTTCAAACCCCGAACCTCTGGATCCAGAGGTTCGGGGTTTGAACCCCTTGGTCCATATTTGACTATGAAAAGTCTATAGGCTTCAACCTTCGTGTACATCTCTTAAGCGATATAGCTAACTTCTACTAGGAAATATTTCGCACAAAAATTAGGATCATATACTGAGTATTCTCTGCTAAGTGGCTGCTGTGAACTTAATGTTAAATGTCTTTAGTGTTTATACATCAGGTTTACATGCTGAAAATCTGCGTAGTTTTTTCTGCATAATTTGTGAAGTGTATTCTCTGTTAAGTGCCTGCTGCCATCTTGATGATAAAAGTCACTAGCTCTCGAGTTTATGATTACATTCTGATGTGTCATCAAAAACATATCAAGATGTAATCAGAAATTCAAGAACCATTTTTGTAAGGGACAACATTTCCGCCTCCATCGGAAATGCAGCCGCCACAGCCGGGATTTGATCCCGCGACCTGCGGGTCAGCAGCCGAGTACCTTAGCCACTAGACCACCGTGGCGGGGCAAGACAGGAGAGGTTGAGAGAGGACAACGTGCTCGTTCTTCGCATTTTCAGAGTTGGTTCAGGGCCCTTTAAAAGCGGAGCTTTTTAAGACGAGTACTGGGCCGTGACGCGTGAACTGAAATATTCATCGTCATCATGAACCGGCACGCACGTTCTGTGTCTTTTTCTTCATCTTCTGCTTCGCTCCCAGAACTTGTGCACCTATTCGTCTGGCGTGGCCTGCACTAACTCTTGTGATTGATTAATGAATTGATGAATCGATGGATATATATTCATTATCAATAATTGATCAATCAGGTTATATACAATTGGCTAATTATTATATTTTATTTATTAATACTTATATTCATACTTAATTACTTTATATTATTACTTATTGATTTTCTATTTGAGTGATTGATATGTGAGCTTTAACGTAAAGATGGACGCCGTTACGGAGCACTCCGGAAATTTTCACTACTGTGGGTTTTTTAACCGTTTAAGACGCTTTGTACAAAATTGTGTACATCACTTGTTTTTGCTAGTTGTGTCGACTATAGGGCATGAAAGTGCAAGATACAATGAAGTTTAGATGAAATGAATCTTCTTCCTGATAAACGTGTCTTCATTTAACATCCCTTTTCACCATACTGTTGCATATAAACGCTTTTCTGAAGGCATACCATGGTCAACGAGTCATTCTAATATATATATATATATATATATATATATATATATATATATATATATATATATATATATATATATATTGTTACGTACAATCCAAATGGTGTACGAATAACTGCTTACTGGGGCTAACTTGTGCCCGAAAAGTGAAGGAAAATGTAGCGGCGTTTCCAACAGGAGATCAGCAAAAGGGCATCAAT
Source organism: Rhipicephalus microplus (assembly GCF_013339725.1). Taxonomy (NCBI): domain Eukaryota; kingdom Metazoa; phylum Arthropoda; class Arachnida; order Ixodida; family Ixodidae; genus Rhipicephalus; species Rhipicephalus microplus. Next base: position 179,247,305 of record NC_051166.1, read on the forward strand.
CTCCGAGAAAACCCTCGAGCCGTGCACCACTTCTTTTTCATCAAAATCCCGTGCTGAGGAGGCGCGCGCCGTCACGGCCTTTTCTTGTTTCGTCATCAAGCCGCTGGTCTCTTGGGGGGCGCACGAACAAGCGCGCGTAGTTTGAATACTGCGTTTGCCTTGCGTCAATATATATATATATATATATATATATATATATATATATATATATATATATATATATATATATATATATATATATATATATATATTTATATATATAATATATATATATATATATATATATATATATATATATATATATATATATATATATATATATATATATATATATATATATTGCGCTATCAGCATAACTAGAAACCAACTTGCACTATATTTCTACACTGAGATTTCATTCTACATATTGAAGAACCGAACATGGATGTCTTCAGGATAAGTAGATAGTAGATATTTAGTTATAGCCTAATTTCGATTAAACGCTCTAAAGCACACAAATCAATCTCTTATAACATTATTGTTGCAGCAATAGAACATTAAGGGTCTTAAAATAATAATGTGACAATTTGACGCATTTACAGATAGTTCTTCATAGTGGCGTCTGAAAGGGCTAACATGCATGCACTCAAATCTGAGCACACAGGCCTGCAGCATTTTCACGTCCATCGAAATTGCGAGATTCGAACCCGCCTAGGCGCAGCGTTGTAACCACTCTGCTATCCAGACATGCTGGCAGAGCATATAACATAGCCTTTTATAGCATAGTATTCCAAATTGTATCAAAGAGAAGGAAGGGTGAGGAGGGAAAGAAGGAGGAGAGAGCGTGAAGCGCATCATAGAGAAACAAATGAAATAAAAGGAAGTGATCACAAGCAGGAAGAGACAAAAAGAAGTAAGAAACGATAAATGGAATTACAGACAGAAGGAAAACTGGAAATAAATGAAGAGAAAAAGAAAAAAAGAACAGAAAACAGAGAAAAGGAAGAAAACGAAAAAGAGGTTTTTTATTTACAAATACTCCTGTATCAATTATCTAGACATAGCGGGAGTGGATACGAGTGTACAACGCAGCAAAAAATACAATTTACTGAAATACTAGATTATGCAACTCTTTTTCCAATTGCTGAGCATCAAGGCTGCGTGGAGTAAATCTCATTCCATAGATCCACAGTTCACCAAAAAGGAAAACTTAAAACAATTAAGACTAGTTCTAGAGGACGCAATGTTTAAAAGATCGAATCGTCTGGTAAAGTGTGCAGAATCTGCAACGAAAGAAATGGACGTTAGAGCATTCAAGCCGGTGCGAAATATTTCATGCAGGAAAATGACACGATCCGCAAGTGCACCCATGCTCGAGAGACTCGGCGATAAAACGTTCGCATGCTAACTATAGGCAAGAACCGGCAATCATATTGAGAAGAAAAAAAAACTTATAGCTTTTTTAGGGGCGAAGCTTCTTATGGCGTGGCTTGTGTGTCCCTGTAGTGGGTAAACACCCCTCGTTAATTCTTGAGCTGGCCGTAGAGGACAGTACTTGCACTGTACGCTGAAAATTGCAAATTGTGCAACACAAGATGGTGTTACTTGTAGCACAGAAGGATGGATGTCACACGTAGGGAAGAAGAGAGAGACGATCGCGCGACTATGATCGCGTGTTCTTCGGTGGCGCCGTACGCCAGGAGGCGCTCTATAGTACAACGAAAAAGCCGTATTGGGGCGCGCGTGCATTCAGACGCTCGGCGACGGAGGATAGACAAGGCTGCTGAGCGGCGTGCGCGCAGGGCGGCGGCGGCTCACACTCGAAGAAGGGACCGCGACGTGCGGGCGCGCGAAGCAGAAGTGCGCCGCGAAGCTGCACGGTGGCACCGCGAGAACCTTGTAGCTTCGCCCCCCTTTCCATCATTCACCCCATGGATCATCTGCCATTTTTTGGACGGATTCTAACATGGCTATATTATGTTTGTGGTGAAGTGACCAAACAACCAACGCATATTCAAGTATGCGCTTGACAAAAATTTTGGACGTCGTCAGTTTGCATTCTTTTGTGGAAATGCTTAACGTGCGTCGGAGGTACCAAAGTTTTCAAAGAGCCTTGTTGCAGATCAGTTCAACGTATGTGTGCCATTTTAAATTGGTTGCGAGAATTACACTAAGATATTTAAACTCAGCGACACGAGCTATACTGACAATGTTATTATAGTATACGCAAAAGAAAGAGGTTGTTTCATTTTTGAAAAGGTCACGGCTACAGTCCTATCGAAGTTGATGGACATTTGCCAAGGTTTACTCTAGTTACAAAAGAATGAAAAAACCCTATTCAGCACTTCCTGATAGTCAACATTTTTTATATATATGACGTAGTCGTCTGCATACATGCTAGTTTAATTGGAGTGTCACCGATAAGTTCTGCTAGATCACTCATATCATAAACGAGAGCAGCCCGAGCCTTGAGGCATCCCTGACGTGATTTGTACGTCCGATCACTTCACGCAGTTAAACGTTACATATTGTGTGCGCGACCGCAAGTAACCTGCAGTACAGTCAACTAGCTTGTCTTTACCAAAAAAATGTACAAAATTTAACAAAACATCAGCATGACACACCAAGTCAAAGGCATTAGAATAGTCAATAAGCATGGCGTCTATATGTTCTCGGTCGTTAAGAGAAGAAGCAATGTCGTGTGCAAATTCAAGCAACTGTGTGACAGTAGAGTAGCCAGCACGAAAGCCGGGCTGCGATTCGGAAAGTATAATGTGTACATTTAAGTATTCAACAAAGTATTTATAAATCATATGCTCCAAAAGTTTATAGAGCTGGTAGAGAGTAAACATGTTGGCCTATAATTTTCTATTATTTTCTTGGCTATCAGACTGAAGTGCAGGCAAGACGTTTGCTGAATTCCACAGCTGGGGAACCATTGCAGAGAGTATTTATATTTAATACTACATTAAGATAAACGCACACCACTTTGCATACCTCTACATTTATTTATATACCATCTGGCCCAGATCTTTTCGTAACATAAACACTTAATATGACGTTATGCACTCCAGAGGAGGTTACTTCAAGATCAGGAAGAGCGGGCATATTGTTGTATGCAAAAAAGAACTATTGATGTTGTTATCACTGGAAAAAGCAGACTTCAGCTAATTAATAAAGAAATTTGCTATAGCTTCAAATTTCGAGCAGGATTGGCCATTAACAATAAACGATGAAGGTATAGATGATAAATAACTAATCCATCTCCAGAACCTAAATAGGTCAATTTTTTATCATAAATGTAGCCGAAGTATTGCGAAAGTAGTAGTTCCTAGCCATTTTCATTACATCGCTTAAATTACTTTTGAATGCGTTAAATGAAGAAACGTGTTCCTTGCCCCTGGAATGACGATTCTTACGTAAGCGCTTTACGCGACGACTGAGCTGAATTATTTCTCTATTATGTCATGGGTGTCTTGGGTTCCATTTAAAATATTTTTGAGGCACATAATTTCATAGGCACTCATGTACAGTGTCACAAAACTTGAGGAGCAGCGTATCTACGCTGCAATATTTGCTACAAAATTCAAATTAATCAGATTATGAGGCTAAAGTGTCTCCAGTAAGGAAGTGTCGTTGGCTTTAGGAGCGTTCAAAACAGTTTTGTTTGCAGGTCTTTGAGAGGAAAACACTAAGTTCTAAGCAGCTTCAACAGCTTAATGGTAAGATAACCCCTCAATAACTTCACATTCTGCACCGGCAGATTAAGAAAGAAAGAAAAATAAATAAATACAAACAAAGCATATAGCCTCACTTCGTTCAGCATTGGCAACACAAGTGCGAAGCCTCCTTAATTTTTGTAAGTGATTGCTGCCGCATCAACATGTACATGTGTAGCCACACATAGACTGCGAATTATATCGCTCGGGTTTCTGTGCATGCAAAGTGAGAACAGTGCCGTACACTTAGAACTACAGGCACCTTGCCTATGCAACAAAACGCTATAATGTGTGCCTTAACTTGCCTCTTCGTCGTCGCTCACCGCCCTGCCTTGCAGTACCAGTGCCTTGTGGTGGTTCATGCAGCAGCCACATGAACATAGTCGGTGCATCATCATCCTTTAGATATACGGCCAAGCGCAAAATTCAAATTTGGAGTGCGCGTGAAACTACATGCCCATGCCACCTTGCGGTGTACCGCCCTACCACCCAGCGCAGCCCGAGGTAGGAAATCGGTCCTGTCCTGTTATTGACACGGCATATCAGTTTTCTCATGCCACGCTCAACTTTTTAAGTTGTTTTCACGCAAAGCCGTATTCTGCAATAAGGTTGTCACTTTTAATTCGATAGCAGAACCAATGCAATCACTGCATGACACGGACAGTGGGCCTTTGGGAGGATTACGGCGCTTCAGCACCACTCCATTTAGACTCCCCAACTGGGTGCTGGCAAGCGCTGCCGGCCAAAACAACCATCTCCTCCAAAGCACCAGGACTTTTTCAAAGGCCCCTTTCACTCGCAGCCATGTAATGTTCAAAACGTTTGGACGGTGAGTGAGCCAGAAGTGATACCCGACTTGCAAAGCATGGTCTGTAATAGTGTCTTTCCTGATTTCTAAAGCACTGCCATTGGCGCAGAGTAGTATAAAAAACTGGGCAAGTTGGTGACTATCCATAGCTGGCCGAGGCATCGTAGGTGCCTTTGGCGTCGTAGGTAAGCTGTTTGTTCTGAAATCGCCCATCGCAACAGTAAAGGCGAAGCTAGGTCTACTTAAGTCAGATTGACGATGACAAGGCTGCCAAGAAGAACATTGCACAGCTACCATCTCCGCGGCCTTACTAGAATATCTCCAGTTCATTGATAGCAATGCTTCAAATGGGGCTCTGGTGTCGAGGGTATGTGCGTCTTCTCCTATGTAGTATACATATTGGCTATAAAAAATACTAATTTGCAGTGTTTTGCGCTAAAATATTATGATTTAATTATAAAGTATGCCATGATAGGTGACTCCGTTTTAATTTTGACCAACTAGGGCTCATTAACGCAGCCTCAAGTCTAAGTACATGGGCGTCGCCACATTTCACCTTTTTGGAAATGTGACTTTCGTGACCCGCGGAAACGAATTCATGCCGTGACGCCTACGTTATTGTGCAACAATTAAAATGTCACTTAATTTCTCTGTGCCCTGAGAGCTTGCTCGCGCAGCAGGCTGCTGCTGATTTGAGACATGTGCCGCATAAGTGACAGCACTACAAAGTAAAAAGCGTGTAAATTTAACGTGTCATCTATTTATGCATGTGTTTTCGTAGCGTAACGCACTTGCACATGTGGTGTTGGAATATATATATATATATATATATATATATATATATATATATATAACGTATATATATATATATATAATACTATATATATAATAGATATATAATATATATATATATATATATATATATATATATATATATATATATATATATATATAATATATATATCGAAAAACGGAAAGGTTTCTTTACGTTTCGGCCGTGGGACCGGCCTTCGTCAGAATAACAGATGTAACAGTGGTGCAACAACATATAAGCGCATACGTCTCGCTTGCAATAATCACGTGAGTGCAAACATCATGAAAACAAGTACAACACTCAGACATGAAATCTATATGGGGGCCCCCATATCACATCCTACTTATAAGCAATCAAATAACAAGTCACGACACGTGCACAAGGATTACAGCTGGTACAAGCAATAACATCTACAGCGGTCACTGGTGCAAGACGCTGAGTTTCCCCGTACTCTCATTTAAAGCGCCTGCGATTGTATTGAACTTAAAGATGAGAAATGATTCGCGCACTTCCCTGTCATGATGCGTTCGGAAGCCAGACTCTAGAATCGTGGCTCTAACGTTGTGAAATGAGTGGCCCATTGCGTTAGCATGCTTTGATATTGGAAGGTGAGGAAGTGAAGAGATGTGAGCCTTGTGATTGTTAAACCGATATCGGAAGGGTGTTTCGGTTTCGCCTAAGTACTGCATTCCACAGATCAAGCATTCCAGGAGGTAAACTACATTACGCGTGTCGCAGTTATAGTCACCATTTATTTTCACGCTGAAGTTAGATGCGGTGCTGTTTGCGATAAGTTAAGTGGTCATATGCTGACAGACTTTGCAACGAGGTTTGTTGCAAGGACGGCAGCCAGTAGGTTTACTGCGTACGCTTTCTGACGACATGAGTAGGTCACGCAGATTTTGCGCTCTTCTGTACGTCACACGCGGTGGTTCTGGGAAAATTGATTTAAGTCGTTCGCTTTGTAGAAGTATGTTATGGTGCTTTCTTAAAATGGCATTTACGTGTTGCGCAGGCGCGGAAAATGTTAGAACAAGGTTAGTGCAGGAGAAGACCGGCTGTTTATTCTTGGTGCTTAAAAGCGTTTTGCGGTCCTGGTTATTTGCCCTTTTTATGGCGTCATCTATAATCTTGGAAGGGTATTTTTGTTTTGATAAAGCATTCCGAAGCTGCGCACAATTGGAATTAAAATCAGTTTCTTGGGAGCATATTCTTTTTAAACGAATGGCCTGGCTATAGGGTATGCTGGTTTTAGAGTGCTTGACATGGTTGCTATTAAAATGAAGGTACTGTTGAGTATCAGTTGGATTTCTGTAAACTTTAGTGGCAAGCTTGCCGTCACACAATGTCACTGTTAAGTCAAGAAAGTTAGTAGTTTGTCCTGAGTAGGTATAAGAGAATGAAATGGACGGATGAGCGTTGTTGAAATCGTGGATGAACGATAACAGATGAGGTTCACCGTGCTGCCAAATCATGAATATATCGTCAATGTACCTTTTGTAGTGCAATGGTTTAAGTGAACGGCTTGTCAGAAATTCGTTTTCGAGTGTGCCCATGAAAATACTGGCATAATTAGGGCCTATGGGTGTGCCCATCGAGGTGCCATTAACTTGAAGGTAATGAGTGCCGTCAAATTCAAAGTTGTTAGATTCCAAGACGAATTTTTAAAGGGTCATCAAAGTCGAGCTGTCAATTATTTTGCCACAGACAGACTCGTATGAGTGAAGTACTGCTTGTATTCCATCCGCATGAGGAATGTTCGTATATAGGGACGCTACGTCAAGGGTAACCAGGAGTGAATCAGGGGGGACAGAGAGGTCAACGATGTCGGACAAGAAGTGGTTTGTGTCTTTGATGTACGATGGAAAAGAAGACGGAATTCAGTTAATTACTGTATCTACAAATTGGGAGACCAGTTCCGTAACTGTACCAATGCCGGAAACGATGGGTCGACCAGGGTTTCCTGACTTATGTATTTTTGTCAGGAGGTAAAAGCGACCCGAGACTGGACTTAGTGGAACGAGGGTATGCAGAGCCGAATTAGGAATTTCTTCGTTTTCAATGAGGTTAGTTAGCGTGCGTATAAGGATAGATTTGAGCTGCTCAGTGGGGTCTTCGTCTAGCCGCCTGCAAAAAGTGCTGTTGGAAAGCTGTCTGGAAGCTTCGCTGTCATAATCGTGTTTGTTTAGTAGTACCACAGCTCCCCCTTTATCAGCTAGTTTAATTATGATATCACCTCGAACTTTCAATTGGCGCATTGCTGCGGTTTCATTGATCGAAAGGTTTTCTTAAACGGAACCTGTTTGCGGTAAATATGTAGCACATCGCATTGAACGGCTGAGATATAGAGGTCTAGGCACTTATCTCGTTGGGTAGTTGGGGTCCAATGTTTGTAAGATGGCAAAATAGAGGCACGGGCATTAGCAGGGCTTTTGTCAAGAAAGTATTCTCTCAGTCTTAAATTTCTGGCAAAAGTGTCCAAATCCTTCATCAGCTTGAATTCACTAAAACCTCCTGTCACTGGGCAAAAGTTGAGTCCTCGTGACAATAGTGAAATTTCATCAGTGGAAAGTTCATAAGAAGACAGGTTGACTACGTTACGTGATAATAAGGGGTCACCTAGAGGTCTTGAGTGAATAGAGTTCGAAGAAATTTCAGCGGTATGCCTTATCGGGGGGAGTATGAGGCGTAATAACTTTGTCCCTGACAAGCTTCTTTCTTTTAGCTGCATATACTTCATCTGATTTTTTTCGCTGGTATGCTGCCAGCAGCGCGTATTCATGGATGGCGAGTTTTATGATGGGAAAGCAATTGGCAAACAGGCAAACAGGCAAACAATATTCAGGCAAACAAATACTCATTGAGCTTACCTACAACTAGTGGTCGCCAGACACGCGGTGCCTACGCGCATGAGCGGACTAGTGAAGGCAGTAAGGATGAATCTGTACCCAGAGGACCAGTCCTTGAATCCTGTCGAACTAATTGCCTCTCGGAGAACGGCTCGTCGGCTTGCCAACTACCGAGCGTCCATCGTTCACCTTCACAATCTACTACGAAGTCAACTCCGGACAACCACGTTCAGCCAATTCTAGGGTTGTCGAAACCACCCGTGACGTGCAACAATCACTTGCCTCGAGTATCGGACAACCAGCTACCCTCTAGCCAGCCCAACGACACGATCCCTGCAGTAGTACAGTCGACGACGGACAATTCCCTTTCGAACCCGTCATGTCTACAACAGCCGAAGCCTACTACGTCCAAAACTGTCAGTGTTTCGACTTCTGGTTCCCCTACTGCTCAAGCCTCCCGCTACTTACTGCGAACTCATTGCACCGACGGCCCTCTAAAAAGCAAGGCCCAGTGACTACCATCTACACGTCCTGGTAAAAATTCTTCCGACTACACTGTATCTAGAATATTCTTAAAAATTCACAAAGTGATAGAAAAGCGGATTCGGTGCGAATTGCATATCTCTACGTTAAAAATTTATTTAGAAGCTAGCATTGTACCTAGAGGCATCCGCATTGTCATTAAACCCCCCACAACTAGCATGTCTGGTTCTGAGGTTGTCGCGTGGAACTAGGTGCTCTCGAGAGCTTATTTTGACTTGGTGCGCATTGTCATTCGCCATTACGAAACATCGCTCAAAGCCATTCGTAACCAAGAAAGCAATTGCTTTCTCATCATAAACTCGCCATCCATGAATGCGCGCTGCTGACAGCATACCAGCGAAAAAAATCAGATGAAGTATATGCAGCTAAAAGAAAGAAGCTTGTCAGGGACAAAGTTATTACGCCTCATACTCCCCCGATAAGGCATACCGCTGAAATTTCTTCGGACTCTATTAACTCAAGACCTCTAGGTGACCCCTTATCATCACGTAACGTAGTCAACCTGTCTTCTTATGAACTTTCCGCTGATGAAATTTCACTATTGTCACGAGGACTCAACTTTTGCCCAGTGACAGGAGGTTTTAGTGAATTCAAGCTGATGAAGGATTTGGACACTTTTGCCAGAAATTTAAGACTGAGAGAATACTTCCTTGACAAAAGCCCTGCTAATGCCGGTGCCTCTATTTTGCCATCTTACAAACATTGGACCCCACCTACCCAACGAGATAAGTGCCTAGACCTCTATATCTCAGCCGTTCAACGCGATGTGCTACATATTTACCGCAAACAGGTTCCGTTTAAGAAAACCTTTCGATCAACGAAACCGCAGCAATGCGCCAATTGAAAGGTCAAGGTGATATCATAATTAAACTAGCTGATAAAGGGGGAGCTGTGGTACTACTAAACAAACACGATTATGACAGCGAAGCTTCTAGACAGCTTTCCAACAGCACTTTTTACAGGCGGCTAGACGAAGACCCCACTGAGCAGCTCAAATCTATCCTTATACCCACGCTAACTAACCTCATTGAAAAGCAAGAAATTCATAATTCGGCTCTGCATACCCTCGTTCCACTAAGTCCAGTCGCGGGTCGCTTTTACCTCCTGCCAAAAATACATAAGTCAGGAAACCCTGGTCGACCCATCGTTTCCGGCATTGGTACAGTTACGGAACTGATCTCCCAATTTGTAGATACAGTAATTAACCGAATTCCGTCTTCTTTTCCACCGTACATCAAAGACACAAACCACTTCTTGTCCGACATCGTTGACCTCTCTGTCCCCCCTGATTCACTCCTGGTTACCCTTGACGTAGCGTCCCTATATACGAACATTCCTCATGCGGATGGAATACGAGCAGTACTTCACTCATACGAGTCTGTCTGTGACAAAATAATTGACAGCTCTACTTTGATGACCCTTTTAAAATTCGTCTTGTAATCTAACAACTTTGAATTTGACGGCACTCATTACCTTCAAGTTAATGGCACCTCGATGGGCACACCCATAGGCCCTAATTATGCCAATATTTTCATGGGCACACTCAAAAACGAATTTCTGACAAGCCGTTCACTTAAACCATTGTACTACAAAAGGTACATTGATGATATATTCATGATTTGGCAGCACGGTGAATCTCATCTCTTATCGTTCATTCACGATTTCAACAACGCTCATCCGTCCATTTCATTCTCTCATACCTACTCAGGACAAACTATCAACTTTCTTGACGTAACAGTGACATTGTGTGACGGCAAGCTTGCCCCTAAAGTTTACAGAAAGCCAACTGATACTCAACAGTACCTTCATTTTAATGGCAACCATGTCAAGCACTCTAAAAACAGCATACCCTACAGCCAGGCCCTTCGTTTTAAAAGAATATGCTCCCAAGAAACTGATTTTAATTCCAATTGTGCACAGCTTCGGAATGCTTTATCAAAACAAAAATACCCTTCCAAGATTATAGATGACGCCATAAAAAGGGCAAGTAACCAGGACCGCAAAACGCTTTTAAGCACCAAGAATAAACAGCCGGTCTTCTCGTGCACTAACCTTGTTCTAATATTTTCCGCGCCTGCACAACACGTAAATGCCATTTTAAGAAAGCACCATAACATACTTCTACAAAGCGAACGACTTAAATCAATTTTCCCAGAACCACCGCGTGTGACGTACAGAAGAGCGCAAAATCTGCGTTACCTACTCATGTCGTCAAAAAGCGTTCGCAGTAAACCTACTGGCTGCCGTCCTTGCAACAAACCTCGTTGCAAAGTCTGCCAGCATATGACCACTTCACTTATCGCAAACAGCACCGCATCTAACTTCAGCGTGAAAATAAATGGTGACTATAACTGCGACACGCGTAATGTAGTTTACCTCCTGGAATGCTTGATCTGTGGAATGCAGTACTTAGGCGAAACCGAAACACCCTTCCGATATCGGTTTAACAATCACAAGGCTCACATCTCTTCACTTCCTCACCTTCCAATATCAAAGCATGCTAACGCAATGGGCCACTCATTTCACAACGTTAGAGCCACGATTCTAGAGTCTGGCTTCCGAACGCATCATGACAGGGAAGTGCGCGAATCATTTCTCATCTTTAAGTTCAATACAATCGCAGGCGCTTTAAATGAGAGTACGGGGAAACTCAGCGTCTTGCACCAGTGACCGCTGTAGATGTTATTGCTTGTACCAGCTGTAATCCTTGTGCACGTGTCGTGACTTGTTATTTGATTGCTTATAAGTAGGATGTGATATGGGGGCCCCCATATAGATTTCATGTCTGATTGTTCTACTTGTTTTCATGATGTTTGCACTCACGTGATTATTGCAAGCGAAACGTATGCGCTTATATGCTGTTGCACCACTGTTACATCTGTTATTCTGACGAAGGCCGGTCCCACGGCCGAAACGTAAAGAAACCTTTCCGTTTTTCGATATATATATATATATATATATATATATATATATATATATATATATATATATATATATATATATATATATATATATATATATATATATATATATATATATATATATATATATATATATATATATATATATATATATATATATATATTTATAGGTTATAAACTTCATGAATAGTGCAGTATAGGAAACAAAACAATAAAACATTTATTTAATCCTAACAGTTTCGGCTGGCTTCTTCGGAGGACTTAGATCCTCCGAAGAAGGCTGGTCCACCAGCCGAAACTGTTAGGATTAAATAAATATTTTATTGTTTTGTTTCCTATACTGCACTATTCTCGAAGTTTATAACTTTTATTACGGTAGCCGGAAGAAACTCTGATCATCCATTTCATCTATATATATATATATATATATATATATATATATATATATATATATATATATATATATATATATATATATATATATATATATATATTTATATATATATATAATTTGATTGTCAAATCAAGTGAGTACACAATGGTGTACGCAACTCTCGTGAGAAATTACGACCTTAGGGAGCTCTTTCTCGAAATTTTGCGCCTCGCACACAGATTTACAATACAATTAGAACTTTACATGTCACTCTTAATTCACACGATATTACAATAAAAAACACTTGCTGACAAGCATAGCAGTTCTCCTCGAACATGAAACCAACCTATATTTTCCGTTGTTTGCATGCATGCTTTACATAATTTCTTCGCAAATAACTTTTATTACCACTTTCTAAACGAAAGGTTTATGCATATTTTCGTTATTATGAATTCATTGTTTTTCTTGCGCTTAATGTCTAAATCAGTTAATCACTTACTCAGGCTGTGAACCGTCTCCATAAAAATGGAGATTTTGTATTAGGTTAAATATAAATATCATTGAGAAGAAGAGTCTCGAGACAGTGTCGGTTTCAAGATGGCAGGGTGTATTGGTAAAAGATGGCCGGGAAAGCATGGAGGTCTTTTTCCAGAAGGATTTTGAAACCAAAGTTGATGTGAAGTCGCAGTAAGCCAGATGGATTCAACGCATGCGTCGAAACTTCACTCTTGATTATGACGATCTTGCTTTAAGTGAAAATAGAAAAGAACAAAGAGTGTTGGTCTTAATGCTGCACTGCGATAAGTATAGGAAAAACCCTTTCGTAATGCAGCAAGTCGAGAGTTTATTGTGAGATGGAGTGCTAAAAAACTACGAACAACATGGACGAAGATAACACAAGCACTTGCCGGCAAGTATATTGAGATGGCAGAATATAATGTAAAAGGGTCAGGGTACAATATGTTGGACACTGTACAAGCAGTTATTTCAGATTAGTTTCGCGATAATCCATTTCTGCTCAGCGCAGTGCTACTGAAGACTGTGCTGTATATTGGTCTTCTGCCTTATGTTCACAGACTGTGATTTCACGTGCCATTCGGTCTTTTCTAAAAGTCTATAAAATCAGCGTGCCTTCAGTAGTTTATTGACGCTACATGATGGCCCTCTTTTCTTCTTTCTTTTCTTCTACCTGCTTGTCCTTTCACGGTCTCTTGACTTTGTCTTCGTCGCTGTGTGGTTGCGTGACATGTGTGGAACGCGATCTTTTAACCGCACCAGCGTGCTTGCGTCGAGCAGCAGTGGTGTGCAAGCGCGCTCAAAGCAATTCAGTGCCAAATTAAAATATGCCTGACCCTTCATTGAAGCTTCATGATCCATAACACTCTTATTCGTTCGTAATAACCAGCTTTTGAATCGCATACCACCAATGAATAAGGGCAGTCGTCTTGGGTACATCCACGGCAAAGCCTTACACTGACCCAAAATCAATGTGCAATAGTCACATTATTTTTGTTAACGGCCAACAAAGCTGCAAGTCCTTCTACGATCACATGTTTGACTTTTGTGTTGGAAACTATTGCTATAAAAAGTAATGAATAATTATTTGTTTAACTGGGTACAATTTTCGGATGAAATTATATGCATATTACGTTGTGGCTTGCTTCACCGACCGTGCAGGTTCGTTTATTTACTTTGAATGTCCTCAAGACACTCCCCAAAGCACGAGCCCACTTGAAACCAACAATTATTAGCAGTAATACGAGAGCACGTGACTCCAACATAGACAAAAGATTACTTAAAAGACACAAGTGATGCTGCGCCTGAGGTTAATTTTCTGATAAACGCATATGCTATCTGCTCAGTTCATAATCGTTCAAGTCCTACAACTCAGCTCCTATGGCTGGTCGTGTAGAGTAGCGAATTCGTGAAGATCTCACCAATGTCGGTGACTGCACGCCTGGGCGTGACACACGGGAGTCGAAGTTCTCATTGCTGTTGCCGTCAGCGTTGTGCACCTACATGACAGGCTGTATCAGCAGGCTTTATAGGCTGCCAGTTGACCCTGCCCTCGACGCGCCAGCTCCAAAGATAAGTTCGGGCTGTACAGCCTCGTCCGAGCTCGAACTCAAAGCCCGACATCTGAGATCTGTCCACCAGCACGGGAACAATGTCCTAGCAGCAGCATTCCGGTGCATCACGGCTGGAAGCAGCAGATAGTCATGAACACTTTCAGGTCACCGGTTGGCAGAGGTACAGAGAAGTCCGGAGTCGGGTCCAGACAGTCTCGTTCTAGCTCGAGTTCAAACCCTGACATCTGAGACCTGTCCTCGGGCAGAGAAATAATGGCCCAGCATCATCATCCGGGCGCATGACGGCTTGAAGTAGCAAGTAGCCACGAAGACTCTCAAATCACCAGTTGACAGAGGTAGAAGTCCGGGCTTGGGTCCGAAACCCGATGGCCGAGCCGCGTGGCCCCGTGTTCTTGCGCTACTCTCACTGATGATTATGATGCCCCTGCAATGCCATACCCACTGAAGGGTATCGGCCAAGAATCGATCACGTAATTTTTTAGGCCTCTGAAGTATTAAATGTTCTTTCTCTTCAGTCACCCTCCGCCTGCTTTCGAACCACCACTGTGGCTCCGTCCTATTGGCGTTTCATTCATTTATTTTTGTTTGCGTTTTCACACCCTGGCCAGCTATTCCCTATGTTGTTTTCTATCTTGTGTCACGGCGTGGACTTTAAATTCTGCGTACTTCATCACAATGCATCGACACGCAGAATATTCAGTAAAGCGTTCATACGAACCGCAATATCAAAAGTATGGTCATTTTTAACGAAACTGGCTAAAACATGCATTTATAAACACAACACAGAGCAACACCAAAAAGCAGCTTCTGGCAAATTATGGGAGTGCATCTAATCATATTTTGCGCTTTTCCGCAATTTTATATCCATCGCGTAAAAACCATTATGATGTAATTCTTGAGTATTTTTGTGCAGTAGAGATGATAGTCTCTCCGCTCACACCAGACCCTCTGCTGTGTATGAATTGCGTCAACAGTGCCAAACTTTTACCTTTCATATCAACCATGATTCGAAGCAAAAAAAAAGAAAATCGGCGATGCTGCCGTGAAAACGTCTTTATGAATGTATGATGGGAAAACGCCATCCCGCTCGTTCGCTATATGCGCTAACGATTGCACGACTATCTTTGCAGGCACGAAAAGAAAACAGCACCCCTTGCGTTTGCTTTGTTTTAAGTTGTGTTGCTTTTCCTCACGCTGTTCTTATCAGCTTCTGACTGGCAGTTCCCTTGAACTTGGAACAGCTGCACAGAACATTTGTTTGGGAACAGTTTGTGCGTTCAATACACAACACTCGCAGCTTTTGTGGGATGCACAAATATTGTTTCCGCAGAAGTATGAGTATTAGGGAAACTGTGCTTTATTTACTTCTTTACTAGCAAAGTATCGCAAAAGCGACATTGTTACGCGCCACAATAATAACGTGCAGCTGATTATATTATACATTGTAGACTAACGGGTGTGTTGTCTATTGCGGCTGCAAGAGCTATTTATACTTTCTTATATATACTAAAAATTTACACAAAAGGTGTAATAATGAGCTGTGTACTTTATAAACTGACCAAGCTAATTTCTTACTAGAGCGCACAGAATGTGATTATTAAATATATTGTCACACGCAGCGATCAATGAGTTTCACGTCAGCAAAACGGTTCTTTTATTCTCTGTCAATGGTAAGTCTGATTGTCCAAACATCATGCTTTAGCTACCAAATCTTCTGCTAAGCTTACAAAGTACCGGTACGCATTTATCAAGCTATACAAGAAATGATTTAATGGCTTTGTTCTTGCTACATGTGTAAGGCCAGTACCACTTCATTCAAGTCTGTGACACTGCTAGCAGGGAATCATTATTATAACACACTGCAGCATATCTGAGTTGTTTTTCAAAAATGCTAATCTAGATATTCTGTTCTGTCATTGTCTTAGCGCTAATGACATTTCTAATGCAGCAAATAAATTACACACAATCCTTTATCATAAAAGTTAGGGTGGGAGCATTAAATGGGGGCGAAGGAGGTGTCCCTTGAAAGATTGTTTTTTTTTCGGCTTGACCTAGGAGAGAGTGCTGCACGGAGCTAATAACGGACGCGTAGTTTCTGGACAGAGAAGTATTTTTAAAAAATTAAATCAACTGCATTCGATGCATAGGGCTGAGATGATTGGCTGAGATGAGATGGCTGAGATGAGACTCTTTTGGCTGATTTTATTCCATTGAGTGATTTTTGAGTGATTTTACTCTTTTCTTTTTCAGTTATTTTCTCGGGCTTTTGTCAGAAGGAATAACCAAAATAGAAAACATTAGGTCAAGTTTAGTAACGTAGCAAGGATACGAATATTAACACGGTAGTCTAATGTCCATAAATATCGCGCCTGAATTACGCAAAAGCTACGGCAGCGCGGAGTGCCCGAACAACAAATAATTTATTTCTCTTATCTAAGTCGATCAGGGACCACTCTTCCATGCAACGGCCGGCACAACCAGCCACAACAGTCTTGTCTTGGTCAGGTTGGCAACAAAAACCATCTCAATGAAGTGATTCGAACAAATGTTACAGCCATAGTACAGTGAACTACAGAAGTCTACGGACCACCCGGACGCGTGACCAAGAGCTTATTCTCAAAATTTTCGGCACACGTCAGCGGTGATCGACAGCAGTGCTATGCCAAAAAGGCATCTATTTTTTATTCGGTAGCACAGCTATTTTCCCGCTGAGCAAAAATACTTGCTATTTTTCACTCTTTAACATCATGTGCTCTTCAGCAGCCATAATCACGTGCTTAAGTATGGCGATCATTCTATCGGTAGAGCTGTTATCAGCAGTGTTATCAGGTCATGTCGATAGACTGGTGAGTGGCACACCATTTGAAAAGGAGAAATGTTTAAGTGGAAGGACAGGGAAGCCATTTGAAGAACGCCGTTATTGTACTAATAAAGTAAAAGTGTGACGCTTACATCGCAGATAAGCGCTTTGCGGGAAAACAGCGAGCTGAAAAAGTGCTGCGTGGCAGCAAGAAATTAACATACCAGGGCACAACATGAAGACCTGCGCTCACTCAGTGCTGCGGTCGACGGCAGAGGGCGTACCACTAGGTGGCGTGGACAAGCAGTTTGGTTGCAAACTCTTGCAATTGACTGCACGTCTGCTGCCACGAAATCTGTGCCAAGTATCCTCTTTTAGAGTTCGACCATGCTATACACGCGGGAAACGGGTGAAATACCACCGAAAACATGGAAAATTAACATGTGAAGCAGAGACAAAAGATGAGGGCACGAATAAGGGATAAAAAACTCCAGTCGCTTTAGGCAGGCATTGAAAAGCGAAGCGCGCGTCGGTCGTCGCACGGGCATTTCGAAGTTGTTCAAATTCAAAAAAGAAACGGTGACTACAAGGTAGTTTATTATTTTTCTGCGCTGTTCATGAAAGACGCTAATTGACAGTAGACAGAGGTCAACAGAATGCTATCCAGCCAAACCAGTTTGTGAAGCAAGCATATCAATGCATTCGGGAAAACTGCATCACAAGTTTGGTTTTCGTGGAAAAAGTGAAGAGTGACCACTAACCAATATGAAAGCGAAAATACCGTCTTCACGAACCAACAGTCAGGTAGCTTCAGTTCGTTATATCCACTGAACAAAGTGCTACGTTATACCAAAAAGTTATGTTCAACAGCAGGCAAGCGCTGTAGAGCTTTCTTTCCGTCGCACAATCTTTTGGGAAGGTTAGCGTTTCCTTCTTTCTTCGTAAATAGCGAGGAAAAAGCGTGCTTATCTGTTGCCCATTGGAAAGCGGGAAATTTTCGCCTTGTTCCTCCCCAAGGTTTCACATGACAAAACCACTCAGCCAGCATTGCGCCCTTTCGTCTGTTTTTACAGGGAAAAGTCATTTACGGCAGCGCTCCCGCCACCTGTGACCCTAACCATTATGCGCGTGAAATTAGAAAAAAAATCTCATAAAAAAATTAAGAGAACCAAACGTTATTTGAACGCGGGCTATCTGCGTGCCAACCCTGCATTCTATCACTGAGCTGTGCCACTGTTTGAAACTCCACTGAGCTCAACCTAGGCAGGCTTCATGTTGGTAAAGGAATCACGTTAATATGCGTAATTAAGTGCTATAGAACAGCGAAAGCACAACCAGGCATTACACATTGCTATTTGCGTAACAAGTGAGTAGTCGAATGCTCTAACCTACTATCATAGCCTGACGCGTAATTCTTCATCGTCGTCAACCACATCAACAACAAAATGTACATACTAATTCCTCGCAAGTGTGTAGCGGGTACCACTCTTCTCTGAAAGAATGACGAAGAATGGCATAGTGTATGCCTACCCCACAGTGGGTATGCGCCACGGGCAGTGGGTGAACAAGAGATCCAAGCAACGTAGTGCCGCCATTGTTTCGAGTGTGGACCTCGCTTTAAAAGAGCTAAATTCGGCTGATTTCCCCGAAGACTTGAAGAATGTAGAATTTATGGAGCGCTTCTCTTCGAATATGGACCGTTTTCAACAATTCGCGGAAACTACCGCCACTGAAGCTGCGTCCAAGACAACGAACCACATAAATGAACTGTACGCGCCGTACTTCATTAAAGTGCTCAGTAGAATTGAACTTATTTCCGCATTTCGTCTGCGGCGAAACCGATCCAGATTGACCTTCGTCTACGTTTAGCAGCCAAGTAGGACGATGTTCATCCGAAATCTGTCATGTTACCTTCAGCGGATACTTATCAAATGGAATATGCCTGGGTGCTCGCACCTTATTCACAATACAGAGTAGGAGTACACTACATCGATAGTTTGGATTTTGTGATGGCCCCTGGGTACGATGAGCAGACTAAAATCTGTCTTGAAGGAATAACTTCAGTGCATATCAGCGCTTCCCTGAAGGTCGGCTGAGGTGAGCACGAATGCAGTCGGCTGCTGCGCCGGCCCTTTAGACGAGTATGCAAATTTAGTCTTCTAAGCGAGAACAGCGGTGACATCGCTAGTACATTGCACGCCTACGGAGCTATTCGGCAGTGTTTACGGCCCCTCGTCATCGAGTGGAAGTGATCAGCATGTATCTGTTTGGCTGGACATTGCCATGGTGGACAGAACTGTGTTTGAGCGTGCTTATGTTGAGCGGGATGCCTTCACCATTACTTTCTCGACAACGTCTCACCTATAGACTGAAGAGTTTTTGTTTTGCTTATGTTGAGCGGGATGCCTTCACCATTACTTTCTCGACAACGTCTCACCTATAGACTGAAGAGTTTTTGTTTTTACCAGTAAGCTTTTGCCTCTGATTGGTCCACTGTTTGCGCTTTAGCAAGTTGCTCATTTTTATCTTTCCTTTGTGACCCTACAAATAAATGAGCCTTCAAAACTCCATTTTATTATTCATCTCAAATTCTTCTTCCGCTTAATAAACAATTGGGTGATTTGATTGACATTCCGACAGCTCTACATCTTGGTGCCCTAACTGTAACGGCGAGCACTTTGCAACAGAGAAAGAATGTTCCACCCTGAATAAAATATTGAAGGTTCTGAAAAAAATAGCCAACGATAAAGCATCAGGAGAGAAGACACTCAACCGCCGTACGCTTCTACCCGCTGTATAATGCAAAACTGATGTAACTACACTTTCAAAGTATAGTACTAAAAAAGTACGTCAGAGGGAAGAGCAGATGCAGAACTTCTCCCTCTCGGCAACGTCGTGGCCGGCGCTTCCACAGAAAATGTCCGAGGCAGCCTCTGAAAGGATCGCTTCTCGCAAAAAGTCAGAACCAGCTTCTACAAAGGCTCCGCCTACAGTGGAAATGTATGCAAACAAAACGTACTCTGTCGAAGACGATGCCCAGCTCATCAACCTGCTTAAGATGCTTATCAATGTCATTAGATCACTGATTGGCAGTCCCCAGACACCAGCAGCACTAGCCGCAGAACAGCTTTTGGAGGCGCTCGTCCCAGTTCTCGACGACCTTCACTAAAGAACAGTACGACCAGTCGAATGCCCCACCCCTTCGTGCTGCAGTGGAATGTCAGATCATTACGTTTATAGACATTTTTCATGTGACTATTTAATGTTTTTTGCGTGTGCATGTTTTTTCTCCTTTAAAAAAAACTTTCCTCTTCTCTCTCCTTCGTTCCTTATTTTTTCTATGCCTCCCCTACCCTAAGGAGCAGGCAGGCTTTGTGCCCCTATAAGTGGCAGTTGTCAGCCTGTTCCCTCCCCATTTCCTCTGTCTTCGTGTTCTCTATGCACTCAAACCTAATCAATAAATAAAAGACGTGACTGTAATCCCAGGCTGTGGTCACACTTCAAAGGAGGTAAAATGCCGGAGGCTGTGTGCACTATGAATTGGGTGTACGTTAAAAATCCCCAGGTGGTTAAAGTAATAGGTAAAAATTGTAATAATATTATTGCTCTATATGGCCGCCGAGCATCGACCGAAACCCCAGTTTTACAGTAGCCGAGCAAGGAGTCGTTCGGGATGGAGAGCTAAGCTTATTTATTGTTAATCTAGACCTCATGGAATGAGTCTATATCCTACCAAGTACCCTGTGGTATGCTGTCTGCGTTGACAACATCTGTACTTAGGTGCAAGGTGTGGCAGGGGCACAGCTTGCCGCTCGGTTTCAAAAGGCAGCTGTAAACAAGGACTCGAGAATTAATAATTAAACCATGAAAACGCAAAAGTGTGGAAAGTGTGCAGTGGTGACGTTCACGTGGAAGTGAATGCCTGCCCACGGCATATGATTATAAGGACAACCCGTAAAGAGCAGGCGTTTTCCTAACCTTAGGTAGTCCAGTCTTGTCACAACATTCACTACCTATGTAGTAACGGCGGGTAGTACCTACCAAGTTTGCTGTCATAGCACTATCAAGCACTATCGCGCAGTGCCATAACTTCACTGTAATGTGGGATAGTGCATAGCTGTGAGTGCCATAACTTCAGTGCTATAACTTCACTGTTATGGCACTGACAAACCTATAGTTACAAACTATGGGGCAGCAGTAATACGAATTTGGAAACTTTACAACCACGATAGCCGCTGCTTTTGAAATGCGGAGCATTTCTTAGTCGCCCAATGTAACGCTTAGGTGTCGGCGGCGACGCCACCCCCCCCCCCCCCCTCGCGCATGCTCGCGTCTCGTGCCGGCCCAAGAAGACACCCGTAAAACTGTCGCTCCCCTCCCCCTCTCTCGACTTGCAAGGCCGATGTAGGCAGCATCTGCTAGTTAAAAAACGAGAAACGACTGCTCGCATTCCACAACCGTTCACAGGCCACCCCGCATAGACACTGCATCACGCGTTCAGAGTTCAGTCAAGGGCGTCTTTACTTGACTTTCGTTTGACGTTGAAGGCAACGCTTCTCCTTCAATCAATAAGTAAGAATAATAAAGACGATATATCAATTAGGCATTGATTGATTGATTGATTGATTGGTTGATTGATATGTGGGGTTTAACGTCCCAAAAGAACCATATGATTATGAGAGACGTCGCAGTCGAGGGCTCCGCAAATTTCGACCACCTGGGGTTCTTTAACGTGCTCTCAAATCTGAGCCCAAGGGCCTACAGCGTTTTCGCCTCCATCGAAAATGCAGCCGCTGCAGCCGGGCTTCCATCCTGCGACCTGCGGGTCAACAGCCGAGTACCTTAGCCACTAGACCACGGTGGCAGGGCATATTATGCATTCCCAAACCACACCCAATTACGCAACATACGCGCGATACCCCCACCACTCTGCAACCCATTTTTTCGAATTTCCCTCGTGGGAAGAAGCGGGCCGCATTTTAACGCTACCAGCACAGGTGACCTACAATAACTTGTTTAGACCAAATCGGTTTATATGCGTGCCGTTGCCATATTCATCGCAACTCGAATCTATTACAAAGGAAAAAGTTAAAAGGTTAATAGGAAAAAGGGTGCTTCATTGTTTCAATGGCGCTGAATCGGGCTAGTTATTCATGATCGTAAGATAACAGTACAAGAAACGACAAAGGAAGAAGCAGAAACACACAAAGCTCGCTCGTCTCTGTGTGTTCATCTATCGGTTTTTGTGCTGTGTTTTAGGGTATTTGTCTCACTGCGTGAATTGGTAATCACTAATTACTTTACGAGATAACGGGTAAATGCACAACACAATGACGTCTCGATATAAAAAAAAAGATACATCAAGGAACAGACTAACCATAAACGAGAATGAAGAGAGAGAGAGAAATAATTAAAAGGGAGAGACAGGGAGGTTAACCTTGACGAACTGGTTCGCTACCCTGTATGGGGGTGGGGAAAAGGGTCGGAAAGAGAATAGGTATAGAGAGATATAAAATAAACAAGAAAAAAACAACATGCGCACACATTCAGGAAGTTCCGATCACAGTCGTTTGGACAGGCCGGTTGAACGCAAAAAGCGCAGGAGCGCCTCCACAGCCTTCTTCTGCGATATAAAGTTCTGTCGGCAGCGCAGGAGTCTTTCTTCCGAAAGAGGCTGGTTGTCCAGTTCATCTAGTGCATTGCAGAGTGACTGTCTCTGCGAGAAGTATTCTGGGCATTCACACAGAATGTGCCAAGTTTTTTCATCACTGCCACAATGGTCGCTTGCAGCAGTGTCAGCCATTCCTATGCGGAACGCGCACGCTTTGGTAAATGCGACACCCAACCATAATCTGCACAGCATAGTAGCGTCTCGTCGGCGTAATTCCGGAGGAATTCAAAGACTGAGAGTTGGGTCTAAAGTGCCTAACCGTGCATGGATGAAATGTGACTCGTTCCATTGCGACGTGGTGCGCTTGCGAGCAAGCATGCGGAGTTTCCGTGCAGCGTCAGTTCTGGAAAGCGGAATTTATATTTCATCGCTTTCAGAATGGGCAGAACGGGCAGCTCAATCGGCCCGTTCATTGCCAATTATTCCACAATGACTTGGAAGCCATAATGTCCTTCCTCAATGAATTGGTGAGTCTTTTCTGCAATCTCAAATACCAGCTGTTCGTACGGGCCGTGGCGTAAAGGTGATAAAAGGGATTGCAGTGCCGCCTTTGAGTCACTGAAAATTGTCCATTTTTGTGGCTGTTGATTGCTGATGAATTGCAATGCGGCACGAAGAGCTGTGAGCTCTGCTCCCGTTGATGTCGCAAGGTGGGAGGTGTTGAATTTTCTTGTCGGGTCTTTTATCGGTATAGCAAATGATGCCGTTGAACTCTTCTGAGAATTCAAAAAGCTGCCAATTAAACATTACGCTACCTCTGAAATCGAGGCTTGGAAAATTCTTCCGAGAAATGTGCCCTCGTAGCTTTTACACAAAAGCCTATGGATACGTACACTATAAGCATCAATGGTCAAACTGTATCATACGTTTGATCGCACAAGTTTTTGGGCGTCATAATTTACAGGAATCTATCATGGAGTGATTACGTTTCGTACATGAAGAAACGTTTATTAGACATCTGTAATATACTGAACTTCTTTGCAGGGAAGACTTGGGGAATGTCTCCCAGTGCAATGCTACAGCTGTACAGAGTACTTTTTCTCGGTTTCCTGCGGTACAGTTTACCGGCATTGACCAATGCAAGCAAAACAAGCCTTCGAACGCTACAGAGTGTTCAGTCCCAGGCACTCCGGATTTGCCTCGGCTTGCCTCGTAGTGCGTCAACAATGGCTACTATAGCTATCGCCGGTGACCACCTCATCACGACACATATCGACGTTGAGGCACTCAGGACACATATAAGGTATATTGCTCGGACACCCTGCCACCACCTAGCCTCTTTACCAGCAGACAGACCACGTTCGTCATTTTGCCAAACGGTCACCACATACCGCGATTCTTTGCCAACATGCTTCACACCCGCCGCCAGGCCTTCGACTCCTCCCTGGTGCCTGACTCAGGCTATTATCAGGCTAATTATACCTGGCATCAAGAAAAAAGCAGATATGTCGTCACCTGCTCTTAACAGCTTGCTCTGCTCTTGTTATACGAGACGTATCAAGGCTGTATACGCGTATACACCGACGGCTCTGTTTTACTAAAGAGGGCGAAAATTCAAAGTAAAGGCTTCTGCCTGACATATACTGACACAGGAACTTCACGCCTATTTATGAGCCCACTTTGGGGTATCACATAGTGTACCTGTGAACATCTGTTGTACAGAGACATGTTATCCATGTCCTGTACCCATATTGTTTTACCTTACTGATTGCACATACATATATGAGTGACATGACGTATTTTAGGATAATCAAGTAAAATTATAGTTTGCCAATATTTTTCACGAGACTCTCACAATAAATAATGAAGTAAAATGCACTAAGTACTGCTGACACATACGTCGCATGCGCATGGTACAAACTTTTGCTATCCCTGACAGGCTGAGTAGTAAGGGCAGTATTCTTTACCTGTCAAAAGATGTATATAAGAGTAAAAAAGTTAGCGACTTCCCGTAAAGTTGACATCAGGGTACTAAACTCTGCAGCTACCTACATTTTTGTACCCTTTCTTTAAAGAGTATATTGTCCAGCAGAAATCACGTGATCTTGAAAGTCGTAATTAGACTCTGCACGTGAACTACTCGAAAAAACGGCTGACTGATATACTGGATGTTCACAAGGCAAGCTTCATGGTTGTTTTTTTAATACGGCACTAAGAATTGGGACCATGAGTTACACCTTTGCAGATAATTTATGCATCTATGGGAACAAAAAGTGAGATAAAAGTTATCACCCACCCCATTAACTAACATGGCATAACAACTTTACTATTGACTGCAGAAAGCGGGTGCGTTTGGATATACTGGGAAAATGGAAGCAGTCGGGTATGTACATAGCTCCACTTGAAAGAATCCTTTTAGCGTCTCTGAGCTCCAAGATATCCCACTGCTAAAGTTAATGTTGGTTTGCATGATTACGCATGCAGTGCGGTGAGGATCGGCGCAATGTTCTTTCCTGATGTAACGAGCAGTCAGTGATTGCTATCGGCAGCCGTTGCTAAAAAGATAAGCGCTATATCAGCTTTGTTCATGCCTCCGGCCGCATCAGGCACATCGGGAAGGAGCCTTCTGCCAGTGCTCACCGCCTTGCATGCGCAAACGTGCAAAGTGTGAATACACTTTTAAATGAGATATCTAGAAATAAGAAGACGCTAGAAGGATTTTTTTCAAGTGGAACTGCGTAAAAATGCTTCTGCCTGAAATTTTTAATACAAACATGCCCACCAGTGGCAGTCACTAAAAAGTTTATTGTCCAGTTTTAGTTTATTTGGCGCTGACAGCGATACATTTTGTCCCACTTTGTGTGCGCCTGAGTATGTAACCTATATGTAAAGGCTCTTGTGACATTCCTCGCAATATTGAATTAAAAAAAAATATTAGGCTTAGTTTTGAAGTTTTCAGCAACCTGTAAGTCACTTGTTCGTATTCCTTGCCGGAACTATAGTTGGAACTCGCACACACTCAACGTTACACAGTTGTGCAGGGTGTTGTTTACTGGATCCCTGAAGTGTCTATCCTACCCGTAATATTGTTGCGTGAAGGCACAAGGGAAACTAGGCGTTTTAAAATATATTTACACAGCGCCAACGCGCAAGCCAAGATGGCGAACAAGAGAGAGCGCGCGCACACCCAAGTCACCTCGTCTTCCTCAGCGCCTATCTCACTGTTTAAGTGGGGCATTGTCTCGTAACATAACCCCCGGGTGCTGAAGCACCGTCTCGGTGCTTTCTATTGTGTTGCCGAGTGGTAAAGCTTAAGGCGGGATACGTGGACAATGTCTGTAGACAGCGAAGCGGAGGCGGAGGAAGACTCGAGCGGGGCTATCTCGTATGTCACATCTGTCACCTGGCGCAATACGCGGTAGGGTCCCGAGTACCGGGAAAGCAGTTTTTCAGAAAGTCCGACGCGTCTAGTCGGAGTCCACAATAGCACAAGAGAACCTGGTGTAAAGGAAATTTGGCGGTGATGTGAGTCGTAACGATGCCGCTGGTGATCTTGCGATGCTAAAAGGCGCTGACGAGCAACTTCTCGTGCTTTGCGAGCCCTGGTGATAGCATCACGGGTGTATTCAGTCGTAAAGTCGACGGCTGTCGGAAAGATGGTGTCGAAAGGTAAAGTTGGATGACGGCCAAACACCAGGTAGAAAGGTGAAAAACCAGCTGCATCATGGCGTGAAGAATTATAGGCAAACGTAACGAAGGGCAATGCAACGTCCCAGTCCTGGTGGTCGGACGATACGTACATAGCGAGCATATCAGTTAAAGTCCGGTTGAATCGTTCAGTGAGTCCGTTAGTTTGCGGGTGGTAAGCTGTCGTAAATTTATGTTTCGTCTCGCAGGAGCGAAGCAGGTCGTCGATAACTCGGGAAAGGAAATAGCGCCCACGATCTGTTAGGAGTTGGCGTGGGGCGCCATGGTGAAGTATGACGTCGTGCAGGAGAAAATCGGCAACGTCTGTGGCGCAGCTGGTTGGCAAAGCCCGCGTGATAGCGTACCGGGTTGTATGATCCGTCGCGACAGCTATCCACTTGTTCCCCAAAGTGGATGCAGGGAAAGGGCCTAGGAGGTCAAGACCAAGTCGGAAGAAGGGATCAAAGGGAACGTCAAGTGGTTGGAGGAACCCGGCAGGACTCATAGAAGGTTTTTTGCGGCGTTGACACTGATCGCATGAGGCGACGTAGCTGCGGACCGAGCGATAAAGACTGGGCCAGTAAAATCGACGCTGTACGCGGTCATACGTCCGAGACAGTCCGAGGTGACCGGCAGTGGGAGCGTCATGAAGCTGGCCGATCACGCTCGCACGTAGGTGGGAAGGTACCACAAGGAGCAGTTCGTGTCCATCAGGGCGGACGTTGCAACGGTACAATGTGTCATCCTTAAGCACGAACAATCGAGTAGAAGGATCGGGTGCCGCAGAATGAAGCTTCTCGATGATGTTACGCAAGGCAGGATCTCGGCGCTGTTCCTCACGGATGTTGCTTAAAGCGGAGAGAGACAGCACACATGGCGATTCATCGAACGCTTCAGGTGGGTCCACTGGATTCCGAGATAAGCAGTCAGCGTCATGGTGTAAACGGCCAGATTTGTAGGACACCGAGTAGTTATACTCTTGAAGCCGTAGTGCCCATCGACCAAGGCGCCCAGTGGGGTCCTTCAAGGACGAGAGCCAGCAAAGTGCGTGGTGATCGGTTATGACAGTGAAATGTCGACCATGTAAATAAGGCCGAAATTTTGCTACTGCCCAAACGAGAGCAAGGCATTCCCTTTCGGTGATGGAGTAGTTCCTTTCCGCCTGCGAGAGGAGACGGCTGGCATAGGCGATAACGCGGGCGCAGCCGCTTTGATGCTGAACCAAAACAGCACCGATTCCGTAACCGCTGGCATCTGTGTGTACTTCGGTAGGGGCAGAAACGTCGAAATGGGCCAGAACAGGTGGTTTTGTTAGCGATTCAATAAGTGTAGAGAACGCCGTAGCCTGCGCAGCGCCCCATGTGAATGAGACATCTTTTCTCAATAAGTCTGTGAGAGGACGGGCGACTTCCGCAAAGTTGTTCACAAAACGTCGAAAGTACGAGCACAGACCGAGAAAGCTGCGTACTTCTTTAGTGCAGGTCGGAACAGGGAAGTTACGCACGGCTCGCACTTTATCGGGATCAGGACGTACACCAGAGGAGTCGACAAGGTGGCCCAACATTGTTAGTTGCTGGCGTCCGAAGTGACACTTTGACGAGTTCAGTTGGAGACCGGCATTGCGAAATACGGCCAGTATTGAGGAAACGCGGTCGAGGTGGGTTTCAAAGGTCGGGGAAAAGACGATAACGTCGTCAAGGTAGCATAGACAAATTGACCATTTGAACCCACGCAAAAGAGAGTCCATCATCCGCTCGAAGGTGGCTGGAGCGTTGCATAATCCGAAGGGCATGACCTTAAATTGGTAAAGGCCATCGGGGGTGACAAAAGCGGTCTTCTCGCGGTCCATGTCATCGACAGCAATTTGCCAGTAACCTGCTCTTAGATCAATAGAAGAAAAATACTTAGCGCCGTGAAGACAATCTAGGGCGTCGTCTATGCGCGGTAGCGGGTAGACGTCTTTTTTAGTGATCTTGTTCAGATGTCGGTAGTCAACACAGAATCGCCAAGTGTTGTCCTTCTTTTTGACAAGAACAACAGGGGAAGCCCATGGACTACATGATGGTTCAATTATGTCTTTGGCGAGCATGTTGTCGACTTCTGCTTGAATTATGTGACGCTCGGTCGAAGATACGCGGTATGGCCGTCGATGGACAGGGGAGGCATCGCCGGTGTCAATGCGGTGCTTTACCGCACTGGTTTGACCTAGTGGACGATCACAAAAGTCAAATACGTCCCAGTATGACTCAAGAACGCGAAGGAGTTCGTCAGCTTGATGCGGCAAAAGGTCTGACGCGATCATTTTTTTAACATCAGGAGACGGGCTTCCTTGCGAAGATCGAGCATGTGTGAAGCTGGAGTGTCGAGCCTCGTTCGAAGACAGAGCTGATATGACGCATTCTTCAGAAGGAGTCAGCATGGCGAGGGCGATTCCGCGCGGAAGCACTTGCGGACACAGAGCAAAGTTGAGCACAGGAATGCAGGCGTGGTTTGCACGTAACTGAATAACAGTGTGTGGTAAGGTAACACTGTGGGTCAAGAGAAGGGATGTGATGGGCGCGAGCACATAGTCACCATCGGATACAGGTGGCGAGGGCGTAACGGTGATGCAGGTCACGGTTTGCGGTAACAAACGGACATGTTCAGCAGAGCACATACGGGCTTGCGGTCGACTGGGCGGATCAATCGGACACGGTAGGTCAAGTTGCACAGTACCGGCTGAACAGTCGATGAGAGCGGAATGAGTGGACAAAAGTCAAGACCGAGGATCACATCATTGGTGCAGTGAGAAAGAACAGTGAAGAGAACTGAAGTTTGACGGCCGGCAATAGTAACGCGTGCAGTACAGACGCCAATAACAGCAGCCGTACTACCATCAGCAACGCGAACGCTGCGTGAAGGGGCTGGAGTAAGTACTTTCTTTAAGCGGTCTCGAATGTGCAGGCTCATCACAGAAATATGGGCGCCAGTGTCTACTAAGGCTTTAACAGATAAACCGTCCACTTCAACGTCGATCAAGTTCTGATTGGTCGGGAGCGTCAACAGAGGAATTGGAGAGCAAGTCGTATCAGCAGCGTCACCTCCAGGAGCTGCAGCCGTTAGTTTTCCGAAGAAAACCGCCGGGCAGAGGACGGGGACGGGGAACGAGGTGGTGGTGGAGATCGGGAAAATCTACGTCGAGGTGAAGGTGAGCGACTGTACTGGGCAGTGGTCGTAGTGGTCGGGTCGTAATTAGCTGAGCCCTCACGCCGTGGTGGTTCCTGGTCATAGAGGTGGGCCGGTGAATGGGGGTTGGAGAAGTTTGGGTTTGCCCGATACGGTGAGGTCCACGTGCTTCGGCAATGACGGGAAATGTGTCCCACTCGTTCACATCGGAAGCAAATCGGCCTGTCATCAGGCGTTCTCCACGCATTTGGGTCACGATTACGTGGAGCAGGGCGGCGATACTGCTGTGGGTGGCTCGGGGTAGACGAACTGACAGCGCCGGGACGGTGCACAGAACAGACTGTGTGAACACCCGCGTTGGCTAGTTCCTGGCGAACAACGGTCTGTATTAGCGATATGGTCGGCTGAGGATCACTCGGTGCCAGTGCTCTCAAGGGGGCGGGTGAGATGGCTTCGATTTCACGGCGTACAATTCTCGTGATGTCACTGGAGTGT
This sequence comes from Rhipicephalus microplus, assembly GCF_013339725.1. Classification (NCBI taxonomy): domain Eukaryota; kingdom Metazoa; phylum Arthropoda; class Arachnida; order Ixodida; family Ixodidae; genus Rhipicephalus; species Rhipicephalus microplus. Next base: position 179,277,159 of record NC_051166.1, read on the forward strand.
GAATTGGGCAGGGTCGGTACATGGAGATCCGCACATGTTGACGTCGCAGCAGTGTTGGGAAGGCGCGTAAAGTGGTAAGCAATGCGACGGCTTTTAGCCTCTTGAAACTGTTGGCACTCCAAGATAACATCTTGCACGGTGGAACAGCCTTTGCACACAATGAGGTTAATGCATCGTCTGCGATGCCCTTGAGCACGTGCGCTACCTTGTCGGCTTCAGCCATGGTTCGGTCAACTTTACGGCAAAGGGTCAGCACATCTTGAATATACGCCAGGTAGGACTCCGTGGACGTCTGAACACGTGTGCCAAGTTCTTTCCTAGCGGCCTGCTTGCAGCCGGCAGATTGACCAAACAACTCGCGTAATTTGGTCTTGCATACGTCCCAGCTTGTGATACCGTCCACATTGTTATTAAACCACGCCTTGGCCGTTCCTTGTAAATAAAAGATGATGTTTGCCAGCATTAAGGTTGGGTCCCACCTGTGATTTGTGCTGAAGAGTTCGTAGAGTTTAAGCCACTCATCCACGTCCTCGCCGTCCGTTCCCGAAAAGTTGCCGGGATCGCGGGGTGGAGCGGCCACGAGATAAACAGGAGAGGTCGGCGCCATTGATGCAGTGGGCGTAGCAGTTGAGGAAGCGTCGCTGCCGGTGGACATGTTGGGAGCAGAGACTAGGCGTCCGCTGCGTAACTCCGTCGTGCGTTGTAACCCAGCACCTTCCACCAAAATGTTGCGTGAAGGCACAAGGGAAACTAGGCGTTTTAAAATATATTTACACAGCGCCAACGCGCAAGCCAAGATGGCGAACAAGAGAGAGCGCGCGCACACCCAAGTCACCTCGTCTTCCTCAGCGCCTATCTCACTGTTTAAGTGGGGCATTGTCTCGTAACAATATGTAATACCAACAAAACTTACCTGCGATTCACCCACAGTTTTTTAAGCCCAACTCTCGGAATTATAGCTTGACTTAACGCAATGCGTAAATGGTTGGAACTATCGTGATTGCTCAGGATTACGCAATCACGCCGCAAATTACCGTCATCATAAAGCGTGCATGTATATGAAGCCTTACTCAAGGACCCCTCCCAACCACCTGGCGAGCCTCGCCACAGAAAGGTCCAGCAACACATTTCGCGTAACTGTCTTCTCGCATCGTGCATAGTTTATTCTAGGGTACGCGCCTGTGGCCAGGCCAATATTTTCGCCTTCGTAATTAAGCCGTTTTATTATAGATCTAACGATTCTAAGACTACAGAAGTCAGGTTAACTAACCCCTGTATTGAAACGATTGAGCTTATCTAATGTATTCCGATTGCGCTTTCTGAAACAAAGACTGCAAGGTAGCATCGGCACTTAATAGCTAGTATATACCTGATGGAGTAGAAGACATTAAATATGACACATGCGACGCAATGAATTCCATAATAAAGTAAACATCTCTACGTTGATCCTCGAGCTTTCGTTCAAAGCCAAATTTCTGCAGCCCTCCCACCGCTAGTCAATCAAGGAAGATTAAATTTTAATTTTGAAATAATAGTGAAATTGTGTTTATTAAGAGAAGATTCGCGTTTGTTAACTATGTCCTGGTAAAAGAAACGGCATCTACTCTTGAAAGCGAGATCATACCGAAGCGCAGGACATTTTGTTCGCGCCCTACTCCTTTTTTATGAACAAAGCTATATATTGAAAGGTATGGTGGCGCCCACTATCGACCGCGTGGCCAACTAGGTCCCTCCGAAAAGAAATTCCGCTTTTTCTGAGGTGTCGCTGAGAAGCAGAAAAAAAATGATCCCATGCAGTTCATACGCGAAAATAACAGTCTTAAGAAACCATTGCCACGTCGTATATTGTTCATACAACCTTGTTCCCGTAATTGGTGAGCGATAAATAGTTTTCGACCAGCTCAAACAATGTCGCCAAAGGCAGCTTCTGAGCACACGCGTGGCGGTGAAGCATCTCGGGCCTCGGAGGCAAACGCATCCAGTTTCTGCTTCAGCTGACTTCCACGAGGTGGCAGCGTTAAAGCTAAGCTACCCTGTGTGTGCTCCGAGAGGCGAATATGTGAATATCTGACTGACTGACTGACTGACTGACTGACTGACTGACTGACTGACTGACTGACTGAACTGACTGACTGACTGACTGACTGACTGACTGACTGACTGACTGACTGACTGACTGACTGACTGACTGACTGACTGACTGACTGACTGAACGGACTGACTGACTGACTGACTGACTGATGACTGACTGACTGACTGACTGACTGACTGACTGGACTGACTGACTGACTGATGGACTGACTGACTGACTGACTGACTGACTGACTGACTGACTGACTGACTGACTGACTGACTGACTGCTGACTGACCTGACTGACTGACTGACTGACTGACTGACTGACTGATGACTGACTGACTGATGACTGACTGACTGACTGACTGACTGACTGACGGACTGACTGACTGACTGACTGACTGACTGACTGACTGACTGACTGACTGACGGACTGACTGACTGACTGGGATGAACTGACTGACTGACTGACTGACTGACTGACTGACTGACTGACTGACTGACTGACTGACTGACTGACTTGACTGACTGACTGACTGACTGACTGACTGACTGACTGACTGACTGACTGACTGACTTGACTGACTGACTGACTTGACTGACTGACTGACTGACTGACTGACTGTACTGACGGACTGACTGACTTGACTGCGACTGACTGACTGACCTGACTGACTGACTGACCTGACTGACTGACTGACTGACTGAGCCGTGACTGACTGACTGAACTGACGGACTGACCTGACTGACGGACTGACTTGACCTGACTGACTGACTGACTGTACTGACCTGACGGACTGACTGGAACGGACTGACTGACGGACTGACTGACTGACCTGACTGACTGACTGGACTGAACTTGACTGAACTGACTGACTGACTGCTGAACTGACTGATGACTGACTGACTGACTGACTGACTGACTGACCTGACTGACTGACTGACTGACTGACTTACTGACTGACTGGACTGACTGACTGACCTGACTGACTGACTGACGACGTACGACTGACTGACCTGACACTGACTGACTGACTGACTGACTGACTGCTGACTGACTGACTGACTGACTGACTGACTGACTGACTGACTGACTCTGACGACTGACTGAACTGACTGACTGACTGACTGACTGACTGACTCTGACTGACTGACTGACTGACTGGACTGACTGAGACTGACTGACTGACTGACTGACTGACTGACTGACTGACTGACTGTGACTGACTGACTGACTGACTGACTGACTGACGCTGACTGACTGACTGACTGACTGACTGACTGACTGACTGACTGACTGACTGGACTGACTGACTGACTGACTGACTGACCTGACTGACTGACTGACCTGACTGACTGACTGACTGACTGACTGACTGACTGACTGACTGACTGACTGACTGACTGACTGACTGACTGACTGACTGACTGACTGACTGACTGACTGACGACTGACTGACTGACTGAACTGACGCTGACTGACTGACTGACTGACTGACTGGCTGGCTGGCTGGCTGGCTGGCTGGCTGGCTGGCTGGCTGGCTGCTGGCTGGCTGGCTGGCTGGCTGCTGGCTGGCTGGCTGCTGGCTGCTGGCTGGCTGGCTGACTGACTGACTGACTGACTGACTGACTGACTGACTGACGACTGACTGACTGACTGACTGATGACTGATGACTGACTGACTGACTGACTGACTGACTGACTGACTGACTGATGACTGACTGCTGACTGACTGACTGACTGACTGACTGGACTGACTGACTGACTGACTGACTGGATGACTGACTGACTGACTGACTGACTGGCTGCTGGCTGGCTGGCTGGCTGGCTGGTGGCTGGCTGGCTGGCTGGCTGGCTGGCTGGCTGGTGGCTGGCTGGCTGGCTGGCTGGTGGCTGGCTGGCTGGGCTGGCTGGCTGGCTGGCTGGCGGGCGGGCGGGCGGGCGAGCCGGCCGGCCGGCCGGCCGGCCGACCGACCGACCGACCGACCGACGGACGGACGGACGGACGGACGGACGGACGGACCGACCGACCGACCGACCGACCGACCGACCGACCGACCGACCGACCGACCGACCGACTGACTGACTGACTGGATTCGGGAACTCGGCCAGTTGTCTTGTCAACTACAGCTAGGGACACGACAATTCGATCGCTGTTTAGTTTTCACACGTATGCAGATTCAGTCATGCCGGTTAAGCCCCACACCACGGTTCTCCTGGAAAAGAAACTTTTCGATTTTCTTTCGAGTCATGCATCTGTGTGGTTGCCACGGCCCATGCTCAAGCTGCTCAGAGATGAAGAAGGACTCGGTATTCCTGCCCTCTGTGTGGTGACCACGGCGCTACACGTCAGATGGACACGGGTAGCTCTCGATTCGGATATGCTCCTCACTTAGAGCTTTGCGTCGTATTTACTGAGCGCGTGGCTGAGGCTGTTCTCGCCTGGGGGATTTTCTAATTCGGTGCCTCGGGCGGGAACACCTTCTGCCTTCAATGCAGGGGCCTCTTCTACTTTGGTCCGTCTCCAAGAGGTCGACCTCGAGATAGACTTAGTTTCGATCGAACTCTATAAGCTAGTCGATAGACTCACTCCAGAGTTACCTGAACGCTGTAGAGAACATGACCTGTCCCACCACAGCCTAATCTGGCGGTTCATTACTGCGAGTTTCCTGGACGCCAAGCGTGCTGCATTTATGTAACGCCTGGCCAGAGGGCGTCTGCCCATAAAGTTTAGGTCCCTCAAGAAAACCTCTAGAAGAGGAACGTGCCCCTTTTGCGGCAGTAGGGAGGACCTGGTCCATATTTTCTCCCAGTGTGCATTACCAGCCACCCTCCATCGAAGGATAGCTAGCTTGTTTGGTCACCCCGGTGTTTCTTTCGACACCGTTCAATTTTTGCAACACCTGTCGGGACGAGCGGTTAAGCAGTGCTTCTGCTCGTCGAGTGCTCCTACCAAGTGTGGATGGCATGGTGTTGTGCCGTCTTTGGTGGGAGACAACCCGGGCTTCACGAAGTACTTGCAAAAGTGTGGAAGGAGGTCTGGTTCGTGCTCCACCTAGAGTGAAAGCGCCTCGGTGCAAAGAAGTTTTATGAAATGTGGCACCGTCCGGCAGTGATTTTCAGTGAGTCAGCATGGCAGACAACCATCAATATTTAATGATGGCGTTCTTTAGAGTTCAATGACTCGGCCTAGTGCGCCGGTTACCCCGAGTTTAGTTTGTGTGGTCGTTCGCCTGGTTTTTGCATACGCTACGGTGATCTTGCCGCCTTGTCAGGCTTTACCCGCAAGGTACGTGTTGGCCCCTTCTGCAGGCTCGGCAACTCTACTCGTCGAGGTGGAGGGTGGCTCCCTTCCTCGTGAAGGGCAAAGCCGGCTTTTAGCCATGCTAGTTCACGAGGGTACGTCGGGTTTGCGTGCAGCGGCATTTGTTTCTGTACGAAACAGCAGTCCCGTAGTCCCCAATCGACGGATTGCGTCTCGCTGGGCCCTAGCGGTCAGGAGACGAGCCGTGACCGCAGCGCGCCCCACGCGCTGCGTTAGCCCACCTTGCCAGGGTACGTCCGCTTTGTGTGTCATGATTGAATTACCGCACCGGTGGGTAGCCCCTATGTATGGTCTCCCTAGCTTGTACGCTGGGAGGCAGGCCGCGTCTGTTTGGCGCCTGGCACCGCGTGGCAGCCCCCTTGCCAGGGTATGGCCTTCTGCCCGAAACAAAAACTTCCTTCTCATTCGACCCTGGGGGCAAAGACATATGCCGGGACAGTCGCATGGATGATGATGGGTTGATGAGTCATGGGAGACTCTCATACAAAGTGCCTTCGGAGCCATGTTCCGCTGGCATCGTCCCGTTGGTTGTGAGCGAAAAATAGTCTGTGCGTCTGTGACTGAAAAACCAAGTTACCGAGAAAGTCGCGGGAGGCTTAAGCCCCACACCACGGTTCTCCTGGAAAAGAAACTTTTCGATTTTCTTTCGAGTCATGCATCTGTGTGGTTGCCACGGCCCATGCTCAAGCTGCTCAGAGATGAAGAAGGACTCGGTATTCCTGCCCTCTGTGTGGGGACCACGGCGTACACGTCAGTATGGACACGGGTAGCTCTCGATTCGGATATGCTCCTCATTAGAGCTTTGCGTCGTATTTACTGAGCGCGTGTCTGAGGCTGTTCTCGCCTGGGGGATTTTCTAATTCGGTGCCTCGGGCGGGAACACCCTTCTGCCTTCAATGCAGGGGCCTCTTCTACTTTGGTCCGTCCCAAGAGGTCGACCTCGAGATAGACTTAGTTTCGATCGAACTCTAATTAAGCTTAGTCGATAGACTCACTCCAGAGTTACCGACCGCTGTAGAGAACATGACCTGTCCCACCACAGCCTAATCTGGCGGTTCATTACTGCGAGTTTCCGGACGCCAAGCGTGCTGCATTATGTAACGCCTGGCCAGAGGGGCGTCTGCCCATAAAGTTAGGTCCATCAAGAAACTCTAGAAGAGGAACGTGCCCCTCTTTGCGGCCAGTAGCGGAGGACCTTGTCCATATTTTTCTCCAGTGTGCATTACCAGCCACCCTCCATCGAAGGATAGCTAGCTTGTTTGGTCACCCCGGTGTTTCTTTCGACACCGTTTCAATTTTTGCAACACTCTGTCGGGACGAGCGGTTAGCAGTGCTTCTGCTCGTCGAGTGCTCCTACCAAGTTGTGGATGGCATGGTTGTTGGCCGTCTTTGGTGGGAGACCAACCCGGGCTTCACGAAGTACTTGCAAAAGTGTGGAAGGAGGTCTGGTTCGTGCTCCACCTAGAGGTGGAAAGCGCCTCGGTGCAAAGAAGTTTTATGAAATGTGGCACCGTCCGGCAGTGATTTTCGTGAGTCAGCATGCAGACAACCATCAATATTTAATGATGGCGTTCTTTAGAGTTCAATGACTCGGCCTAGTGCGCCGGTTACCCCGAGTTTAGTTTGTGTGGTCGTTCGCCTGGTTTTTGCATACGCTACGGTGATCTTGCCGCCTTGTCAGGCTTTACCCGCAAGGTACGTGTTGGCCCCTTCTGCAGGCTCGGCAACTCTACTCGTCGAGGTGGAGGGTGGCTCCCTTCCTCGTGAAGGGCAAAGCCGGCTTTTAGCCATGCTAGTTCACGAGGGTACGTCGGGTTTGCGTGCAGCGGCATTTGTTTCTGTACGAAACAGCAGTCCCGTAGTCCCCAATCGACGGATTGCGTCTCGCTGGGCCCTAGCGGTCACGGAGGACGAGCCGTGACCGCAGCGCGCCCCACGCGCTGCGTTAGCCCCACCTTGCCAGGGTACGTCCGCTTTGTGTGTCATGATTGAATTACCGCACCGGTGGGTAGCCCCTATGTATGGTCTCCCTAGCTTGTACGCGGGAGGCAGGCCGCGTCTGTTTGGCGCCTGGCACCGCGTGGCAAGCCCCCTTGCCAGGGTATGGCCTTCTGCCCGAAACAAAAACTTCCTTCTCATTCGACCCTGGGGGCAAGACATATGCCGGGACAGGTCGCATGGATGATGATGGGTTGATGAGTCATGGGAGACTCTCATACAAAGTGCCTTCGGAGCCCCTGTTCCGCTGGCATCGTCCCGTTGGTTGTGAGCGAAAATAGTCTGTGCGTCTGTGACTGAAAAACCAAGTTACCGAGAAAGTCGCGGGAGGCCGCTACTTGTCCACGTATGCGAACGCGATCACACTGAAAAAGCCGCGCATTCGAAGAAAAAAAGTGCTCACGGTCACGAGGTGTGGTAGGGTCTTTGCCCTGCCACCCTTCTCTGCTTAGCTTCCAGCTCGTTTGTCGAGACGAGAGAAGAGATAATGCAATTGCAGCATGCGACAAACCTTTGTAACTCCACTCGCACTGGACGGATTCTTAAAATTTTTGTGGCGTTGAATTGGTGAGGCAGTAGGTTTTTTTAGTGAATTTCTTCCACCGCTACTTGAAAAATTGTTTCAGGGTCCCTTTGGTGCATCTTGTTCGACAGGTGCCACGACGAAAACGAGCCCATTTGTCTATAATAGCGCGCAATGGTCTAATCTACTGTGTGCGTGTTTGTGGTGTGAGTGTGTACGTAACGAAACATATTAGTAAGTATGCACTATGCGGTTGAAGGGTGCACTAGGGGCCGGATTTCGTTATCGCGTTCAACTGTTAAAGGCGAAGCTTAAAGATCCGCCATTTTTTATTCGTTCTCACATATTGATTTCATGGTCTTTTGCGTACTCAATATTGTGTCTATTATAGCACGTGAATACTTTTAGGCAACTACACTCTTAAAAAAGAGTGAGTAAAAAGGGTGTCTTTTTGTCCCACAACAATAATCGTCAAATATATTGCGTTCCATCCTTGCGCTATCGCCCCACGCCCCGTACATTCCGGTCACGATCGACATGCCCATTATCAGGGTTACATTGCATTCTCGATAGGAAAGTGGCCAGCGCCGAGTTTTCAAGAAAGGAAGCGCACGCAAGCCTGATTACGATTAGTGTTGTGGGACAAAAATAGACCCTTTTTACTCTACTATTTTTAGAGTGTAGTATCAAGCATTTTGAATAAAGAAACATCTTTAGTGCAACTTCCCGTTCAAGTTTTCTCTGCTAAGGCATTTTCCTGATTGCGTTGGATTGTACTAGAAACTCGTTCACACATATACACATACGCGTGTTGCCGAAAGGATGGGTCGGTAGGCATTGTTCGCAACCGTCGTGGTGATTTCGTGTTTACGATGCTTGAATGTTAGTCCGAAAGACGGAGGTTTGACTTTGGATCTGCTGGCCGCATTTTAGTGGAGAAGAAATGCTAGAGTCGGGCCGATCGGGCGACGTTATACAGAGCCCACCATACGGCGTCCTGAATTGCTGTGGGAGGCTAAACCGCATGGACGTACCAACAAACCGTTTACAGAGTGTGTACAAGCGTGCTCGAATATAACGGTTGTTACCAACTGCTAACAGACTGTTACTAACACAGTTTACTAGATAATTAACAGACTGCTCATGGACAGTCTTTCTATTGAGAGAATGTTACTAGGGCGTCTATTGAACATTGTAGATTGGACGTTACTACGTGGTCATTAGACTGGCTATGACCGTCTTTCTTTTGAGAGAATGTTACTAGGGCGTCTACTGAACATTGTTGACAAGCCGTTACTATGGGGTCACCCGACAGGCTATGACCATCTTTTTTCTGAGAGAACGTTACTAGAGCGACTACTGAACAATCTTGATAGGCCGTTACTACTTGGTTACCAGACATACTATTGCTGTCTTTCCTTTGAGAAAATGTTACTAGCGCTTATACTGCTTATTGTTCATAGGGCGTTACTACTTGGTCACCAGACAGGCTATGTCAGTCTTTCTTTTGAGAGAATGTTACTAGGGTGTCTACTGGGCATGGTTGATAGGGCGTTACTACGTGGTCGGCAGACAGGCTATGACACTCTTTATTTTGAGTGAATTTTACTAGGGCGTCTACTGAACATTGTTGATAGGCCGTTACTACGTGGTCTCCATACTGGCTACGACAGTCTTTCTTTTGAGAGAATGTTACTAGGGCGTCTACTGAACATTGTTGATAGGCTGTTAATACGTGGTCACTATAAGGGCTATGACCGTCTTTCTTTTGAGAGAATGTTACTAGGGCGTCGACTGAACATTGTTGATTGGCCGCTACTACGTGGTCACCAGACAGGCTATGATCGTTTTTATTTGAGAGGTGGTTACTTAGGCGTCTACTGAACATTGTTGATAGGCTGTTAATACGTGGTCACTATAAGGGCTATGACCGTCTTTCTGTTGAGAGAATGTTACTAGGGCGTCGACTGAACATTGTTGATTGGCCGCTACTACGTGGTCACCAGACAGGCTATGATCGTTTTTATTTGAGAGGTTGTTACTTAGGCGTCTACTGAACATTGTTGATAGGCCGTTACTACGTGGTCACCAGACAGGCTATCACAGTCTTTCTTTTGATAGAATGTTACTAGGGTGTCAAGAATGACAAGATGAAGAAAAGAGGAAGATAATGAAGTTGTCTTGAATAGGTGTTGTGTTCCAAGCACCCCTGTGTCACGAGCGAGCCTCCGAACCCGCGAAGGACCGGATGCTGAAACTGCTTCCAGATGTTGACTCTTCCCCTTCCCCCGCACGGCGCAAACGAGCCACCGTTCGTTTCCTCCGGCAGTTCGGCCGCCACCTCCATCCGAATAGGAATAAACTTGTTTTTAACCGTTCGAGGCTGTCTGAGCTTTTTGGACTACCGCGACCAACGCGTACGTCTATGGGCCGACGACAACACCGGACAAAACAGTGGCGACGAGGAAGTGGATCTGGACCAACGCTACGCAAAGATATTGACAAGCTACAAGCTATGGCTACGCACGGGCTCCCAAATCGGCTACCCGAATTCAATGGCTCATCATGGTCAACGTGGTTTGGACGCCTGCAATTTTACTTCGAGGCTAACAACATCACTGATGCAGCAATGAAGAGGGCCAACCTGCTAACGCTGTGTGGGGAGCAAACATACGACACAGTCTGTGCCCTGATTCAGCCACGCACTCCAACAGCCGTTGACTACGACGACATCGTAGCAGCGCTACAAGAGCACTATGACCCAAGGCCATCGGAGGTCTACTGTCGAGCCCGCTTCCAACGGCGAGACCAACTGGAAGGCGAAAAAGTGGCCGATTACGTAGCGGCTCTCAAAAATCTCGCTGCTGACTGCAATTTCGGGACGTTGACCGCGACAAGTGCAGCTACTGCGCAGGAGGGAGGATCGACTGCCACGCCTGCTAACACCACTATGCTCCCCTTGGACGTTATGTTGCGTCACCGTTTTGTGTGCGGACTGCGTGACGCAGGCCTACAACAACGCCTGTTCGCGGAGACGGGTCTCACCTTCTCCAAAGCCTACGACATTGCCCAACGAGCGGAGGAATATTCACCAGCAGAGGGATATTCAACGGAACGTCGAGCCGGTGCATCATACCAGTCAGCAGTCAGGTCATTGCACGTCTAAGGCGAAATCAAGCAGAAAGACACAGCGCTGTTGGCGATGCGACGACATGCACGATCTCCAGGTATGTTGATACAAGACAGCGACCTGCAATTTTTGGCAAAAACTGGGCCACATTGAAAAGGCATGCATCTCGAAGCGCAAACAGCTCGGACCGAAGACTTCAGTGCAACGGAACAACAATGTCGACGCGCAGGAGGACCAGACGCAAGATACAAGCCGAACAGCACTAACGTCATCGGCACTATATGACTTAAACGCCGTTGTGAACCTCGGAACGAGACCGAAGATTACAACTGAAATTATGGTACACCAGCGCCCTATCAGGTTTGAGGTGGATTCCGAAGCAGCATGTACGCTCATCAGCGAGGACACTTTTCGCGCTACTTGGCGTGAGAACGTGCCAGCTCTCCAGCAAGACGACACGCCGCTGAGAACGTGGTCCGGACATTCCCTTCCACTGCTCGGCTGTGCCAACGTATACATGTACTACAACGGCCAGACCCATCAGCTCCCCTTGCTAGTCGTCCACGGTTCTGGATCAAGCCTTTTAGGACGAAATTGGTTCACCTCCCTTGGAGTGGTCATTGGCGGAGTTCACCACACACCCAGTTATCCGTCAGTGGAGCAGCTTCAAGATAAGTACAAAGCGGTTTTCTCCTAAGAAATACCAGGGAACAACGGACCTCCAGTCACACTGGAGCTGCGGGAGGATGCGACGCCGAAATTTTTGAAAGCTAGGTCGGTGTCTTTCGCCCTACGAACGTCAGTCGAGAATGAGCTTGACCGACTGCAGGAACAAGGGATCATCGAACCGACGCAACATTCGGAATGGGCTACACCACTCGTTGTCGTCCGAAAGAAGAACGGTACCCTACGCCTCTGCGGAGACTACCGGAGCACTGTCAACCTGGCGACAAAAGCATCTTCCTACCCACTGCTGACACCGGAAGAGGTTTTTAGCACGCTTCGTGGTGGAAAAATCTTCAGCACCTTGGGCTTGACACAAGCCTACCAGCAGCTGAAGGTGAGCGAATCACCGTCTGAACTGCGCACGATAAACACTATTAAGGGTCTTTACAAAGTTAAAAGGCTACCATTCGGAATATCTGCAGCGCCAGCAATCTTCCAGAAAGTTATGGAGTCTACACTTAGCGGGATCCCATGTGTTTGCGTCTACTTGGACGATGTTATTGTCGGTGGCACCTCCAATGAAGAGCACACAGAACGCTTGGAGCTCATTTCGGAAAGGCCAGCAAATGCTAATTTGCGCATCGGTAAAGAAAAATGTGTTTTTGCGGTGCCTTAAGTGAAGTTTATTGGACATCAAATTAACGCGCAGGGTATCCATCCCACTGAAGACAAAGTGCGTGCAATCACCGAAGCACGAGCGCCTACTAACAAGCAAGAACTGCAGTCGTTTTTTGGGCTATTGAGGTTCTACGACCTGTTCTTAGAACATCGAGCTACAGTGGCCAACGATCTATATCAGCTCCTGCAGAAAGAAGTCCCATGGACTTGGTCGCCACGCTACCAAGAGTCATTTGTTGCCCTTAAGCAACTACTTCGCAAGTCTACTGTTCTGCGACACTACGACTAAAGAAGACCCCTACTGCTAGCCTGTGACGCATCACCATACGGAGTGGGAGCAGTCCTCTCCCAAGTTGACAACCAGGGACGGGAAGCCCCGATCGCTTTTGCTTCGCGCACCCTAAAGCAGGCAGAGAGGAATGATTCCCAGCTAGATAAAGAGGGACTTGCCATCGTCTACGCAGCAGACCACTTTCGGCAGTACATTGCCGGCAGGAAACTGACTTTCATAACAGATAACCGGCCCTTATTGGGTATTATGGGTCCCCAGAAGCCAATGCCACAGACATTGTCGCCGCGAATGACACGATGGTGCATCAAGATGTCGGCGTACGATTACGAACTCGTACATCGCACTGGCAAGAAACACCAGAACGCCGACGCACTAAGCCGCCTGCCGCTAGACACCACAATAGATGAACCACCCCTGCCGGGTGATATACCCATGTTCGAGGCGCTGCCGAACCCTCCGCTAACAGCTGACACGGTAGCAGCATCAACGCAGGAGTGCACTGTCTTGAAGGAAGTCTACGCAGCTATACAAGAAGGCAACGTGCAGAAGCTAAAGGGTGAACACTTCAACGCTTACCGCAAGCGAGCTGCGGAGTTGAGCACTCATCGCGGTTGCGTCACCTTGGGATCAAGAGTTGTAATTCCAGCGGCACTTCGCGAACAGGCCATGTCGCTTGTCCACGCATGTCATCGAGGCATCGTTGCCATGAAAAAGTGCGCCAGACGTTATATGTGGTGGCCTGGTATCGAACATGATATAGAATTAACAGTTCACGATTGCCAGCCTTGCCAATGCAACCACAGAAGCCCGCCAAGAGCCCCTATTCCTGAATGGGAAAGACCAGACACGCCTTGGCACACCGTGCACATTGATTTCGCTGGACCTATCGAAGAGTATTCGTTCCTGGTGGTTGTAGACGCATACACCAAGTGGCTGGAGGTAAAACAAATGGCTACAACGACATCGGCAGCAGTTATCGACACTCTGCGGTCGTTGTTTGCAACGTTTGGCCTACCACGCAAGGTGGTCTCGAACAAAGGCACTCCGTTTGTGTCCACGGAGATTCTCAAGTTTTACGGCGACAACGGCGTCTCGTCTGTTACATCAGTTCCTTACCACCCGGCTACGAACGGACAAGCCGAGCGCTACGTGGCTGAGCTAAAGCGCGCCCTTACTAAAGACCAGACTGGGACAATGCAACGCCGCATCGCGCGCTTTCTCTTCAGACAGCACAACACTGTTCAAAGCACTACTGATCAAACGCCAGCGAAATTGATGTTCGGACGAGAAATGAGAACCGAGATGACAGCAATTATCCCGGAGCCCTCAGCGAAAGCACCGAAGGAGGAAGAAAAGCTCCCGCACAGCAGGAGAATTGAAAGTGGACAGCACATATACGCCCGCCAGTTCCACAGAAAGCCAGGCTGGGTTGAAGCGACGGCACTCAAACGCATAGGTTTGCGGTCATGGCTCGTCGACATTGGTGGAAAGGCCACACGCCGCCACCTTAATCAGCTACGCCGTTCGGGTAATTTGCCAAGGGAACCTCCCATTCAAGCAGCCACCTCGACGGAAGCTTTGTTCCACTTAGCCTGGCATCTCGCACCAGATGAATCGGCGGCGCCGCCCGCCGGCCCTGAACACAAGAGAAACGACACCCAGCGAGCGGAGGCTTCTCTTCCTAGTGCGTCCAGAGCGTCTGCGCGCCCACGGCGGCCCCCAGATCGCTTCCAAGCGACAATCTAAGGAGGGAGGAGATGTGTTCCAAGCACCCCTGTGTCACGAGCGAGCCTCCGAACCCGCGAAGGACCGTATGCTGAAACTGCTTCCAGATGTTGACTCTTCTCCTTCCTCCACTCGGCGCAAACGAGCCACCGTTCGTTTCCCCCGGCAGTTCAGCCGCCGCCTCCATCCGAATAGGAATAAACTTGTTCTTAACCGTTCAAGGCTGTCTGAGCTTTTTGGACTACCGCGACCAACGCGTACGTCTATAGGCCGACGACACCACCGGACATAACAATAAATAATTTAAAATGCTGGAATGAGAGAGAAGAAGAAAAAAAGACGAGAGCGTGAGGCGAGGGAGGAACGTGAGAGCCGGGACATGGCATTTGAGGGGCCAAGAGCTGCGGAAGTTCGGACGAGGTCTCACTCCAGGCTCCCGCCCGAGCACCTGACTCGGCGAGCAGCGCAAGGAAGTACTGCTGCCCCTGGACTGCACTGGTTCTCGCCCGAGCACCTGACTCGGCTAGCAGTGTGGCAGCTTGGGCTAGTTGGTATGGCATGACGATAGTTATAGCGCGAGAACAAAACGACGACACAGAGACAAGAAGGACACGAAAGACACGAGCGCTCGTGTCTTTCGTGTTCTTCTTGTCTCTGTGTCGTCGTTTTGTTCTCGCGCTATAACTATCGGCTAGCAGCTCACGGAGCAACCGCTGATCGTGGACGGCAGTTCCCCCCCCCCCCCCCCAGCACCTGACTCGGCGAGCAGCTCACAGAGCAACCGCGGATCCTGGGCTGCAGTTTCCCGCCCGAGCACTGACCTCGGCGAGCAACCCCGGAACCACCACCGACCCTAGTCTGCAGTGTATCCCACCCGAACACCTGCCTCGGCGAGGAACCACTGGAGCTACCGCTGTTGCGGTTCTTTAACATCGTCGCCACCGTTGAGCATCGATATGGCGTGTCATCACGCCTGAGAGGGACTCCCAGCGGACAGGAGGCCACGCCGCAACTGTAAGCGCGAGAACTTGAGAACGCAAACGGAATCGGACTTTGAAACGCGCGTCATTAAGACATTTCCTTTTCTGAGTTTTTCAACGTGTGAGTGTTTTTGTTGTTGTTTCGTTTTGTGATTTTCATGGTAATGAAGTGGTAGTTTTCGTTTGGTACCATCAGCCTCTATGGTTCATTTCGCAACGCCCGACGAGCGAACCAGGCTTCAGCATATACGCGTGACATAGGGCGTCTACTGAACATTGTTGATAGGGCTTTAATACGTGGTCACCAGACAGCATGTCAACACTATTCTGTTCAAAGTTGGTGGCCAATTGCAGCCAGAGCGTTGATGGATTTTTGGTAAAGGAGTCTAAGGACAATTGCTAGACACTTTTTTGATTGTTGGTAGGTTCTAGTGACAATCGTCTTTAAACAGTCGACTTATCGTAACTAAACATTTTTGTAAGGGTACATCTGATTGTATGTCTTGTCAATTACAAAAAGCTTAATATATTACCAATACTTATATAGTTCCTTTTAGTAGATACTTCTCTGTTTTTCCCAATAGTTCGCCAAGCTTTCCTGCACCTCATATTTTAACAAAACCGTATTTTTGCTCAGATTGGCGATTGAGGGGGGAAAGGGTAAATCCCACGTATGGTTAACAACCTTGTTGTGAATTACAGCACCAATAAAAAAAATGGGATGAAGTGAACTCGCATTTCAGTGTTAGGGCAAACCTCATAACCGCGAAAATGCTCGCGACGAGTGACGTGACGTAGATAGCCTTCGCGCGAACAGCCGCTTGCGCAGGCAAACCTCAATTACGTGACGGCTGCGGTGATCAACTTGTACCGAAAATTCCGCGTATTTGGCAATATGCAATGCAAAAATAAAGTGTATTGTTGTACAATAGAACAGAAGGGGTTCATTATCGCCCTGCAGCACTTCTTTCCTATGAACGTGCATAGGTTGTCTCTTCGTTGTGCTAGCGTGACTCGGATGGAGAGGAGCATGAGAGGAGGTGGTCGTTTCGCGGCACGTGGAGAGAACCGGCAGTACGTCAGTCACGTACATTCTTTTCCGGCACATTTAGCACAGCACTTCCGCACGATGGGCGACGGTTTCCAAATCTACAGAACCGAGCGATCGCGCGAAAACTACCACGCGACACGGCGCGCGAACGCCCTGTTTCGTCACTCATAGCAAGGCTCGTCGCTGTCGTATGCATCTTCGCGTTTATGGGGTTTGGCCTTGCCCCGCCGCGGTGGTCTAGTGGCTAAGGTACTCGGATGCTGACCCACAGGTCGCGGGATCGAATCCCGGCTACGGCGGCTGCATTTCCCATGGAGGTGGAAATGCTGTGGGCCTGTGTGCTCAGATTTGCGTGCACGTTAAAGAACCCTAGGTGGTCGAAATCTCCGTAGCCCTCCACTACGCGTCTCTGATAATCATATGGTAGTTTTGGGACGTTAAATACCACATATTAATCAATGGGGTTTGACGTTCATGCCTCGTTCATGCAGCCGTCAAACACTTCATCACCTGAGCGTCAGGCACCACTTTTTGTGAGGGATTTAAAGAGTTTAATCTTCAAGAAAACGGGGTGACGATGACGTAGAGCAGTCCTCCGTTTCCGTTCCCAGCGTGATGACGGAGCCCCGCCCCTACAAGAAAACAATTAGATACCTCCACTGAGGGCTATACCTGCACGCGTTTTATAACCGCATATTTCTTCGTCGCCGAGCTTCGTGTGGTAGTCGCTCTGCGCGCTTGCAAAGCGACAACAGCAACGTAGAGCCGCTCAGCGTGCAGTGTTGTCTACGGAAGGCGCCGGTTAACTGCTGTTTTCAGTGATATCTAGAAGCCCCGGTTTGCTCCAAGTATCCTTTCTTTGGCACCCTGACGCGTCTGCATACACTGGTTGAAGTAAGTGTAACGAGATTTTTATCGCAAATGAACAGCGTTTGCAGTAGCTTTTAGTTTTGTTCTGGCTCTTTAACGTATGGTTTTTGCTGCGCGCTCATATGACTGGCCATGGAGAAACAAAAGGAAGAGCTTTCTGGTATGGACTTATTAGACAGCTGTTTCCGCTAAGTGAAGGCCTAAGAACTGCGAGAGTGTTTAGCACATCACTTCCCGTGTTTCTCCGATTAATTGTTCTTGCTTTCTGCGATTGAACTTTGGGACGCGCAACGTGAATTCGGTCAGCCCATTATATACACCTCGCGAAGTTCATACATAAATTTTTGTACCTGTTCGCTCGAGTCACAATAAAAGTTTATATAAAAAGCCTCAGTGGTAAGCTTCGGTCGTGTTTGTGGTCACCCTGTGGCATGTGCGAGTACAGTCTTTATCGGAATTTTCAAAATGATCTACTTCACTTATGGTGCTCGGATTAGTATGGTTCCACCATAAATAGTAGGCCTCTTGGGCTTTTCAGTTATTCAGTAAACCGACTCGGGCGGAGTTTCACAAGCGTCAATTAGCATGGTATACGTGATACGGTCGTTGTTCCGGTTCTTCGGCGTCTGTTTATGTACACTAGTACGCGGCCCAGATCAGCGACTACGCAGCAATTCTTGCTTTAGCAGGAATATGCGCCCATCAAGCCGCTGTAGTGAGCAGGAAGGCCGAAGTATCACATCATTTCGATCAACGCGCATTTCCGTCGAAAGACATTATTCGCCGTCATTTGCCGTCGAAAGACATTAGACATTTGACGTCGAGACATTATTATGGTAGCCTACGACCATGGATTCTAGGTGCGTACCTCTAGGCATGTGTTGCTGCACTGGTGCCTGAAATCAACAGCTGTTCTTCATTATCTGCGCAGTGTATGTTGTGCACGCGACCAAACATTGCTCAACCAGCCGCGCATTCCGGCACTGAGTGTCACGGAGAGCAGCTGGCTAGTGATCCCGCCGCCATGGTCTATAGTGGCTAAGGTACTCGGCTGCTGACCCGCAGGTCGCGGGATCGAATCCCGGTTGCAGTGGCTGAACTTTTGATGGATCGATCGATCGATATGTGGGGTTTAACGTCCCAAAACCACTATATGATTATGAGAGACGCCGTAGTGGAGGTCTCCGGAAATTTCGACCACCTGGGGTTCTTTAACGTGCACCCAAATCTGAGCACACGGGCCAACAACATTTCCGCCTCCATCGGAAATGCAGCCGCCGCAGCCGGGATTTGAACCCGCGACCAGCGGGTCAGCAGCCGAGTACCTTAGGCACTAGAGAACTTTTGCTGGAGGCGAAAAAGCTGTAGGTCCGTGTGCTCAGATTTGGGTACACGTTAAAGAGCCACAGGTGGTCGAAATTTTAGGAGCCCCTCACTAAAGCGTCTCTAATATTTATATGATGGTTGTGGAACGATAAACCCCACTTGTCATAAAAATCAATCAAAACTGGCCAGTGTGCACATGGCAGAACCTGTCGACAGCCTGGAAACTTGAACGCTGTGGAGCACAATCGTTTCTTACGCGAAAAGCGCCGCAGAGGACGCAGGCAAGTGAGTCTGAGTTTTATCGAGAGAGATAGGTGTTGCCGAAGGGTAGAACAAAAATAAAGGCCACTGGTGAATGTCTTATTTCCCCGAACCGAGACAACGCACTTCGCACCCTCTCCTTATGGAGTCACATCAGGAAATTTCTTTTCACTGTCATGCGTGGAATGCTACTTATGAAGTCGACTGCCATAGCACCCATCCTTGCTCTCTCGTTCGTGCGAACCCTGTCAGCTATGCAACATGTCACCAAATTTCATCGTTTTTCAAACCAGCAACATTTGCTGCGACCGAGAAGTATGGCGTCCCATTTACTTATTTCCACTCAGTTTTTGCTGCATTATCCCTTGGTTTTCAGCCAACATTTGCTCCAGATAATCCTTCGTTCATTATTAATTATTCATTGCTGTGTCAGTGACTGACACAACCCCTAATTTGAAGATATTTTTATACGCAGAAGCAGAAGATGACAAAGCATAGTACCGTGATTTTGTTCGCGGCCTACATCGTTGTTATGCACAGAGCTAGTGAAAAGTAAGGTGGCACCCACTATCGATCGCACGGCCAGCTAAGCTGACCCGAAAAGAATTTCAGCTTCATTGTGCTGTGTTGCTGACAAACAGAAAAAGAGGGTTGCCATGCAGCCAATACAGAAAAAATAACAGAATTAAACTCTATTGCTACTTTCTATATATTGTTCTAAAAGCCTTGTTCCCGTCATTGTTGAGCGATAAATGGTTTCCCACAAGCTAAAACAATGTCGCCAAAAGCAGCCTCAGAGCACGTGCGTGGCGGTGAAGCACCTCGGCTCTCGGAGGGAACCGCATTCAGTTTCTACTTCAGCTGACTTGCACGAGGTGGCAGTGGTGAAGCTACGCTGCTCTGCATGTGCTCCAAGAGGCGAATATTCAGTAAATGCGGAGCCTACATAAACAGATAGACACTGTCGTTGGTGAAAGAGCCTCGATCAAGGCCTTGCAGAAAAGCGCTGTCACTTTCTCACGAAGGGCCAAAGGTGCTTTTGGCATTTTATTTATACAATATAGCCTTGAATCAAAGACTGACGCTGCTCTTGAATACTTTCATAGCAGTGTTTTCTTGTCGTTCATAGTATTTCGCATTTGTGTTTGAAATCAGGAGTGTTTTTTATAAATTTGATGTTTCTATTCCTTCAAACTATTTTACGACTCGTTTTTCGCATTATTCATTCATTCCTTCTGTTATATTTATTTTAGCTCATCTTTCATTTCTGTCATTTGAAGTATCCTGCAATTCTCTCTCAGCCAACGTCTCTAGCATTACTGAAATGCCGCGCCTACGTTTTTATAGAGCCTATACACTGGACATCAATCTCCCATTTTCAGAGGTGATCGGATAACCTTAGGAAGCATGCGTCATTTAGGCGTGTGTCCACTGCTGACGTGTGACAATTACTGTTATGAATGAACATTTTTATGCGTACATTTTGTACTGCTTTAAAGTAGTCGATGAGTTCACTATGCACAGAGGTGGAGAAGCAGGACCTGGGCTCCAACCACCCTTTAACCACAGTTTGCTTTTAAAATGGCGAGAGTCTCATTGAAGCCAGTGAGTGGAAACACACCAAACCTAGTCGCCATCATCATCGTCGTCGTCGTCGTCGTCGTCGTCGTCGTCGTCGTCGTCGTCGTCGTCGTCGTCGTCGTCGTCGTCGTCGTCGTCGTCGTCGTTGTCGTCGTTGTTGTTGTTGTTGTTGTTGTTGTTGTTGTTGTTGTTGTTGTTGTTGTTGTTGTTGTTGTTGTTGTTGTTGTTGTTGTTGTTGTTGTTTAATGAACGAAAAGATGATAACGAAGGCCCAAGGAAAATTTGTCTAAGGAACTTGATACTATCCAAGTCTTTCCACTATTCTTTTGTACACAATGCGTGCAGTATGGGGGCACGTGAATGCGTAATGTAAATGCACCTCCACCACATATCTCAAGTCTAAAGCTAGGTCATAAGGTCCATACAGTCTACGTCGAAGCCACCTACTGGTACAAAGGACGGGCGGACGGATTCACTGATGTACGTCCAGTTGCACGAATAAATAGATGCACGCACGGACGGACAGACGGACGGCGCAAGTGATCATGTATTGTGCTGTCATATACTTGATTGACGTACACATACAGTCGGTTCTTCCACAGATGTTTTCATTTTTCGTTGTTCACGTGTGTTACGGTGTCTTGTGGCGTGATGGGCTCCGGAAAAGGCTAGGCCCCAAGGAACTTCGCCTCTAAATGAAGGAAAGCAAGCACTATTGTCGCATGCTTTTGTAAACTCAGCGCCAATACACTTGACAATCGGTGAGTGGCCTTTATATATGCAAGTGTTTTCACAACTGCTGCGAAGGCAAGTTTCGACATTACTTGGTGCACTTACGTAAAGAATCATTATTTGACAATACTTCCTTCGGTTACCATGTAGCATTTCATGACTTGCTAAAGTAGAAGTGTACATACTTTATATAGCGCTGAATCCTTATTCTGTGAAGGACACTGTTTTGTACCCATGACGCGCCTTTAAGACACCAACATATATAGCCTTTTTTTTCTTTAGTTCTTGTTCACCTCAGAACGAAGGGATCTCCCAATGACCGCTAATTTCTGGTTTCGTAATTATACTGGCCAAGCGCACAACTCTGACAAAAAATTCGGCAATGTGCTTAGTCTTCGGCTACACCCGGTCACAGAGCCTACAGCGGGCGACAGGAGTTTGTGATGCGTGCTTCAGGGGCATAGGCAGATTTCTTTTTGGAGAGTGGGAAGGAGGGCACCACCTTGATACAAGTGGAGGCCGGGCAAGCAGATGTGCTCGAGTGTCATTTTGCGCGCTGTATGCCACGGCAAAAAATAAATATGCTAGTACGAGGGTGGGGGTGGGGGGGGTTGGGCTCGGTGTTCTTTTTTGGCTACGTCACTGGCGCATGTGCTCCTTTGCTAAGGCGAATTTGTGCTCTTATAGTGCATGGCGCTTGTGATCTAGAGGATAACTGTATGAATAACAAGAACTACTAAGGGCTGTAACATTTCATTGGAGGCTACGTTCCCAGACGAAGCGAGAATGTAGCTTTCTATAGAAGATTTCACGCACCGAAAACTACTGATGAAGGTTATAATTCAGGACTTACATGCTCTTCCTGCGGCTAATGCTGTTACGCTTAGCAGAAAAGCACTGCGCTTGCAGCGCTATGCTCAAGCTGAGAGCTTCAGTGTATTCTCGAACCGTTAGGAAACATGAACCCTGCATTGAGCAGCCACTAGCTGTTTTTATAAGGTCTTCGGTGTCTTAGCAAAACTTTGTAAGTAGCTGGATTTCATACGCGTGCGTGCGTGTGTCTGTGACTTCATGTGTTTATTTGCGTGACGTCGTTGTGTATTATATAACAATTATCTGTTAACGCTTTCTGCCTCTCTATTCAACAGTTCTTGACACATGGCGGCGCATTCAGCTCGGCCCGCGTTTGTGCTCCCCGTGGGCAGACTCGCATTCTAACATTTCCCTCCTTCATAAAGGTTCCTCCTATAATAGGGAAAAAAAGAACTTTTTTCGACCCTGATGCATCACTTCATAAATGGAACAAAAAAAATGGGCAATAGAAACACAGGAAAGTGTTGCACACCATGACAGTGTTGTTGAAGCTGAACGCGCGCATATGCACTCGCGGTCAATACAAAGCACGAAAAACGACAATGTGTCTTGAGTAACTGAAGGTGTTTCAATAGCAATCAAGTACGGCTAGAATGAAGAACAAAAAGGAAACATCGAAAGAAAGCAAAGCGCAAAGCGAAATTGTGAGGGGGCTTCCGCGGAGTTTGTGAAGTTGTTTAGTGGGTAAACACAACGATGCTGCATCAAAGCCTTATTTTTTTTTGTGCATATTATTCGTTTCAAGCGAAGAAATACTATTCGCGTTGGGCCTGGAACGCGCCATGCCGGGCGATTGTCGAACAAGAAGGCATCGTCAGTGAAGTGGTGCTATGCAGCAATACGCCGCATAAAGAAACTAAATGACTCCTACTTGTGCACTAAGGAAGTCTGCAGGAATGTGCACACTGAGCTTCAAGCGAGTTGAAGATACATGCAGCTTGTGACATGCCTTGGAAGTTCCCTTACACAATTGTGTATGCCGTGACTGAAAGGGCTTGCGTTTGTGGACACGTAGGCTTGCGTTTGTGAATTGCGTCTTATCTCAAAGAGGACAACACAGCGCTCGTGTTGTCCGTTTTGCTTTCCTTACCTCGCCTTTTGTTTCACGTTTCTTCTAGCACCTTCGTGCTTGCGCTGCAACCATTATCACCATGCACATCTAAGCGCTGCTCGGCTGATGATGATGATGATCCTTGATATTCTGGCGCACACCCACAAAGGGGGATCGGCCAAGAACCGGGCGGCAGGATTTTAACTAAAAATTGTTTTTCAAAGAAAACGTAATTTTGGGCTGAAAAAAAATACAGAAAGAAAAGCCGAAAATCGAAAAAGGAGTATATCTGAGCAGGGAGCGATGCAGGCTATCAGATGCGATTTCAGACAAAGGTAATGGTAGGTCTAAATGCTCGGCTCGGCTGGTGTGAGCCTCCCTTGTCGCCTTCATCGTCTTCTAGCTCCCGATCACATGCGCCCGGCTAATTACCTATTTGGCTGAGCAGTACACTTGGCTAGCTAGGCCACGGCATGCTATAACCAAGTTAATTACGCCAAGTCTCGGTAGGCTGAAGTGATAATGCCGCATTTTAATAGTACCGTGGCAAAAAGGCTGTGTAAAGCTCCGTGCTAACTAATGCATGCTAGGTGATGAGCTAACTAAACCGGGCTAATTAACGTGACGTTAATAATGAGCACGCTATATAAAACCATGCTAATAAGTAGCCCTTACTATTATGATGATTATTAGAAATGTGCTAATTAGTATTACCATTGAGAGCTCCACACTCATCATGATCTTTCTAATTGCGCCCGAGATAATCGCATTTCACTTGAAACCTTATCAATGAAGACGAAACAGTTCAGTGTATTAAGCATACAGCTTTAGTCGATTTGTATAATCAACATTAAGACAGAGCTAATGCAGTCTTCACTTCTAAGCCGACGAAGCAGATGAGTAGACGACCTACTTGAAAAGCTGGAAGAAGCCATAGGTTATCACAAGCTCCTCTATAGCTTCAACCTTGCGCAAGTAGTACAAGATGACCAAGTTATTTTATGTGCAAAGAAGCTGCTGCTTAGCGTCCACCACATGAAACGCTTCACCGTAACACAGGCACCATTACAGTCATGAGTTTAACTGGGGACTTCTCCGAATCAACAAGTTTCTATCCGAGTTCACGCGTCAATCAGTTCCATTGGGAGACGCCCACGGTGAATATGAGGCACACCCACCACGTTTGGTCCTGCCGAGGAGCACTGTTCACGCCGAGCGGCACGATCACTCTCTCAGCTTGATCGCGCAGACTATGCACGCAGGCTCGAAAAAGCAAAAGTGATACTATCACGGGGCTTCGGTGTATCGCATTCAATTTAACCGCGCTCACTGATTGATATGCGGGGTTTAACGTCCCAAAACCACTATATGATTATGAGAGACGCCGTAGTGGAGGGCTCCGGAAATTTTGACCACCTGGGGTTCTTTAACGTGCACCCAAATCTGAGCACACGGGCCTACAACAAATTTAACCGCGCTCACGATGTATCCACGCACCGCCAAGTTGTCGCCATGATGTGAGCACCCCTGGTGACAACCTGTCCTTCTATTTGTAATATTTGATAGAGGCGAGACGAGCGGCACGAGAGTGCTACGTG
Organism: Rhipicephalus microplus; assembly: GCF_013339725.1. Taxonomy (NCBI): domain Eukaryota; kingdom Metazoa; phylum Arthropoda; class Arachnida; order Ixodida; family Ixodidae; genus Rhipicephalus; species Rhipicephalus microplus. The sequence continues at coordinate 179,301,894 of NC_051166.1, forward strand.
TGCACCCTTGCTGCCTTGGAGAGTGGAAATTTCCATGCTGCAGGTGGAACGAAAGAACCTGTCCGAAAGAGGACGAACGCCCACGAACACGCCTGTGGGAAGCGCGTGTTGAGTTGGCAAAAAGTTTGCACGAATTTCTTGTAGACGTCGCTGCACTGTAAAAATATGTCGACTGAGTGGCGGCGCTGGCGTGTTACCACGCGCTGTTTCTTTGATAACAGCCGCAAATGTCCCCCACGCGCTCCCAATGCCACGCGCGTTTCTGTAGCCATTTTTATCAACGCTGTAATCACGCGCTCCGCTCCGTCTTCATGCCATGGCCGCCGCAGAGAGAGCTCGAAGCAAACTCGTCTGCCCGAGAAGTTCAGCTCATCTTGCATAGCATGCTCGTTTTTCTTCACAATAACAATAATGGCGTAGTGGATGATCCTCTACTTCATAAAAAAATTAATATTTATGACGCAATAGATGTCATGCAAGTGTGCTTGTATAGTAGTTCCAGTCTGGATCGTATCGTAGCCTCCTAGCCACGGTTACATAAAATCTGTCCCGACACTTAGCGCAACAGTACTTGCGGTCACTACAACAATTCGCTAGTCTAGATTATATTCCCTGGCGTTGCTCTTTGCTACGGGACAGAGACCAAATCAATGAAAACAAGTGGCTATGCACCATCAAGAGCTCCAATGTCCGGGTCCAACTATGAGCTGTCAAAGGGCCCACGATGCAGGATCGGGCTTGGCCCGACTGTCCCAACGAGGGAGCGGCTCACTGCACGTGGAGTCATGCACCACAAGACTATCAAGAAAGACTTGCACGCATCCATTTGTAATTATTCCCGCTAATTAGGGAGGATATCACCAGGCTAATTCCAAAAGCGACGTATCAGTCCTCACAATCGCATCACGAAAGCACGGACAATTAAGATTTGGTCCTGTTTGGCACGCCATCTAACGCTGCCTGTGGCCCAAGATTGAGTCAGAGTCGAGAATTGATAACAAAACAAAAATATATTCCCGAATACGGGAAAACAAACAACACACATTTATGCACATTCCGCAATACTCCAATACAATACGTCACCAATCAAACATCATGCTACACAATACAACCAGATACACTGAAAACAACAGACACAGACAACAACATGCGCTACAATGCAATCTCATGCATTAACTAACCAAGACACTTATAGAACATGTTCATCGAACATATTCAGCTCACAGTTCTTGGAACAAAGCTTGAACGCTTCCATTCACGGAAACACTCACTCGAAGTCATGCACTGCTCCGGAAGTTTCTTTTCCAGGAAACCTCAGGTCATCACTGAATGTTTGCACTCTAATATAAAAAATTCTTCGCCGGTAACACGTCGGCCAATCACACGCTGCGACTGCAGATCGCGTCTTTGCCCACTGGCGGTAAACACACACTATTCTCCTGGTTGTAATACGGGCCTTCGCACACAAGACCTGTCCATCTGATCTGCTTGGTCACTGTAGAACAAGCACTTCGCCTGACGGCGGCAAACTCTCTTCATCTCCTGATGACTAACATCCTCTGCTCGCTTATATACGTTCGCCCTGGGTTCTAGAAGTTTCGTCCGCGCGCCGCACAGCCAAAGCTGGGGAAAAGGCGAGACTTTTCTCAAACTCCGCGACACGCATGGAGGAAGGAAAAATTAAGAAGAGGCACATCCTCTCCCAATGCATTGCAAAAATTGTGGCGGAAGTGACGTCATATATATGGAGCAAACAAATCGGTATGGGGCAAACAAAACAGCAGACTCTTCGTGGCGTGCTCTCAGCACTGTATCGCTTAAATAGTCCCCCTGTTAACTTAACGCATATTGTATGGTTTGCATGCCGTAAAATGTTGCGAGCACACCTTTCCCAGACTGTTCGTGTGTGGCAGGCCCGAGTGCGGCGGGCTGAAATACTTTGTGGAGCGTTTTTGTGCAACGACATAGAAAGCACCGGTAGGTGTCCTAATAAAAAGCATTCAGCCCTGCATCATCGTATTCGAACTCACCCGGCAGTGACTTACGCGTTCTGTTCACCGCTAGACCTTTTTATCTCTCTCTCTCTCTCTTAGCCAGATTTCCTTATCTACGAGCCAATTAGCAGTTCTTTGCTCGTATATAGTGTCAGTGTGGCAATGCACGATTTTGAGAGCTTGCTTCGTAGCTATTCCGTGCAACGCCAGCCTAATACTTGACATACTTCACGTCGGTAAGAGGGCACATCTGTATTGTATACGTGATTGTGCACGTAAAGTCTGTTTTTCCAGTGCGCACACAACTAACACGCAGCGAGCGCACATCATAAAATGCATACCCACTTAGTCCGGTAACAAGAACTGTTTATTGTCCTTCTGTATAAACGACACAACTTACAAAAACGCGACACGATGTCTACAACAGTAAAAACGAAAGTTCGCGTGTGTTCTCAGTTGACACAATGAGGAAGAACCAACGGAGCCTACAGCTGAGAGCTCCGCATGCAAATACCATGTATTATTGATTAACAGTGAAGCGAACATACGTGAAAAGTGCCACCAGGTACAACCGGCGGTGCACGTGATTCGCACCGAGTATACACTACAGTTGGGCATCACACAGCTTTTCTAAAAAAAAAACACACACACACAAGAAGGAGCACTCGTGAATTGACTCGCTGCTGGCAGAGAACACCGCTTCCAAGGCCGCTGCGGCAGCTGGTCGCCGGAAATCGCGAAGTGTTTATCTGCTTCTCCGCTAGGAGGTAGTGCGGGTGTTTGCGATGCGGCGGCTTAACGAATATGACGTCATGGCCTCTCCTATATTTTTCCTTTCTCCCTGGCGGCACATGATGCAACCAGGGAGTGACTCACGCCATCTTCTCGAAACTTCCGTAATTTGCTCGGTGATAGATGCCAGAGGGTTAGTCAGCCTAGCGCGACGCCTTCGAGGGGAAGAGGCGGTGCACCAGAGAAGTCCTTTGATACTTGTTTTTAAAGACGATAGTCGTTCTTGGGGACTTCTACGCAGAAATTTCGGTCTGTCTGCCTGTTTGTCTGTCTGTTTTTTGTCTGTTTGCCTACCTTTAACGGTACCCTAAACGGCACCAAAGTGACCAAACGGTACTCCGAACGGCCGACTCCATCCGCAGCGCCCACCAATATTTCTGAAGGTTCAGCGTTCATACTTGTGCGATTGTCAATTAAAAAGCATTATTGCGCATATCTGAGGCACTATAACAACATGTCAATATTATGTATGTGTATTTTTCACTAGAAAAGGCATACATCAGTAATTTTAAAGATCGTAGCCTTTATAACGCGGCGCTGGCCATGTAATGCTTCCACGAAACGGCAAGTGTTTCAAACGGTTTGCTAAGAGGACACGGTGGTAGCACCTACCCGTTGCCTTGTGTTCTACACCTTATCACCTCGGAGACGGGCACGCACGGCGCGCGCCCCGTTTTCCAGGATAACTGCTAGATAGCGCTCATGTCTCACGTGTGACGTGACTTCATGCGCTCGTTCGCCTACCCTGCACGCTCTAAACTCTAAAGCCGCACCTCCAAAATACCATTCACTGATTTTTTTTGCGCAGAACATCAAATGAAGGTTTTTTGATGTTCCTCTTCAGACGCAAGACTATCTCTCTCCAGACGCAAGACTCTCTCCAGACGCAAGACTATCGTCTTTCGACGACATTTGCGGTGTCACATGCAGATACGGGGCCAATTTTTCTTTTTTTGCCGGCTTATGTTGCCTCAGTCTGGCGCCTCGATTTCACGTAGCAGTTAGAGTTCGGAGGCATGCACTTTTTGAGCGCTAGTTTGTGACACGTACTATTTATAAAGGCCAATCTCGCTGATTTCTCTGTGACTGTTTTGCAAACAAGGCTGGCGCGCGCGCGCGCGCGTGTGTGTGTGTGTGTGTGTGTATGTGTGTATGTGTGTGTGTGTGTGTATGTGTATGTGTGTGTGTGTATGTGTATGTGTATGTGTGTGTGCGTGTGCGTGTGCGTGTGCGTGTGCGCGTGCGCGTGCGCGTGTGCGTGTGCGTGTGCGTGTGTGTGTGCGTGTGTGTGTGTGCGTGCATTCGTCACCAGTGCTTATCACCAGTAGGCTCGTTCCTCACAAGACGCTCTTCTGCAGCAATCTCAATCAAGCTGCGCGCAGTCGTTTCGATAGCGAACAGCTACTTGACATGAAACTATGTGTTTGGGACATAAAATTTGGTAAAGAATACTGGCGTTGTTTATTGGCTTATTGCGATAATTAACGCTTTCTTCAGTCATTTACACAGGTGAGACTGCTCTCAAGCATTCTCGATTTGTGAGGCTCACCATGGAATCACCATGCATAGAAACATAACCAAGGATTAGGATCTCGAGATTTCCGAATCACTTCAGGATTTGTAATCATTAGTGTGGGATAGTTGAGATCTAATGCATACATCTGTTGGTATTCGATATGTACACGTGTGAAGTATAAGTGTGCTATACGTATACTATACGTCTATACACACAGTAATTCACGCATGTTTTCTTTTTCGTAAAAATACCCGTTGCGAAGTGAGCACTTATGCTCATCGGTTCTTTGTCCCATCGTCTTTGTCTGCGCCGTATGCATGCCTAATTTTGTGTCCATCTGGAGGTCAGAATGGACATATTTCATAAATATGGACGTGAAGAACCCTTCAGAAATGATCCATATATTAAACATCGAAAATGACTTCTTTCAAATGGCTGCGTTAGGCGGCATATTGTCCAAAAATAGAGCCTCCTCTCATTCAACCTTCGTCCCGCGGTCCCGGCCCATGCGGCACCAAGTTTCGTCACTGCGGCCTGCTAGCTGAGGTGACTTTGAGACCCCTTCTCCATATGCATCGTCGTTTCATGCAGAGTTTTTCATAAACAGCTGGTCTCTTTGGTCGGCACGTCTCTCGAAACAGCTGCATGTGCGTCATTACTGTTCAGGGTCGTGTAGGCGACCGGACGTTATCGCTAATGTCATGGCACGCTCTTCCTGCCACTGCGATACTGCTGCGAGAAGTGCTTCGCGAACATCCACTTTTGGCATACACATATGCACGTACACAAAGCTTGGTTTCACGGGGTTTAACGTCCCAACGCGGCATGGACCATGAGGGACGCCGTAGTGGAGGGCTCCGGATAATTTTGACTGCCTCGAGTTATTTGACGCGCACTCCCATTGCACAGTACACGGGTCTCTTGCATTTCAATGCATCTAAACGCGACTACCGCAGCCGGAATCGAACCCGCGTCTTCCTCGTCAACAGATCGAACACATGGCAGCGTGGTGCACGTGGCCACCGGGTTACAGCAGTCGACACGTGCACCACGGTGCTGTGTGTCCGATCAGAAACTAACAACACACAAAAGAATGGTTGACAAGGAATAAATAAACGCTCAAGCAGTTCACAGACATTTGCAAAGTAGTGGAATATTGAGCGGCTGAAAGTACAGAAGAAAAGCTCACCGCTCAGACTCGTTTGTGCCTGAAATTCGACAGTGCGATGATTATCACAAGCGGAAAGTCATGACACAAAGTATAAAGTCGTTTATGTCACTATAGTGAACCGTCATAATAAGATTCTTTATTACGCGTTTGGTGCCCGAAAATTTTATGGCGTCAGGCGCGTGCTGTATACGTGGCATTGGGCACAACTAGTGCGAAGCTATAAAGCAGACTGCGCACGTAGACAGCAGTACACATATGCCGTGCAAGCAAGCAGATGGCTCTGTACTGACATATTGCACTGCTTGCTCGTTGTGTGTTAATTATCTGGAAAGTGACACGTGCTATTGAGACGTCGTTTTTTTTATAGCGTGAGAGACAGCTGCGCTGTGGAGGTCGCACCCGTCTTCCGTGAAAACTTCCCTGAACGTTTCCACGGAGCGACTGCGGCTATCGGTAATTCAATTAAATTTTCTCGTGATTGTTTATCCTGATCAATTACAATGTTGTTTTTTCAAATACAGTTCTAAGCAGTTCTGATGGCAGTTTTCGTCCCGAAAATTATGCGACCACACTACAGGGACAGCAGTAAAATTTTTAATGATAGTACGATGCAGTAATCAATAACATTGCTGTAATTGCTCAGATACTTTTCAACTAGGGGCTGTAATTGACAACTGCAATCAATTACATTTTAAAGGATGTAAATATAATTGTAATTGGCTGCCTATTTTATGTAATTCGTAGAAGTCTTCTCTGATTGCAGGTACTATTTACATTGCAAATGGATAGTGTGTGTAGGCGACTCTCACGAACATTCATGACGGCCTGGCATGTGAAGTTTTCTTTTATGCAGTGCTTGGCATACGAACATTTCGTGCATCCATTACATCTGTCGCACACCGCCCGCTGTGTTTGCACAGTGCGCAATCTGTGATAGATGCAATGGGCAGAACACCCAGAGAGTAAGGTCCGATACGCTGCGTAGGTATAGAGACAAATGCCCAGAAAAGTGCAGTGCACTTTTTCTACACCTCCAACTAAGCGCAAGTACGGTGTTGAACTCGTATAGCTGATTGATTTGTGGGGTTTAACGTCCCAAAACCACCATATGATTATGAGAGACGCCGTAGTGGAGGGCTCCGGAAGTTTTGACCACCTGGGGTTCTTTAACGTGCACCCAAATCTGAGCACACGGGCCTCGACATTTCCGCCTCCATCGGAAATGCAGCCGCCGCAGCCGGGATTTGAACCCGCGACCTGCGGGTCAGCAGCCGAGTACCTTAGCCACTAGACCACCGCGGCGGGGCGAACTCGTATAGCTATAAAACGAAATGGTATAACAACAAACTACGCCATGCATGCGCACATCAAAGCGCTGTTTATATGATCATAGTTTCCATCTGTAATTCCAACATATGAGAAAACGTAATTCAGTCATAGGAATACTCAAAAACAAAACTTCTGGGAGGAAAAGTATTCCTGTGTGTACTAACAAACGTGTATATGCGAAGGTGTTGTGGTCTATATAAAGTGTAAAGCATGATAAAATTTATACACAGTCTCTTTCTTACGTTAGAACAGCGTACTCTGTCCCGAACTGATTTGATTGTATAAACTCTTGTGATTGACTGTACATCTTCTGCCATGTAAGTTTCGCCAAATATCCTGTTTTAGAGTTCTACCATGCCATGCATGCGGAAAACAGGTGAAATACCACGCTGAACATGAAAAACTAACAAGCAAAGCAGAAGCAAAAGGTGAGCGTACTGTCGTGAGCCGGGGGGTACCCGACGCGTTCCCGCTGACGTAGGTTGCCATGACGTCAGAGTTACGTGTGTAGCGTTGTGGGGTATATTGGGTGGGATGAGCAAGACCATGCCAGTGATGAAAGCAGGATTTCCATTAAGAAACTTCAAAAAGCGATTTATTTACATTTATAGAAAACATTTATTGGTCCTCGTTGATCCGGCGCCCGCCATCTCGGCTTTCTGGGGCGCCCTCGTCTATCGTCTCTCTCCGTCCTTTTATCCCCCATCATTCCCGCCTTTCTCCTTCTCCCTCGGCACTTCGGTTCATTTCATGAAAGGCAGGGGCTGCTCGCAATAAAAGTGGGGATCAAGGGGTATGAATCGTCAACACGGAGCCCGACTCCCCTTCAGCTCGAAGGGAACCATTGCTCAGTTCTGATAAGTCGACTCATCCGCTCAAAGAAACAGCGTCAACTCTTCCGCTTCCAGAAACAGCCGTCTCAATCCGCGGGGCTTGGTTGTGGCAACAGTGCGCCCGTCTCGAACACGTCACTAGCAGCGGTACGCAACACGTCGGACCCGGACTTCTGTAGTGGCCTAGCGCAACTTCGAGTGGAGGAAACGATATGGGATACAAAAACAAAAAAAAACAGGTTTACTGGCACTATTTGCAACTATTTACAGCATAATCGGTTGGGAGATCCTCTAACCACAAGCGTAGTGGATGAACCCTTAAAACTTGGTTTGGGGCAGCGTCCAGCACTTTGCGGCATCATTTTAACCCCGTCGGGCTCCTCTCCCTTCATTGAAATACCAATCACACACATGACACCACCTACCATGGCAACAGCCAATAATACACGACCGCCGAATAGTCATCGCACTTCCTGACGATCCTCCAGTCAGCTTTACTGAAGAGAGAAGTGGGGTCCTTCACGGAACAAGTTGGCGGTTGAGTTGTTGCTGCCCTCTTTCCCTGGAAGGGAAGCAAAACATATTAGCGACTCCAACCGCTTAGACACGACGTGCGTTAGGTCTGCCTTACCGTCTCATAGGCACTGCGCCGTGCTTATGCTGATGCCTATGCTGATGACCTCAGATGAATGGCGCTCGCCCACAGAGGGGGAACGGCCAGGAACCGGCCGGCAGGATAATTGAATAAAACTAAAATAAAATTAAAGCCAATCTGAAAAATTTGTTTAGAGATAATACTGCCAATAAACAAAAATGTTTGCTGAGCCAGTGGTCAAACGATCCCTTGTTCCCGACAGACATCGCTACGAATTATAAAGTAAATATCTGAAAAGGTTTGGGTTCACTAGCACGGTAATCTTTTAGTTGCATTGATGCAGTCAAGCACAGTGCGGCATATATCCCTGTGGCAGTAACCAAATGAAGTGCTGCCAAACGATAAAGGTACTGGTACATTTACTTGCATTCCTAGCTTTTCTAATGGGGCTAGTAAAAATCTTTTTCTCTGATAAGAGTAACGACGACAGAATAAAAAGAAATGTTCAGTTGTTTCAATTTCGTTGCAAAAAATGCAAAGCAGTGACGTCTTGAGTCGAGCTTCGTTAAGGTAAAAATTTTGTTGTCGAACTGCACAGCGCAATCTGGTATAAGTGACCTCTAACTGGCGAGATACACGCCACTGTTTATTCCAGCAATACCTTAAATGCTAGAAATTTTTAAATTTATCCAAATTACCTATTTTCCATTGCAAACAAGTATTTCGAAACCTTAGCGCTGTCACGTAAGCCGTATCTGGCGCCGTGATCCAGGCTGTAGAAATTAGGTGCCTTCTTTTTTTTTTCTAACCACTACCCACTATCACGCCAAACAAGCCATCATGGAGGAAATTCCTGCAGATATGTTATTGGCTAACGTAGAGTAGAAATTGGCACTTTCTAATCCATTTGTTGCTTGCCACTGCTTCATCCTCATTCTGAAAAAAAGAAGGCACTAAGCTTTCCGGACGTTGGAACGCAGCCCGGCTATACTTTTTTTATCCCGCATGGCGCCCACGAACGAGAGTAAAAACAGTGCAAAGAAGAGATGAGAAACTGCTGTCGTTTTACGCAAACACTGAAAAACCAAGTGCACGTTGGTCGTCACACGGTTATCTCGAACTTGTTGTAATTCAAAAAGCAAACAGGGACTGCAACGCAATTTATTATTTTTTTCTGCTAATTGACGGTAGACACAGGTCAACAAAATGCTGCGCAGCCAAACCCGTTTGTGAAGCAAGCAAATGAGTGCATTCGGCAAACTGCATTGCAAGTTTAGTTTTCGTGGAAAAAGTGAAGAGTGACCGCTAACCAATATGGAAGCGAAGTTACCGTCCTCGCCTACGAACAGGATGACGTACCTTCAGTTTCTTACAAAACCACTGAGAAAGGTGCTACGCTAGACCAAAAAATTATGTTCACTAGAAGGCAAGCGCGGTACAGCTTTCGTTCCATCGTAAAACCTTCTGGGAAGGTTAGCGCTTCCTTCTTCTTCATAAATGTTGCAGAAAAAGTGCTCTTAAGTGTTGTCCACTAGGGCACGGAAATATTCGCCTTTTTACTCTCCGTTGTTTCAAATCACAAAGCCACTAAGCAAGCCTTGTGCCCTTTCCTCTGTTTTTACTTCGTAAGGTCGTTTTGGCAACGCTGCCGCCACCGTCGCCTGAGGTCGTAACCATCATCGCATCAAATGAGAAATAAGAAAACTAATGAAATAACTATATAAAAGAATCAAAACAGCTATCATGCTTATCTCACAAGTACATTTCTTAGTTTCGTCATTTGTCTATTTCACACATCTAATGTAGTTTCTTATTTTTATTACTATTACTTTTTATATTTGTTTTTCATTTTGTACCAGTTCTTAATGGTGTGTTAACACAACGAAGGTTTTAGATTATTTCAAAAATTTTAGGCATCCCCCTTCTTTCTCTCTCCTCTTTTATTTTCAAAATCCCACTGCCGGGGGATTCATGACCGATCCCCCGTGGTGTATTTAGCCATTCCTCTTGGGTTCAAACAACCAACCATCTTGGATCCCAGCCTGCCAGCCCTGTATTCAAATCACTGAGCTACGCCGATGCTTGAAACTCCACTGAGCTGAACCTTGGCAGGTTGAATGTTGTTTAAGGGAGCGTGTTAATATGTGTAATAAAGCGTTGCAAAAGAGTGAAGGCACAACCAAGCACTACACAATGCTATTTGCGTAAAGAGGGAGTTGTAGAATGCTCTAACCCATTACAATAGCCTGACGCATAATTCTTCACCGTCGTCAATTACATCACCAACAAAATGAACATAATTCCTCGCAAGTGCGCAGCTAAAATTACGAAGAATGACATACTGTATGCCTCCCCCCCCCCCCCCAGAGGGTATGAGCCACAAAAAAAGGTGAACAAAAACAAGAATGTCTCCCTAGTACACAATAATTTATTATTTTCTCGCGGGAGACCTTAGGCCGGTCGGCGAAAGCCCTGCCGGACTACCAATAGCGTTGTTACCAATCAAATACGTAGTGTGGGCAATGAAAGTTTGCTTGTAGCGGTTACCCAAAGAGAGTTTTGAAATGCTCTAGAAAGGCTGCTCATCAAGCTCTCGCTGTGAGCGGCACGTTTTCAGCAGGCCTGGCATTTTTTTGCATGTTTCATTTCATTTCATTTATTTACTCTCAAGGCCGAAGCATTACAGAGAGGAGCGGGTATACATCATACAAAAAAAAATCAGGAAATACAGCAAATCAAAATTATATGTGTACAATGGCGATCTGAAAACCATAAAAGAAAAGAAAGACTGCGTGATGTGAAGAAGGGGCAGGGTGGTTGTAACAACAATGTTCAACATGGTTGCGTCTTTGAGTGACACGCGCACACAAAAAACTAACAAGAGAAAACACAGCGTGACTTATAAGTGGCGAATTTACGCGAAATGATTAGAGAGGGCGTTTTTAAACAAAGTGAGGTCAGTGATAGCAGCGATAGGGGCGGGAAGGTGGTTCCACTCATTTGCAGTTTTCGGGATGAATGATTCAAAATATAAATTCGTGCGGGCGCTAGGAACGCCCACTTTAAACTGATGATCGTTGCGTGAGGAAAAGTACGATGGGGGCTGGAAAAGAGTGTTGCTAAAAGACGGAATACAATGAAAGATCTTATGGAACAGGCAAAGGCGAGATATTTTACGCCGCAGTGAGAGAGTGGGTAAGTGAAGATTGGCTTTCATCGAGGTAACACTGGACGTGCGATGGTAGTTAGACATGACAAAACGTGCCGAGCGATTTTGAACCGCCTCGATGCTGTCAGCGAGGTAATTGGTATGTGGATCCCAGACTGATGACGCGTACTCGAGTTTGGGTCGGACTAATGTTTGATAAAGCAGAAGTTTAAGGTTAGTCGGAGCCAAAGAAAAGTTTCTGCGCAGAAAACCTAACGTGCGATTCGCATTGTTTGTAATATAATCGACATGCGTGTTCCAAGAGAGATTGTTAGAAATATATACTCCTAGGTACTTGTAGGACGAAACCAGATCGAGATTGCTGTGGTTAAGTGTGTAGTCGCACGGTACATTATGAGAAATACAACGCGAAATTCGCATAGCCTTGCATTTAGTAACGTTTAGCTTCATTAACCATGCGTCGCCACATCGCTAGTATGTCACAACATCGCTAGTACATTCACGCCTACGGACCTATTCGGCAGTGCTGACGGCTCCTCGTCATCGAGTGGAAGCGATCATCATGTATCTGCTTGGCTAGAGGTTGCCATGGTTGAGAAAGCTGTTTTTGAGCGTGATTATGTTGAGAGGAATGTCTTCAACATTACTTTCTCGATGACGCCTCAGCTATAGAAAGAAGAGTTTTTTTTTTTTTTTCACCAGTGAGCATTGGTCTTTCACTGGTCCACTGTTAATGCTTTAGCAAGTTTCTCATTTTTATATTTCGTTTGTGACCCTACAAATAAATGTGAGCCTTCAAAACTCAACATTATTAATCATCTCAAATTCTTTGTGTGCTTAATAAACAATTGGGTGATTTGATTTATATGTGGGTTTTACCGTCCCGAAACAATATTATTGTTACGAATAAGACGTGACGCCGTATCGATGAGGCTGCGGATGATATTTACTTAAAACCAGCAGTAATGGCGTGACCGGTTCACCAGCGAACGAGCTTTTTGTTTTGTTTTGTTTTCCTGGGAGGTTGGCTCATACCCACTCAGGGGGATTGGCCAAGAAAGTGTAGTGCAGTTTTTTTGTGATCATTTTAACTATGTGTAATGAATTGGTATCATATTAAGACTAATGTAAAAATAAAAACAACATAAAAAGAGCAAACGAAAAAAAATCAAGTTGAGCAATCTTGAGATTTGAGGTGTTATGATTACCACTCAGCTGCGTTTACTTCACTCTGCCCTGGGGAGTAATAAATAATTTTTTAGATTGAAGATCACAAAGGTAAACGCTTGGTTGCCTGAATATAATCGCAAAACGGCATTGAAAGCACCCCTGTGGCAATGTCCCAAAGCTAAGGCGCCAAAGCTTAGCGCCGTTTCCGCCGTCAATCTAAGGTCTATTTTCCGAAATGGCATAACTAGTAACCTTTTTCTAAGTATCTCGTAGCGGCGACAATACAAAAAATAATGATCTAGTGATTCCATTTCTCCGCAGAATGCGCAGAGGGGTGATGTTGTCTGACCAGCTATGTGTAGATACAGGTTTAGGGGGGGGGACACGACATCGAAATTTAGTAATTAAGACTTCGAGCTTTCTGGACTGACTCCAGTGGGGTTGCCATGGAAACATGAGGTGGTTATAGTCTGTCCATGTAGTTACTTTTTCTATCGTATCAGTGGAGATTGCTGATTTTCGATATCTTATTGCCGTGATATTTTCAACATCTGGCAGAATGGACAAAACTGGCCCATCAAGTGCGGCTCGTGCTAAGGAATCGGCCAATTCATTTAATCTTAATCCACAGTGTCCCGGAACCCATAGTAATCTCAGGAGTCTAAACTGCGGGGGTACTAATGTTTTGAATGTGCTTAGAATTCGAGAGTTCTCTGAAGCTGTCAGAGCTGCACAAACTGAAAGAGAATCCGTCATTATGACTGCATTGTTTTGATTTGATGGAAGTTTTCGAAGAGCTAAAATAATAGCCAAGAGCTCCGCTTCAAAAACTGGAGTAAAATCAGGCAGTCTCACTGAAAAGGACCAGTCAAGCAAATCAGAGGCAATGCCTACAGCTGTCTTTTGATTATTTACGGAAGCATCTGTGGCTATTATATTTTTAGTTTCTGCATGCTCCAAGTAATCTAATAATATGTTATTTAAAAATTTTAGGGATTGTAATTTGGCGTTTTGGGGGAATATATCATCATACTCAATGATAACATGACAATTCGAGTCATTAGTCTCAATTACATTTCTAATGTTCACATTTATACTTTGTAGATTTTTTTGTACAAACATTATCTGAAGTGTGTGGAACCGTGGCCAATGAGCAAGAAAGAAGGCGACTGGGTTTGCGATAAAAGCATATTGAGATCTTCTTGCCGGTAAGCTATAAAATTTTAAAAATGCTTGTACGGTCAAAATTCGAAATCGACAAAGTAGTGTAGGCAGGCGCGCTTCCTGGTACAGTACGTTGATAGCCACAAATCTAGGGAGTCCCAGACACATTCGCAGTGCTTCTCGCTACAAGAGAACTAGAGGTTTCGTTTTATAAGCAGGGCCACCCGAGAATAATATGCAGCCGAATTCCATGATGGGGCGCATATAAATCTTGTACAACGTTATCAAGGTGTGCCTCCGTAACCCATATTTCCGGTTACTTAGCTTATGTAGTAAGCCTGAAGCCCGCTGTGCTTTGGTAGTTATATACTCTATGTGTGGACTCCAGTTAAGTTCGTCATTATAAATGATTCCCAAATATTTTATAGAGTCTACTTGCTGGATGGGTTCCTGTTTATATAGAATTGAAATTGAAATCGGTTCTGCAAGCGGAAACGCCATGAGCACGCTTTGGTTGACATTTAACGATAACGAAATCGACTGCAACCAAAATTTCTAACATGTTAATATATCTTTGTAATTTAAGTTGTAGTGAGTAAATACCACAGTCAGCAGCAAAGAGTGCGATGTCATCAGCATAAATGTAGACAGTAACTTCTTGATCTGTTGGAATTGTGCTCATTAAAGCATTAAATAACATTGGAGATAAGACTGCTCCTTGGGGAACTCCGCGCGTTTGTTTAAATCTAGATGAGGAACATCCATCCTTGACGCAGTAGAGGATGTATGTTCATAGAAAAGGATGGAAGATGGAGGAGGAGGATGGAGGCCATAGAAAAGGCTCTAGAAAAAGCCATGGAACGACTGACTTCTAACCTTTGCGATTCTCTATCTCAAATTTTGGCTAACCAGATGACTCGCATATTTGGTACAACGGGAGAGTCAGGCCTAGCATCCCAACATGTTGAGAGTTCCCGACCAATAGCTGACGGTGAATCTGAAACTGCGCCATCGTATTATCCGCCCGCAGGAGCCTCTGCAATAGGCGTCCACAGCTAAAATGAGGAATTTGAAACCGCACCATCGTATTCTCCGTCTACAGCACGCTCTGCAGTAGATATACAGAGTGTAAGTGAGGGCAAAGCTGCATATACAATAGATTCCGATGACATGGATTCGGACCCTAGGTCCCTGAAGAGATCTAGATCCCCTGTGTCAAGGAAAACTAACTCACCGAAACAAACAAAGAACAAAAAGTATCTGAAAGAAAAGGAGAGCCTTTCAAAGAGGGATTTCCTGAAAGAAAGCATTCTAGAGAAAGCTATAGCGGAAGCAGCTCTTTCGAAACCATATCGTCACTTAAGATTCTCCATTGGAATTGCCGATCAATCCATTCTGCATCTACGGATTTGGTATACTTGACTTCTAAATTCGCTCCCGATATTATAGCATTACAAGAGACATGGCTATCTGTACATAATTTGTTCCATTTAAATAACTTCAAATCTTTTCGATTAGACGGTCCATCGAGAGGTGGGGGTCTAGCTCTCTTTATTAATAATAGAATTAGTATGAAAGTCAAATGCTCATACAAACATATGTCGCCAGAATGCGAAATTTTGGCAGTAGACATTACACTGCCCAACTGCACTCCTTTCACTTTAGTTAATATGTATTTTCCGGATGGAGTTCAAGACACACGAAGTTTGGATCCAGCTACAAAATCGTGGTGCAAAGACAAAGTTTTAGTTGGAGACTTTAATTCCCACAACACGAGTTGGGGTTTTAGAACTGATCTTAGTGGGAAACGCTTGTGGGAGTGGACAATGGCTAATGACCTGACGTGCCTCAACGTCAGAACCCCCACATTTATTCGTAATCACTCCAGGTCGGCCTTAGATTTAAGTTTTGTCAGTTCAGCCATTACTACTTCTTCTTGGAAAGCGCTGGACTGTGGCACCAACAGTGACCACTTACCGATAAGTTTTGAAATTTCTTGTCCGATAATTCTATCTTGTTAAAATTTAAGAGTATTTGTAAATTACACTAAATTAAGGAATGACCTGAAGTCAGCACTGGCTTTTCACTCGGAAGAGAGCGATGATAAAAAAGCACTGAAAATAAACGCAGTCATTAAAAGATCCTACAAAAGAGCCGAATTTACTGTTGAATCCACAAAAAGAGTATATAGCCGTTGGTGGAATGATGAATGTACAAGAGAGCACAGACGACGTCAGGCAGCTTGGAAGCAGCTCTTAGATAATCAATCCCCCCAAAACTGGGCCGATTATAAATTCATTGCTGCGGGCTTTAAAAGAACGGTAGCTCAAGCTAAACAAGATTATGACAGAAGACATTATGAATACCTGTCGAAGCCTAAACATATGAAAGCACTGTTCCGATATATGAGAGCTCGGAAAATCTTGCCATCACCAGTTAATGTAGCTTGTGATAATCTGTCGGCACAAGAAATGACCACTACCTTAGAGGCAATCGGTAAAGGTCTGGAAAGCAGATTCACTTCAGTAGTGCCAAACAACTGGCACAAGTCTACGACAAAGTCTGACTTTGAAGAAGTGACACAGACTGAAGTATCCAACGTGATTAAACATTTACCCTCTGCATCTCCTGGCCCAGATGGAATCACAGTACCCATGATTAAAATTCTGTTCAATTTATCGCCTCGAGACGTCGCCAATGTTATTAACTACTCCTTAAAAAACTCATGGGTGCCGCAGGATTGGAGGATAGCAAAGGTGATTCCCATACTACAAAAATCCGGGTGGAGGATTAACAGTCGATAATATCAGACCAATCTCTCTAACATCTAACATGGTCAAACTAGTAGAGAGGGTCCTAAATAGCCGAGTAAGTATCTGGATGGCAGACAATTTAGTAATAAAACCGAACCAAATCGGATTTCATAGTGATTTCTCAATTTGGTGTGCCCATGCTGATTTAGAGAGCCGAATACAGCTCGAACGTAAAAGAAGGCAATACGCTGCTTTAGTAACGCTTGACATAGCCACCTGGGGTTCTTTAACGTGCACCCAAACTAGCGGCCACGAAGGTTCCAGAATAATGTGTAATGTTCGCGTAGCGCGCGTTATCTTAAACACATGATCTACTACAGCCCTGAAGCTTCTCGAACAATAAGTAATAATTTAATTAATAATTAATTGATTGATTGATTGATATGTTGGGTTCAACACATATAAACCACCATACGAATATGAGAGACTGTGTTGTAGAGGGCTCCGAAATTTCGACCACCTGGGGTTTTTTAACGTGCACCAAATCTCGCCACACGGACCTACAGCAATTTCGGCTATATTTAAGATGCAGCCGACGCAGCCGGGATTTCTTCCCGCGACCTCCGGGTCAGCAGCCGAGTACCCTAGTCACTACACCACCGCAGCAGGGCAGCTTCTCGAAAACAGTATAGGCGCGGTTTGCGCCTGACCGTGCTACGGGGTTGTCACAAAACTTTGAGAATGAATGTGGTAATGCCCCCTCTGAAGAAAGCATCGTCCCACTTCTTTGACAAAACACTAGAGTACAATAATAAAGAAAGTGTTAAACGATAAATTACAATTACATAGGAAGCACAACAAAAAATTTGCCCTGTATCTGCGTGTTTTGCCGCAAATTTTGCGATAGTCTTGCGTCTGAAGATAGTGAACAAAACGTTTGTTTGATGTTCTGGGCAAGAAAATCAATTAATGGTATTCTGGAGGCGCTGCATTAGAGTGCCTCGAGCGTGCAGCGGAAGCGAACGAGCGCATCAAGTCACGTCACACGCGAGACATCTGGCAGTTCTCCTAGAAAACGAGGTGCGCTCCGTGCGCGCCCGTCTCCGAGGTGGTAAGGTGTAGAACGCAAGGCAACGGGTAGGTGCCACCACCGTGTCATCTTAGCAAAGCGTTTGAAACACTTGCCGTTTCGTGCAAGCGTTACATGGCCATCACAGCGTTATAAAGGCTACGATCCCTAACATTACTTATGTATGCCTTTTCTAGTCAAAAATGCACATACATAATATTGACGTTTATGTTGCTCAAATATGAGCTATGATTGGTTTTTAATTGACAATCGCACAATTATAAACGCTGAATTTTGAGCAATATTGGTGGGTGCTGCGGATGGGGTCGGCCGATTGGAGTATCGTTTGGTCACTTTGGTGCCGTTTAGGGTACCGTTAAGGGTGGACAAACAGACAGACCAAAATTTTCGCGTCAAAGGTTTCCAAGAAAGACTATCGTCTTTAATATACAGTGCTTAGGTTCGTTAACGCACCTGAAACTACTTCAGGCGCGCAACATGAACAACTTCAGCTCACGCACGACACCGTTGAGAGTTCGTGATGCCGTCGGGGACAACTTCGTAGTTGACCAAGCCAAAAAGTTGAAATATCCTGTACGGTCGAAGCACCATCGCCGAAGTTTATCACTCAGTCCACGTCGTCGTATTGGTGTCCACACCCAAACACGGTCACCGGTATGATAATCCGCTAAGTGTCGTAGAAGATTGTAACGGTGGCTGTCGATCGTCCGTTGGTTCGTCCACAAAATCTCAGGCTCCACATAATGGTAATTGCTTGCAGCGGCGATAATTTTTTTTCTATTTTTAAAGATGATAGTTTTTCTTGGGGACCTTCGAAACAAACATTTTGCTCTGTCTCTCTGCCTGAACATTTGTCTATTTGTCCACTCTTAACGGTACCGGGTACTCTGAACGGCACCAGCCGATACCCTAAACGGCCGACCCCATCCGCAGCGCCCAACAAAGTTGCTCAAGATTCAGCATTCATACTTGTGCGATTAATAATTAAAAAGCCATTAGTGTGCGCATCTGAGCCACCATAACAAGACGTATATATTCTGTAAGTTCGTCTTTTACTAGCAAATGCAAGTAATATAATTCTAAAGACCGTAGCACTTATCATGCTGCGCTGACCATGCAACGCTTGCACGAAAAGGCGAGTGTTTCCGACGATGTGCGAAGACGACACGGTGGTGGCACTTCCCGTCGCCTTGTGTTCTACACCTTATCACCTCTGAGACAGGCGCGCTCGACCGTCTCCGAGCCACGCGCTTCGTTTTCCAAGAAAACTGCCAGATAGCGCTCATGTCTCAAGTGTAAGGTCACTTGATGCGCTCTGTCACCTCCGATACCGCTCGAGACACTCTAACGCAGTGCCTCCAAAATACCAATCACCGATTTCTTCCGCAGAACATCAAATAAATGTTTTGTTCACTCTCTGCACACACAAGACTATCGTCTTTCGACATTTGCAGATTAACATGCAGATATGGAACCAATTTGTTGAGAAGTCCGTTTTGCAGAAAAAACGACACAAGTGTGCCCTTGAATACCACCGGAACAACGGTGGTCCTGCCATAAAGATATTCTTTTAGGCCTTTAAAATCTGGGTCGGCTTGCTGTCGTTCAGCGAAGTCATTGGCACTTATCGTTCCAAAAAAAAGTCATCATTCTAGTCGTCAGGCGGTAGTGGGTTGACGGGGGGCGCGAGACAGACAGTCGGTGTAGGAATATTTTTTGCGGGACTTGTAAATAACGGTAATATCATGCTTTTGAAGTCTCAGGCCCCCTCTAGCAATGCGATCTGAAGGGTCCTTTGAGTTTGCTAGCCAACACAAAGCGTGGTGGTCACTCACGACTTTGAAGGGCCTTTCGCAGAGCTAAGGACGAAACTTTGACGTAGCCCAGATGACAGCAAGTCACTTCTTTTCTGTTGTGGAATAATTGTATTCTGCCTTAGAAAGTGACCGGTTAGCGCAGATAACACTTTCCACTCCATTAGTCTTCTGCACAAGGACACCTCCGAGTCCTACGATGCTTGCGTCAGGATGCATTCCTGTTTCTGCATTTAGGTCTAAATTTATGAGTAGCGGAGGCGTTTGCAGGCATCGTTATAGTTATTGAAATGCTTTCTCCAGCAGCATCCTCCACTTGAACTTGACGTCGGTCCTGGTAAGGTTAGCGATTGGCTTGGCGATGCGGGCAAAGTGTTTGACGAACCACCACTAATGGGCGCACAGGCCAAAGAATTGACGCACGTTCTTGTCGGCAGGTGGTGGTAATATAACGACGGCGTCTGTCTTCTGCGGATCAGGACCTACTGCGGAATTGCTTATAAAGTTGTCCAAGAATAAAAGTTTCTCGTACGCCAAGCGGCAATTTGCTGGTTTCAGTGCGAGTCCGGAGGTCTTAATGACTTGAAGTTCAGCTTCAAGGCGCCGAAAATGATCGTTGAAGCTCCAAGAAAACTCGACGATGTCATCCAAGTTCATGAGAAAAGTCTGCAACTTTAATCCTACTAGGACTGTATCCATAAAACGGTGAAAAGTCGCAGGTACCGAGCAAAGACCAAAAGACATAACATTGAACTAGAAAAGGCCGTTTGGTGTGACAAATGCCGTCTTCTCTCGATCTTTTTTACCGACTTCGTTTTTCCACTAGCCCGTCTTTAGGTCCATCATCTAAAAGTATACTTTATCAGTGGTCGACTAGATTAAAGGCGTCGTCTATCCGTGGAAGAAGGTAATTATCATTTTTGTGTTTTTGTTGAGGCGGCGATAATCGACACAGAAACGTAGAGTTCCTTCCTCTTTCTTCTCTAGCATCATGAGTGACGTCCACAGACTCTCAGACGGTTGGATGATGTTGTCAGGTAGAATTTCGTTGACTTGTATCTTTACGGCCTCGTGTTATCGTGTCGAAATTTTGTACGGGCTCTGCCGTAGTAGTCTGGCACTTTCCTCTGTTATGATGCAATGTTAGGCGACTGTGGTCTGGTTAATTTCCGATGACGACGAAAAGCAGTCCTTGTACTGCAGGACTAGGGCCTTGAGCTGTTCTTGCTTATGCTTCGCAAGAGATGGCGATTATTATAGCACGCAAAACAGAACGAAGACAAAGAGACAATTAGAAGACGAGCACCGTCTTCTTCTTGTCTTCTTATTCTTCTTGTTCTCCCTTTGTCGTCATACTGTTCTCACGCTATAATATTCGTCATGTCATACCAAGCAGACCAAACGGCCGTGCTTCGAAGAAAGACTCGGATTGACGTCAAAAGCTGGTAACGAGCTTCGTTCCTTGTTTAGTAGGTTTTGCTGAAAAGGCGAGTGCGAAAGCATTGGAGGCTTTCTTGATTTCGGCATTGTATGCTTCCGTCGTACCTGTGCACGTGTTTCAACTCGCTGCTGCAATATGTTACCGGTAAAAGAGCGAGGGATTTTGGGCTGCACCGTCTGCTGCCGGCTTCCGGTTCGAGGAGAGTAGACGACGGCAAACCACTCCACCGTAAGCCATGGATAGTTCGGTGTTCACGCGCGTGGTCACCCGTTCATCTTCGTCCTGCTAAACTATGTTCGGTTACGAAGCTTTATGCGGCTCCAACTCGAGCATGAAAGGCAAACAGCGTGTATCAGCATGTATCTATTCCCACGGAACTAACAAAGCAAAACGAGGTAGGCTACAGCTGTGACTACAGCCACAGCGACATAAAGCCTTTGGGTACCAAACATTGGAGCCAGAGTGTGCGAATACCATCAGAGGTACGTGTGCATTTTTCACTAATAAAAATCTTACGCATGATTTTGCTGTGAATATTACATCGAGAAAAAAAATTGTCGTGCAGGCGCGCCTATAGCAAAGATATTATGGGAACGCGTGGACGAAATCTACCTGCCATACGAGATGAGCGCTGGCCATTGCACCCATATATATGGTAAAAAACGCGCAAGCTTCACTCAAGAGTATGTCTACACAACGCGCTGCACGAGACCATTTGCAGTTATTTTGGTCCAACTGTGCGCCAGGATGGCACACAAAGGAAGAAGTGCGTTAAACAAGCGCAGAGTTTTGATTCTTTGGCTCAGTCTATGTGACTGTATTGTTTATGTCCCGCCGTGCCGCGCTTGACCTAGATCAGCGTTCATATAAGCAGCTGGCTTCAACTAAGAAATGCACCTTATAGCGTGCTGAAGGCTACGAAAAAATTATCTCAAGGCGCTCAATAAGTGCTTTGCTTCATGCCGATCGACCGGCTATGTCGGCCGAAACAGCGATCGCGAAATAAACTCTTGGCACACTGCTACAGTCATCGCCATCCCCTGAGATCTTTAAAACGGTAATTTTTTTATCTGCAGTAACGTATTATACGATGCGAACTGTCTTCTTTATCGACTTATCAACTAGCCAAACTGACAGCATCCCCGAGCAGCAAAAAATCATTGTGGATCATTTTGCTGCGATAAAAAAGTGTCCTTGTCATTTACGGCTTTTGTAGCTTGTCATTATCGCAGTCACGGTTAGCAGAAACAAAAAAAAACAACTTATAAAGCGCTGAAACTGCACAGAGAGGTGCTTTTTTTCAACGCAGCGGTACAAAAATTCGTGCGTGCCGCGTCTGCTAACCCACGTGTTGCGTCGAAAAGGAAGCAGTCGTATCCCACAGTTCTCTGCGATAGCCTGTAATACCACTCACCTATTCGTGAGCATAATTGTTCTTTTTCCTCCCCACAGCTCGGCGATTCCTATAGCTACGCAAGTATTGTGATTGTGATCATTCATGACGCTGGAGCGAAGCGGAATGATGGTTTCTTCTTCCAGTACATTCTAGACATGGTTCCCTGGTGACATGAGTGCTTTTTTGGTAGATAGTGTGTGTTCTCATGTTGATGACTGCACCACGGAGTCTTAAAAAGTCCATACCCAGGATTACATCTATGAATAAACGGTCCAGGACTACGAAGCTTGTGGCATAAATCCAGCTGTTATTGGGGGCTCGGGCTGGGCAGAATCCCGCTGGTTTAACTAACTGACCTCCAGCTGCCTGGATTTCGGGTCCTTCCCAAGCAGTCTTAAACTTCTTGAACTTCGCAGGGAACGACAAACTAATGACGGAATAGTCAGCTCCAGTATCCACGACAGCGGTCACCGTTGATGAGAACGTCGAGGAGTTCGTCGGCTTGCGATGCGGTTAGCTCGCGGCATTAGATCTAAGCTATGCGCGGTTTGCTGCGTTTTTTCCACGTATCGCCGTCAGATCTTTTTCTCGTCACGAAGTTTCGAGGTCGGGGCAACGTTCAGGTTTCCGCGGGTTCTTGAGGTTGCGTTGCGGCATCGTCGGTGAAATACTTTCGGTAGTTCGTCGAGAAGCAACCGCACCTCCATCGATTCCTGCTCTTAGTTTTCCGAGTATGGGCTCTGGGAACGGCCCCGAGAAGCGCCTGCGTTTCGTGGCGCTGCGGTTACGTGCAGCGGCCTGGCAACGGTGAACAGGAAGATCCTCGGGGTGTCCATTGTGTTGCTGTGAGGTAGCCGGCGATGTGCAGGAGCGTTGCGGTGCACTGCAGCAGCGTAACTCATAGCCTCCGGCTGAGACAGTGGTGCTTCGAGAATTACAAGCGATTGCCGATCTTCCTCGCGAACAATGTCGCCGATCGAGTCCACTTGAGACTGCATCAAAGGTAACAATTTGCGCAGCTCCTCCCGCATGATCGCTCCAATGATCTTGCACAGGTTGTGGGAGCTGATTGGTTTGACGTCTGCATACTCTGGCGTCGAGCAGCTATTGGATTGACGAGTGCGCATCCCCAGTGTTTTCTCAATTGTTGTTGCTTCCGAGAGGAATTCATGAATGGTCTTAGGTGGGTTTCTCATTAATCCCGCGAAGGGCTCATTTTTGACCCCTCGCATGGCCGGGTCAGTGTGACAGAACAGGTGGGTAATTTTTTTTCGTGCAAACGCTGACGGTTTCGTTTGGTGGCTTTAACTGGCTCTCCAGCAAAGCAGCTGCCGTCTGTTTGCGGGAGACGATCGTGAAGGTTTCCGAGGATGCGCTGTGGAACAGATCCAAGGTTGGAACCACACTGCAGACTCCCGATTTTCGAGCCAGGTCCTTCCGGCGTCTTTCATGTAGAAGTACACTTGACGGAGCTTCTCTTCCGCGTCCTAATGGTTTAGGGTGGCCACTCGGTCGTAAGTCGACAATCAGGCCTCCGGGCCTTTAAAAGATGACCCGCGGAAGGTACGTGGCCCCCTTGGCTACTGCATCACGATCGTGGGCTGTGGTGCAGCGGTTGTCATTTTTGCCATTGTCGAGGTCGTGGCCTTGGTCTTCCGAGCCTTTTTGTGCAGAGGCCAGTACTTCAGTGATAGACCTCGCTGTGTGCGGCTTGTTCGCTGCTCGTGGCTGGCGTCGATGTCTTCTCCATGACGTGGGCTAGGTTCACGGCTTCACGGGGGCGTCCAGTATATGAAAGAAGCTGCACCTCCACCAGATGTCACAGAATCGTGACGTGGTCGAAGGGAGCAGACTGTAGGTACAAGATGGAACTGTTTATTTGGCCGAACTTGGGGCCGTAAACTGAAGGTTAGATTACAGGAGTACCCACTGGCACGGATAGCGGCGAGCAGAGCGTCAGTCGTCATTCAACTGACAAGCGGCGAAGCGCGGTGGCATTTATACACGTGCCGTCCATTATTCTAGCATTATGGCTAGCGGCCACCTAGGTTCCAGATTTATCTGTAATGTTCACGAAGTGGGCGTGATCTTAACAAAATGATCTACTACAGTCTTGAAGCTCTCTTGAACACTGCAGACGCGGTTTTTCCTGACATTATAAAGGGGCGGTAACCAAACTTGAAGAAGGAATGTGGCAATATATTCTTGAACGAATTTCCATAGCATTTTGGTGGAAAACCTTGGTATCCCCAAATTCGAATGATTGATATGTGCGGTTTAAAATTTCGAAACCTCCCTATGATTATGGGAGACGCCGTAGTGGAGGGCTGCGGAAATTTCGATCACCGAAGGTTCTTTACGTGCGCCAAAATCTTAGCACACGGGCCAACAGCATTTTCGCCTGCATCGAAAATGCAGCCGCCACAGAAATTTCCAGATTCAACATCCACGATGATTCTACGCAGCGGGTGTTCCTTGGCTGCCTCTACAATGCCTGCTCAATGGGCGAACGAGGATGCATCGTAAGCTCTATCAACTCTGCCATGCTCGGGTGGACGAAGCCTATATGAAGCTTTTCCAGAGATTGGTGCAGGCTGCCTCGGCTAGTGTGCTGCGACTCTTTGTGGGCCTCTGCTCCTACTTTCATCGATTTAGGCAGAAGTTCCCGGACGTCACACGCCCCCTCGTGGAAATACTGGTGAGAGAAGTGACTTGGGGGGGGGGGGGGGGGCTGTGGCTTCTAATCGTCAGCCACTTTGATATATCCACTTCAACAGAAGTACGCACCAATGCCAGCCGCCACAGCATCCGAGCTGTTTTGGCACAATCACAGCATAGTTAGGAGCGCATCATTGCATACACAAGCCGTATTGATTACGCTTGCCATTGATACGTCAGCCGGTGAATGGGCTAGCAAATATAAGAAGTTATTCTCTCGGCCTGCCGAAGGATTAATATAAAAAAGGACGATTGAGATCACTTTAGACAACCTAATAGGAATAGGCATGTAAGACAGTCACGCAATGACAACGTAAATGACGTCATTCGAATGAAGGCATAAACATCATGCGTGAATTACGCACGAGCTATATACGGCAGCACAGAGTGCCCCAACCACAGAGGAAAAATAAACAGGAGGGGAAACTCGGCTCCTTGTGTCACCCTGCGAAGCGGCGCATGGATAGGTGGATTAATATGGCTGTACTCTTTAGATCGGGCGGCGGCTAACACCACCTAGCCATAATACTTAGTGAACAAATGCTGGACTTATCTTTTTTTAATAGTCGAATTGGCACTTTGCAGTGAAGAACTTAATTTTCACTCGTTCCTTGATTGTAGCCACCAATCATATAACCTCCTTCTAGCTATTTCTACCCTCTTAAAGTATATTTTGCCCTCCCAGTCCCTAAACCCCACTGCTTTGAAAAACTATGCGCCATCATCCTGAACTATAGGGTGAAGCTCTTTTCAGAACATTATCAAGTGTTCGGCTGTTTCCGCCTCCTCTCCACATGCACTGCATATCGTTTCTACCCCTTCGTATTTGGCCCGATATGTCTTGGTTCGCAATACTCCCGTCCTGGCCTCAAACAGTAGGGAACTACCCCGAGTATTATCATAGATCCTTTCCTTGGCAATTTCCTGTTTAAACGTTCGATAGATCTCTAGTGCGGACTTCTTAATCATGCCGATTCTCCAAGTATCGGTCTCAGCTTCCTCCACCTTCTTCTTAGCCGATAATTCTTTTTGGTTTGGCCCCCAGCTGTTTTCTAAGTATTTACCAGTCAATTTTCTGGTTCACTTCCTCCATTTTGTATCGACATTCTTCATGTACAAGTAGCTGAATACCTTCCTAGCCCAACGCTCCTCCCCCATTTCTCTCAATCGCTTCTCAAATTTTATCTTGCTGCTAGCTTCCCCGCCCTCAAACAATGAGCATCCCATATCACCTTGTACTCCCTAATTTGGTATATTGCCGTGAGCTCCGACGGCAAGCCTACCTATTCCACGTTGCTTAATTTCTAATCTTGCTTGAACTTGTGATCTCATGCACAAAACCGCATTGCCGAACGTCAGACCAGGAACCATGACCCCTTTCCATATTCCTCTCACAACATGATACCTATTGTAATTCCACAGTGCCCTGTTTTTAATTACCGCTGCATTCCTGTTACCTTTAGTCGTCACGTATATTTCATGTTCCCTTAGGTACTCGGCCCCATTGCCTATCCATACGCCCAGATATTTGTATTTATCTGTTATCTCTAACGTGACCTCCTGTATTCTAAGCTTACTACCTTCATCTGCTTATTTTTCCTTACTGAATTTAAATCTAACCTATCTCCCTCCTTACCGCAGATGTCCACCAATCTCTCCAAATATTTTTTGTTGTCGGCCATTAGCACTATATCATCTGCGTACATCAATGCTGGCAGTGCCTGTTCAATTAGTTTTCCTTGTTTGACGAAAGAGAGGTTGAAGCCCAGTTCACTTCCCTCTAATTTGGTCTTTAATCCTTGATTGATATGTGGGGTTTAACGTCCCAAAACCACTATATGATTGTGAGAGACGCCGTAGTGGAGGGCTCCGGAAATTTAGACCACCTGGGGTTCTTTAACGTGCACCCAAATCTGAGTACTCGGGCCTACAGCATTTCCGCCTCCATCGAAAATGCAGCCGCCGCAGCCGGGTCTTTAATCCTTGTAGGAACATAATAAATCATTATGGTGACAGGGAACACCCCTGCCTAAGCCCCCGTTTTACCTCTGCAGGCTTGGATACCTGTTTCTCCCACTTTAAAACTACCTTGTTACCTGTATAGATATCCTTTTAAAGATTGGTGAATAAATCTTCCACGCCTAGTGTGTCCAGCATTCCCCACAATTCCTCTTGACCCACGCGATCTTACGCTTCCTTGATATCCAAAAATGCTAGCCACAGGGGCCTTTGTTCCTTTTCTGTTATTTCGATGCACTGCGTCAGTGAGAACAGATTTTCTTCCAACCTCCTGTGTTTCCGAAAGCCATTCTGCAGTTCCCCCAGATCCCCTCATCCTCTATCCATCCCTGCAGTCTTTCCTTTATAATCTGCATCGCCAGCCTGTAGAGCACTGATGTCACTATCATAGGACGGTAGTTGTTTATGTCAGCTTTGTCCCCCTTTCCTTTATAGATCATGCTCATCCTGCTAAGTTTTCATCCATGTGGAACTTCACCATCGATTCTTATTTTGCTCACTACTTCTCTCAAAGCCTGCTAAAACTTCGGACCTAATGTCTATCAGCAAAATTGAAGTGCCATCTGGGCCTGTTGATGTACTACTAGGAACACTTTTCTCAGCCCTTTTCCACTTTGTGAAAATGAAGCCATTGCGCCACTTGATTCATCCTTGTCTATTGTGGTGCATAAAGCACTTCTTCGTTGAAATTTTTCTGTCACCCTTGTTTTTATATATTCAACAGCTTCGTCCCCTTCTAGCCTAGCACCTTGAGCTGTAGTTATAAACCTCTGCTCTAGGCTCGTCTCATTTCTTAGAGAGTTTAGATTGTTCCAAATTTTGCAGCTGCCTTTCTATCTCTTTTATGTACTTCTGCCAGCCTCTGAGCTCCCTTTCTTTTAATATTTTCATTGATCAGAAGGGATACATCCCTTCTACAGCTTAGAAAGATTTCCCATTTTCTTTCAACATCATCTGTCGGTTCACCCCGCTGCTTAGCATGTCTGTATTCCCTAGAGGCTTTCTGACGTTTTGCTATGGCTCTCTTAACTTCCTCATCCCACCAACTTTTGGGTTTGTGTCTTCTTTTCCGGGTGACTTGTCATGTGCCTTAGCAAGCTCTAGCTCGAACAGTCTAATTAAATTCGTGTCTGCTCACACTGTTTTATTATCCTCAGTGATTACTTTTTCAATTTGTTTAGTGGCTATTTCAGTTTACCTTTCTGAATCAAAGTTTTTCTGTAGTAGCTCAGCTTGTCTCCTTCCCACTTTCACTGTTCTTCCAAAACTTAGCTTGAAACGTTTGTGATCAGTACCCAGATTTCTAGAGCCACCTTCATCTATGTGCATTCCCCTGATGTTATCAAACCTCCTAGGTGACATCAGTGCGTAATCTATCGTCGACTGAAGCCTTCCTACCTCCCATGTTTTTTGCCCTTCACACTTCTCGGTACTGTTGCGAATGATCAAATCAAGCCTTTCACACATATCCATGATCATTTTGCCTGTCGGGTCGGTATACCCATCTCTATCTTCTATGTGCGCATTCATATCTTCTAGTATAATTATCTCGCACTCTCCTCCTAACTCCTGAATGTCATTTGATATACACTCTTTCATTGCCTGGTTTTCCTCTCTAGCCTTTGGTCCCGTCCACTAGTACACGAAACCAAGAAGTGTCATTTGCCCTGCCACTTTCCCTTTTAGCCATATATTTTCCTTACACTATTGAATGACCCTTTGCCAGTCTGTACTTTTATGAATGAATGCCCCAATACCACCCCCCTTTCTGCTGCTTTCTGTTCTAATACAATATTCCCACGCGTAGTCTGTATTGTTAGGAAGTTGTTCCATGTCCCGGAGATGTGTTTCTACAAAACTGTATACCATCGGCCTCTCCTCTCTTAGCTGTTCTATATCTTCCCACTTCAGCCTGTTCCTACCAACCTGCATGTTAATATACCCTATGTCTGAATTGGCTCGGCACTCGTGGATACGTCTGTTTCTCCCCGGACTCTACCTAGTTTAGATGCTGGTGCCACTTTGGAATCGTATCTCAACATACCACCTGTCAAAGAGTCTCCCTGTTTGTTTTCCTTGTTGCTAGCTATCCTGCACCCCGAAGAACCCGCTTGCCCCCCCCCCCCCCCCCCAAAAAAAAAAGCTACTGCGCGTCCTGCAAGTCGCCAACCCACCTCATTACCTAGCGCCCATCGAAGTGAATTCTGTCTCGTTGAAAACCACCCCACCTATGCACCTCTCCGTTTATTTCTACCACCTCAAAGCCTTTCTCTCGACTACACCGTCATGTCGTACTTGTGTCGCAGACAGTAGACTCTGATCGACCACTGTGTCCCGAGTCCCGCGAAGTGCAGGTAGCGGAACATGCGATGGGCCCACTGCTGATCGTTCATGAAGCCTAGGCGCCCTTCACAAATGATCTTGCTCGTGGCTTCCCGCGCCTCGTACGTAGACCAACCCATGTCCCCCTGGATGGCCTCCACTGCAACCCTTTCATGGCAGCCCAATGCCAAACGGCCCACCTCCCTTTGACCTCGCTCCAGCCACTCGCGGGTCTTGCTGGACAGACATATGATGGCGTTTGCAAAGGTAGACATGGTACATGGATCGATTTCCACTGACCTCGCACCAATACATATCTGTTGCAGCCCCAGAGGCTTCTCCGGCGAAGAATGCAGCTTGCACGCTGGGAGCCCAGCCGCAGTCAATCCTCGTGCCCCGAGAATGCGTATTTTCCCGTGCCTATGGTCACCCACAGATACCGGTATTCTGTTGAGTAAGGCAACTTGTCTCCATTAGGAAGTTCTAACGGGAGGTTTGTGTCCACTTCTCCAGAAAATTGGACAACAGCCGACTTTTGAGGGTTAAACCGGAGGCCTAGGTCTGCCAAATAGAGAGCTGATATACTCACCAGCTGTTGTAGCTGATGTCGATCTTCGGCAACAAGAACAATATCATCTGCAAAAACCAGCCCTGGCAGTGTCCATACTTCGGGTGGCCCTTCCGACAAGAATTTAGTTTGGAAACCAATATTTGATTGGATGATCGCACTTTCTAAACCTGATGCATATAGCATGTAGAGCAGTGGTGAGAGTGGGTACCCCTTCTTGAGTCCTCTGCGGACCGTTACTGGCTCGATTGATTGATTTGTAGAGTTTAACGTCCCAAAACCACCGTATGATTATGAAAGACGCTGTAGTGGGGGGCTCCGGGAATTTCGACCACCTGGGGTTCTTTAACGTGAACTCAAATCTGAGTACACGGGCCTACAACATTGCCGCCTCCATCGTAAATGCAGCCGCCCCAGCCGGGATTTGATCCCGCGAAGTGCGGGTCAGCAGCCGAGTACCTTAGCCACTAGACCACCATGGCGGGACACCGTTAGTGGCTCAGATGCCGTATCTGCCAAGCGTACCACCACTGTGCAATCGGCATAAAAATGACGCAGAAGTTCTATTCATTTTTGTGGCATGTCCAGCTGGGTCCTGATTTGTGGCATGTCTAACCCGGTGAACGTCATGACAGCGCCACCTGCAGAACCGCAGCCGAACTGCCACGCTGGAGCAGCAGACGCGAAAAGCGTGGAGCCCACTCTTGTCTGCATGCACGCTTGTGCTCACTGGTCTGTGTATCAGTGCACAGCTCAGATACAATCGCTAAACGAGACGGCAAATCGTTACGAAGAGTTTCCGCTAGGCTAGCCAGAGCACCTGCGAGAGAGACCCTACCGCGGTAGTTTCAAGAAGCTGTGCACAAGCACTAAACTGGTTCGCTTTCACTCCTTTACTTTTGCATGCGGGGGTAGAAATATTATTTGTGGGAACATGGCATACAATATGCGCTATATTAAAAAAAACATACCTGGGGACCTTTTCATATAAAGGAGAACAAAAAAATAGAAATGAAAAAACAGAAAAAGTATTTTCACGTGTTTATGCTCTCTTCCGAAGCTTGTTTAATGTTGGAACTTCCTGAGAACCAATCGTTCATGCCAAGCTACAACAACGAAACACATAAAACTCAGAACCACGTTTTTTTTTTTTTTCATGATGTAGCTTACCTGGAAGTGTGGAGGTTAGTAAAATGTTGGCCGATGACTTCTGACTTGAGGCGAGTATCCTCTGCATACCTTCGCTCATTTGGCGCTGCTGTTATTGGTAATTTCTGCGATATTTCGGTCAGCTCTTGGCTTCATTTCTGGGCATGACCAAGTGAAACCTCTGTTCAAAAACGTAAGGTGCCGCTTCAGGAAGCCACAAGAACTTTGGCTGCTCAGGGATGCCTGGACATTTAAAGTTAGCGTAGTGTCACGCCTGCTGACACTTCCGCTGTGAGAATAATTTTTCTAGACGCGCTCGCTTCCTTTCAATTGTTGATCTCCTTTTCACGTTCGCCGGGCATTTGCGCACTTGGCAGCAGTAGAGACGCAAACGAGGCATCGTAGCCGCATCTAAAAACGCACATTGTACATGGCAGAAATCTGCGGTATCACGGTCAGCGCCTGCTGGAGCACGCGCCGAAGAAAGGATCAAATCACTGGCCAAGCGGAGGCGCAAAGATAGTTCCCTGGCGAACAAGCACCTTCCCTTTCATAAAAGGACGTCTCCTGCATGGTTCTACGGAATTTTCGCACTTAGCAGTAGTAGAGACACCAACGAGGAATCGTAACAGCATCTAAAAACGCACATAGTACATTGCAAGTTGGTTTGCTCTTGATTTTGTTAGCATCGTGGAAGTGTCGTTAGTGTGTGGTTTCTTCTGCTGCTGAGTGCGTAAGGTGCTTTTTGTTTGACTGTCAGGATGGGTAACACGTGCCGCAGTTGCAACGACAATATAAATGACGGTGATTTGTGGCTTGTATGTTCTGAATGTGAATGTTATTTCTATTCTGGTATATGCTCTCGGGTAACAGGAAATGTCTACAAGAAGAAATCGACAGCGGCTAAAGAGTCGTGGACTCGCATGACTTGCAAGTCTGTTATTTCTGCTGAAAATTGTTCTGAATGTCAAATTCGTAGCACGGATAAGAATTTTGCATCTGAGATAGCGGAAATTCACCACAAGGATAATGAATTGCTAAGCAAAGGTTGATGCTTTGCAAAAAAATAAAACAAATGATGAGAACAATAAAGAATTGGTGTAAGTTATGTCAAGCAAATATGATGAAGCTATGGCGAAACAGAAGCATAGGCCGGATGACATTTCAAACGTGAAAAAATGAATCGTGAAATTTGACACTGAGGCTAAAGAAAAGGGTGTGGATAAGCTTAAACACGAGGTCAACAAGCTAGATCAGTACAGCAGACGCCTAAACCTAGAAGTGCATGGCTTATTCCAACACTCAAATAAAAACCTCTTAGAAAAGCTAAACAAATTGGTGCGTGATCTTGCCATTGCACCACTTTCTGAGTGCGATGTCAAGGCCGCTCACCGTGTAACGTCGAAAAACGAAACTAAAATTGACAACCCTGATGTTGTGATAATCAGGTTCTCGTCTCACCTTACGAAAGAAAGATGGCTTGAGAAGAAAAGAGAACTAAAGAAAGCAAGGTCGAAAATTTTCTTCAAAAAAACTCACAGCGGTATAACAAAGCACCTTTCTGGAAAATGAAATCGAGAGAAACTGAAAAAGAATATCAATTGGCATAGAACAAAAATGGAAAGCTTTTTGTGCACCGCACCCCTCGTGATCGAGTAATCAGAATAATGTCAGTGCAAGACCTCGAAAAAATTAGCTAAACTTAAAGATGCCAGCCCTTACCGGATCAACAAGTCCCTTTGACCCATTACAACAAATATTGTTACTGCAATGCGGATACCTTTCAGCGACTAAACCTTTCTCACTACAAAAAACAGTCCCCATTACTTCATCTAAATTCACAAAGTTTACAAATTAAAAAAGAGACAGTTGACGTACTACTCGATACCTTAAAGCACAGTTTTCTTGCTTAGCTTTTACTGAGACGTGGTTCACGAGCTGCGAAGACACGGTACCCTCCACAAGATACAACTGCGTCACAGTCTGTCGAGAGAATAAACGAGGTGGTGGTGTTGCAATTTATATTCACGATAACTTCGAATTTGGTGTCAACGAAGAATAAAACGTTGTAACATCCGATTTCGAGTCAATCATGGTGAGGTTGGCAAATTTGTTCATAGCAGTAATCTACAGGCCTCCCTCCAGAACTATGTCATTCTTCTTATATTTGTTCGAGAATTATTGGGATTTCGTGAACGCCAAAATACATGTAAGATTCTAACGGGCAATTTCGACGTAGAGATGTTATCCTCCTCTGTTAACAAGCAAAACCTTCTTGACACTCTGCTCCGTTTCGTCAATGAGAAGAAAATTCACATGCCTACACGGGAGACAGAAGTGTATGAAACCCTTTTTAATTTGTGTTTCACCAACTTTAAAAATGAAACATGCGCTAGTGTTGTTATACCCGGTATCAGTTACGACTTTCCGATCTTTGCATTCATAAAGTCCCTTATAACGGCGCGAAAAAAAAAATCGGCACTACTTATTACAGAAAAATTTCTACTGAAAAAAAGAATTTGAACTTTTCAAAGATTAGTTATTGCGGCAGATCTAAGTGAAATATTACGAATCAATGAACCTGTACTTGCTTATGACACATTTATTTCGAAAATAGGAGAACTAGTTGAGCAGGCCTTTCTTCTCGTATTGCTCCAAGACATAAAAAAGCAAGAAAGCTATAGTTAGATGCATCACTTAAGATAATGAAAGAAAGGGATAAACTTTTTAGCAAATTTATTATATCAAAGAAAATCGACTACTTGCGTCAGTTTAGGCAGTTTAGAAATAAATTAGGCTATGATATAAAGCGGGCACGCATCAAGTACTACGAATATAAGTTTTCAGTCATTATGAATAGCCCGAAGGAAGTCTCGAATACAATGAAGGATATTTTATCTTCATCAAATAAGAAAACTTTCACCAAGCTTCTGATAGAGGGCAAATCTCGCTCTGCCAAATTACTAGCTGACATGTTCAACAACCATTTTATGATGTCTGGGGATTGCGAAATCTCCGCTAGTACCGAAACAGGCTGCGAATCATATATCACGAAAAGTATTACAAAATCTGTTTTTT
Organism: Rhipicephalus microplus; assembly: GCF_013339725.1. NCBI lineage: Eukaryota > Metazoa > Arthropoda > Arachnida > Ixodida > Ixodidae > Rhipicephalus > Rhipicephalus microplus. The sequence continues at coordinate 179,335,975 of NC_051166.1, forward strand.
TTTTGCCCCCACTGATGAATCCTAAATACATTCCATCATTATGAATCTATCTAATAATTCAGTTGCAGGTGTTGACGGTATTAAAGCAGGGCCAAAAATCAATCTCGCAGTATATTAGTAGGCTGCTCTCACATATATGCAATTTGATTTTAAGCACCGGCATATTTCCTGCCAAGCTAAATATAGCCAGGGTATCAATCATTTACAAAAGTAGTAAAGGAAACAATCTAAATAACCATAGGCCCCATATCTGTCTTACCTAAAATTTCCCTTTGTAGCCAAGAAAATATATTAACAAGACAACAATACGGCTTTCAGAAGGGAAAAAAAAGGTACAGAGCAAGCTTTGCTGTCTGTCATGGACAAAATAATTGATAATTTTGAAAAGAAATCTTACGCGCAGGGAATATTTCTAGATTTCAAAAAGGCTTTTGGTTCATCAAACATGAAATATCTGAAATATCTTTATTGAACTAAAACAATACATCATAAGAGATATTTCACTAGAATTATTAGGTTTTTATCTAACAAATCGATTTCAGTATTGTGACACGCAGCACGCGGTGTCAAAAATGGATAATATTAAGTATGGCGTTCCTCAAGGATCTATATTAAGCCCATTCTTGTTCCTTTTGTATGTAAATGACATTGTAAATAAACCATACCACAAACTCCAGTCATGGTCGTATACGACGACGACATAAACTTTTTTCTCTCTCTCTCTCTCTCTCTGGCAAACATATTGACAGCTTTGAAGAACGAGCGAATTGGTGGCTGAAGCACCTTTCAGTATGGTTAATGACAAATAAGCTTGAACTAAACACCAAAAAGCAAAATATGTTATTTTTCGGCGAAAATTAAATCTATACCTTATGGCATTGAAGTAAAATTCCGAGATTTGCTTGAACGGGTCACATGTCAAAAGATTCTTGGTATTATTATTCATTAAACACTTGAGAAGACATACCAGATAAAAAAACTTCCCTCTAGTCTTTTCCTCCAGATTGGTGTAATCGGAAAAATCGGATGTTTTTTACCTATTTGGGTAACAAACCAACTGTATTATTCTTTAGTGTATTCACATATCCATTATTACGATGTATTATTCACGTATCCATTATCCAGTAATACTACTAATACAAACATACAATGCATTCACAGACTACATAAAAGAATAGTACGAATAATTGAACGGGTTCATTCTAGAAGGCATTCGGCCTCACGCTTTCACAAACACAACATATTAACGTTTCAGACTATCCTAAGCAAAAAAATATCGATGAACAAGTATGAAAAATTGAAATTTAACGCTGTCGCACTTCATGATACATATTCTCGAAGAATTGATACATACAACTTCAGACGCATAACGTAGGGCAGCGAAACAATACGAACGAACTACGGTACGCAAAGACTACAGCATATGATCCCTGAAATGTTGAACGCACAACACGCAATTACCACCACAATGAAAGAGAGCTGTTTAGTAATCGCGTTTAAAAATAAAATACGCACATATCTAGTAATGCTTAAAAAATAACTTTGCTCTCTCTAAGAAATCACAGAGGTTTTTTTTTTGTTGGCCCCTTTTTGCTAAAATTGATGAGTATAAATAACTGTTGCATTTTAATTTAGTTATAAATCATATTGTTATTTAGAAGTCTCAGTATTTCTACACATTGCTTGTTTTACTGTCTGAAGAAAAATATTACGCTACAAATTAGGCCTTATGGGCAGGTCTCGAAGTGTCAGTGTTTTGCTAACGATGTTTTTGAACTCTTAAGAAAACTGTGAAACTGTCGCTACTTATTTGTTTTAAAGTATTTTAACTTATGTACATAACTGACCGTTGTGTGCCTTATTGACTGGGATGAGTGATGGCCCCCTGTCAGGCATTAATCTTCCTCTTTGCCCACTCAGTCCCTTACATGTCACCATGCACTCTGTAACTCGCTTAATACTGGTGTATAAATATAGACCTTACTTATTCTTCCACCTGTTCTTGTTGAGACAAAGCGTTGAAATATCGAACTTTTTTTACGCACCATTGATTCACAGCTCGAGGCAGTCTCTGTTCTTCTGTTGAATCAATTGCCATCTGCTCAAACGTGCTTCATTAATGTCTGTCTTTCGCGCGCAGTAGTTCTGTATGACGCTGTTATGTTGAATAATGTGCAAAATCTATCCTCAAGCTCCACTATGAGTGATTTTAGGCACACGCCTATGTACCGCTTTTTTCCCCTTCGTGTTTTGAAAATCATTTCATGCAACAAAAATAAATAAAGATGCTGGCCCTAAGATGCTCTACTTCATTTTCTTTTGGCAAACCACGCTGGCGAAAAACTTTCATAGGTGCATCCAGTAGCTGTGGAATCAGCGAGTGGCAGATATAGCACCCGACACTCGGGTGCCGTCGGAGACTGTGGGCGCGCGCGCTCTCCTTCCACGGCGGCAAATGAATAGTTCTGTGCGTCGCCGCAAGGATCACTGCGCGCAAGTTCGCCAACCTCCTTTCCCAGGGTGACATTATCGCGGCGCGCGCTGGCGATGGCCCGGAGTTTCCCCTCCTGTCTTGCTTGCTCCTTGGACCGAACCATGATAATATATTTCTTTTATCTTCATTGATCAGGAGCCACTCTTCCATGCAAGAGTCGGAACAACCGGCCACAACAGGCATTCCTCGGTCAAGTGTGCGCACACCTTTTCAATGAACTGATTTGAACAGAAGTAGCAGTCATAGTAATGTCAACTACATAAGTCCACGGACCACGCGGACGCTCGGCCAAGAGCTTATTGTCGACATTTCCGCTATACGTTACCGGCGATTCACAGCAGTGCTATGCCTAAGAGGCATCCGTCTCTAAATCGACAGCCCAGCTATTTTCCCAATGCACACAAATAAAGAGATGAGAGAGAAGAGAGAGAAGGAATGTAGGAAAGGTAGGGAAGTTAACTAGACTATGCGTCCAGTTTGCTAGCCTACACATGGGGAGGGAGAGGATGGAGTAAAAGAGAGAGAGAAGGGTAAACCTTTCACTCTTTAATACCACGTGCTCTTCAGCAGCCGTAGCCACGTGTTTAAGTATGGCGATCACTCTATAGGTATAGCCGTTATCAGCAGTTTTCTCAGGTCATGTCGATAGCTTGCTCAGCAACACATCATTCGAGGAACGCCGTGATTCTGCTATTAAAATAGAAGTGTGGAGCTTATATCGCAGATTGGTGCTTATCGGGAAAACAATAAGCTGACAAAGTGCTGCGCGGTCGCAATAAATTAACGTATACCAGGGTTTCGGTCAGCGGCAGATGGCGCACCACAATGTGGCGTGAACAAGCAGTTTTGCCCAAGCTTGCGAGGTCTGTAAGCTTTTGCGATTCACTGTGCATTTGCTCCCATGTCTGCTTCGTCAAATGTGTTTTAGATATCTATTATACCACAAAAGTAGAAAACAGCTAGGTGAAATACCTCTCTGAACACGAAAAAATAACATGCAAAGGCGTAACTAAAGGTCAGAATATTAAAAAGGAATGAAAACTCTTTTTTTAGGTAGACATTGAAAAGTGAAGCGCTCGTTGGTTGTCACCTATATTCCCCAAGCTTGTCATTAAAATTGTAACTGCAGTGTTAATATTTTTTGCGCCCTGTGTAATTGATACGTTGTGTTTAAAGTCCCAAAACTACCGTATGTATATTGGAGACGCCGTAGTGGAGGACTCCGGAAATTTCGACCACCTGGGGTTCTTTAACGTGCGCCCAAATTTTCACTCTGCTTCAGAAGATGTTAATTGACAATGCTGTTTAGCGAAAACATCTGAGGAGCAGACAGAGCCACAACTAACCGCTCTCGAAGCGAAATTGCCGTCTGCGTGTCAACTTGAGCAGCAGTTCAGTAGCTTCAATATCTTAAGGCCTGATCAAAGCGCGGGGCTTTCTGACGCGCCGCCGCGCCCTCTCCATATCTAGAGAGTGGGCGATCAGCATCTTGTTGTCACGCGCCCTCTCTCTCTATCGGGAGAGGGCATGAAGTCGCGTCAGAAAACTCTGCGCTGCCACGGGTACGCGTGATCATGCAGGCCGGTGCAAGACCCCTGAAAAATGCACTACGCTAGACAAATTGATTTATAAGCGGGGTTTAACGTCCCAAAACCACCATATGATTATGAGAGACGCTGTAGTTGAGGGCTCCGGAAATTTTGACCACCTGGGGTTCTTTAACGTGCACCCAAATCTGAGCACACGGGTCTGCAACATTTCCGCCTCCATCGGAAATGCAGCCGCCGCAGCCGGGATTCCATCCCGCGACCTGCGGGTCAGCAGCCGAGTACCTTAGTCACTAGATCACCACGGCGGGGCACTACGGTAGACCAAAAAGTTATGTTCCCTAGAAGGACCCACGGCAGAGCTTTCGTTCCAGCCTACAACATTCTTGTAGGGTTAGCACTTCGTCCTTCGTACAAACGGAAGAAAAGAGTTGTCACCTCTCGTCCACTGCGAAGCGAAAAATTTTCCCCTTGTTCGTCTCTGAGGTTTCACACCTCAATTTCACTCAGCAAGCCTTGCAACATTTTCTCTGTTTTTGGTCATTGTCGGCACGTCCGAGGGTAAATAAATAATATACTTTTAACTTCAGACCATACTAAAAAAATGTGCACGTGCAGACAGCGAAAGGGGCAGAAAATTACCACAGGAACGAGAAGAGCGAAAGCATTTCGCTGTGTCTCAATCCTAATCTTTATCTCTATATTAATCGCCGGTTTCATGGCCAATCGCACGAAGTGCGTAAGAGGCATATCACAAGGATCAAGCGAGCCTACCACGCGAACCCAAACGCCTAACGACAGCGCCACCACATTTTTTCGACGTATGTCCGGTGCAATTCGTCTTTGAAAAAGCCACGATTACAGCTTGCTTCCATTGCGGACTGCCAGTGCAAGCGTCAGCACATCCTGTGCTCAGCAATGGCGAGCGCGACGACGCCGAACATACTGCATTTCAAGGGCTTCAACGATGTTTTCGAAGGCTTGCCTGTGCAGCTAGTGGGCGAACACCTTCCGGTAGGCATGTTAGCCTGTTCGCTCTGCTCAGTCGTGCCGTCTGAGCACTTTTCCCTCAGCTGCAACCACACCTACTGCGTTGCTTGCTTCGTGGGGATCGTCAAAAGACCCACCACTACCAGCCTGCAGTGCCCCGTAGACGGCAAGTGCTTCCGACCGCGAAAAGCACTCCCGAAGTCCACCACCAATCCAGAATTGGTGCGCGGCTTACTGGTGCGGTGCTGGAATAACGACAACGGGTGTGGCTACACGGGTACGCTCAAGGACATGCCGGCTCACTTTCGCGGCTGCAAGTTCCACACGGTGACTTGCTCTCTTTGCGCGGCTTCACTGCTTCGGCGAGAGCTCGAGGGCCACGTCGACAAGAGTCACGCCAAAAGATCCAAGCAACATAGTGCCGCCGTTGTTCCGAGTGCGGATCTCGCTTTAAAAGAGCGAAATTCTGCTGAGTTCCCCGAAGACTCGAAGAATGTGGAATTACTGGAGCGCTTCTCTTCCGATATGGACCGCTTCCGGCATATCGCGGAAACCGCCGCCACTCAAGCTGCGTCCAAAACAGCGGACCAAATCAAAGAACACAACGAGGCGTATTTCCAGAAATTCTTGAGCGAACTCGAGCTTATAAAGGACTGCATTTCCTCTGTCGCGGAAGCGATCCATGTTGACTTTTGTCCGCGTTCAGTAGCCAATGAGGATGTCTTCCATCACAAATCTGTCGTGCGGCCATCGGAAGAAATTCAGCACATGGAATACAACTGGGTGCTGGAACCTTATTCAAAGTTCAAAGTCGGCATACACTACATCGATAGTCCGCTTTTTGTCATGGCCCCTGGGTACAACGTGCAGCTTAAAATCTGTCTCGACGGTATCGCTTCGGTGCAAATCAGTGCTTCTGTCAAGGTCAGCCGAGGTGAAGACGAACGCAGTCGGCTCCTGTGCTGGCCCTTTCGGCGAGTGTGCAAATTTAGGCTTCTCAAGAGAACCGGGAACAGCGGTGACATCGCTAGTGCATTCACGCCTACGGAACTATTCCGCAGCACTGACGGCACCTCGTCATCGAGTGGAAGCGATCAGCATGTATCTGCTTGGCTGGACATTGCCAAAGTAGACAGAACTGTGTTTGAGCGTGATTATGTTGAGCGGGATGCCTTCACCATTAGTTTCACGACGATGTCTCAGATAGACTGAACTAATTTTTTTTACCAGTGAGTTTTTGCCTCTTATTGTGTCATTGTTTATCCTTTCAGCAAGCTGTTGATTTTTATCTTAGCTTTGTGAGCCTACAAATAAATATAAGCCTTGAAAGCTTCATTTTATGAGTCATCTCTAATTCTTCTTTCGCTTAATAATTTATCGGATAATTCCCTTCAACAGAACTAGTTCTGTTCGTACCCTCACTTATCAGCATCGGCTATGACACAAAGCGAAGTTGTGCAAGTGAAGGAGAGGTTGTCCCGAAACCGCAATTTGATGATGACGGACGCTGTGTATAGGGTTTCGGGAATTAAGAAGGCCCGATATTAACATGGGCAGTACACCGGCCTTGAGCTACAAAGCAGACTGAGTTTTAGGGCGCTTTTCAAAGTTCTTACAGGAAGAATAATTCATAACGGTGCGGAAAAGCTACATCCGATTGTATGCCTTGTCAGTAAAAAAAAAAAAAAGCCCAATGTATTGTAAATGGTTATGCAGTTTCGTTTGGTTGCTACTCTTTTTTTCACAATAGCTCGCAAAGGGTTCCAGCCCTTCATATATAACAACCTTGTATTTTTACTCAGGTTGGCGATTGAGGGAGAAAAGGGTAAATCAGTCGTACGGTTAACAACGTCGTGGTGAATTACAGCACGCTCCGCCGCGGTGATCTAGTGGCTAAGGTACTCGGCTGCTGACCCGCAGGTCGCGGGTCCGAATCCCGGTTGTGATGGCTGCCTTTCGGATGGAGGCGGAAATGTTGTAGGCCCGTGTGCTCAGATTTGGGTGCACGTCAAAGAACCCCAGGTGGACGTAATCTCCGGAGCCCTCCACAACGGCGTCGTGGTTTTGTGACGTTAAACCCCACATATTAAATAATCAATTACAGCACCAATGAAAAAACGGGATGAAGTGAACTCGCATGCCAGTGTTGGGGCAAACCTCATAACCACGAAAATGCTCGCGACGAGCGACGCGACGCAGATAGCCTTCGCACGAACTGCCGCTTTCACAGGCAAACCTTAATCACGTGACAGCTTTGGTAGTCTACTTGTACCAAAAATTCCGCATATTTGGCAATATGCAGTGTAAAAATAAAACGTATTATTGAATAATGGAACAGAATGGGTTTATTATCAGCTTGCAGCACTTCTTCTACATGAACGTCCATAAACATCACGTTGTCTATTCGTTGTGCACACGTAACTCGGATGGAGAGGAGCATGAGAGCAGGTGGAATATTTTTGCGGCACCTGTAGAGAGCCGGCAGTACGGCAGTCACGTACATCCTTTCCCGGTGCATTTAGCGCAGCACTTCTGGGCGATGGGCGACGGTTTCCAAATCTGCAGAACCGAGCAATCGCGCAAAAACTACGACGCAACACGGCGCGCGAACGCCCTGTTTCGTCGCCTTCTCATGTATTTTCGCGTTTGTGGGGTTTGGCCTTCATGCCTGGTTCACGCAGCCGTCAAATGCTCTATCACCTCAGCGTCAGGCACCACTTTTTGTCAGTGGAAAGGATTTATTCTTAGCGAAAACGGGCTGATGACGACGTAGAACAGCCCTCCGTTTCCGTACCCAGCGGGATGACGGAGCCCCGCCCCTACAAGAAAACAATCAGATTTCTTCACTGAGCATATACACCTGCACGCATTTTATAACCGCATATTTCTTCGTCGCCGATCTTTGTGTGGCCGTCGCTTTGCCTGCTTGCAAAGTGATAACCGCAAAAAGTGTTTAATAGGAGAACATTCAAATTTCTAAACTGCGTCCGTGTACAGGCAACGTAATTTCCTACTAACTAGTTTGACGACAGTTCAAAGACTTATCTTGCAGCTTATTTTCACTCAGTTTTTTTCTGCATTATCACTTGGTTTTCAGCCAACATTTGCTCCAGCTAATCCTTCGTTCATTATAAATTATTCAGTGCTGCGTCAGTGATTGACGCAACCCCTAATTTAAAGATATTTTTATACGCAGAAGCGGAAAATGAGTGCATACGAAAACATAATACCGTGGCTTTGTTTGCGCCCTACTCCGTTGTTATTCACAGAGCTAGTGAATAGTATATGTTGTCGCCCACCATCAATCGCACTGCCAGCTACGCTGCCTCAAAAAGAATTTCAGCTTCATTCTGCTGTGTTGTTGACAAACAGAAAAAGATGGTTGCCATGCAGTCAACACACAAAAAATAACAGGCTTAAAATCCATTCCCACGTTCTTTATATTGCCCTGACAGACTTGTTCCCGTCATTGTTGAACGATAAATGGTTTTCCACAAGCTCAAACAATGACGTGAAAGACAGCGTCCGAGCACGCGCATGGCGGTGAAGAATCGCCGGTCTCGGAGGCAACCGCGTTCCGTTTCTGCTTCAGCTGACTTGCGCGAGGTGGCAGCGGTGAAGCTATACGCCACCGTATATGTGCTCCGAGAGGCGAATATGCAGTAATTGTGGAGCCTACATAAAAAGATGGATGCCCCACACTGTCATTGGGGAGAGAGCCTTGATCAAAGCTTTGCAGAAAAGCCCTGTCACTTTCTCACGAATGGGCAAAGGTGCTTTTGGCATTTTATTAATACGATCTAGTCTTGAATCAGACTGAAGCTGCTAGTGAATACTTTCGTAGCAGTGTTTCCTTGTCTCTCGTTGTGTTTCGCATTTGTGTTTGAAATCAGGAGTGTTTTTTTTTATTAATTTGATGTTTCTATTCCTTCAAACTATTTTTCGACTCGTTTTTGGCATTATTATTCGTTCATTCCTCCTGTTATATTTATTTTTGTTCAGCTTTCGTTTCCGTAATCTGGAGTATCCAGTTATTCTGGCTCAGCGAACGTCTCTAGCATTAGTAATATGCTAGAGGGCTTAGCCATAGTTCTTCATCGTGATAACCCACGGCATCAGTGCATAGACTACCTTAAAGGTGCGCGTAGCGGGGATGCTATGCAGGATCGGCCGAGTTTCGCCCGAGTTTCGTGAAACTCATAATCTTCCCGAGCTCTGGAGACACCCACTTTTGAATGCGCCAAGAGTATGAAAAAGTACAATCCACTCCTCAGCGCGCTGCGTTTCATTGGTTACGATGGTATAAGACATCGCAGCAAGAATGGTTGATAAAGTTGGGCGGTGCTTTCAAACCAGAGGCATTTCATTTCATTTGTTTGTCGTTCCACTAAGCACGAGTGTGCAGTGGTGACATTTTGTTAGGGACGCAGGGTTTTGATGTTTTTATTGATTGCATTAAGTCTGTTTTAGAATATTCGGCAAGGTGACCTCTGAGATTAGTTCCAGCTGAGTGTATGACATCACGACCGCAGCTAAACCCGAGGCCACGTGTTAATTATATTGCTTGGCCTGCACATTTAAACGCTGCTCGGCTGGTGTGCGTCTTCTTTGTCGTCTTCGTCGTCTTCTAGCTCCCGATTGCTTGCACAGATAATTAGCTATTTGGCTGAGCAGTATAATTGGATATGTCAGGACATGCTATGACCAAGCTAATCACGCCAAGTCCCCGTAGGCTGAGGTGATGATATCGCATCTTAGGAGGAACGTGGCAATGTGGCCGTGTAAAACTATAACAATGCTAGCAATTGCACGCTATTCAATAAGCTAACTATACCGGGCTAATTCACGAAATGTAAATTATGGGCACGCTAAATAAAATCATGCTAATCAGCCCTCCCTGTTAGGATGATAATTATGATTGTGCTGATCAGTATTAAGTTCGAGGGCTCTACACTGACCAAGACCTTGCTGATGGCGCCCGAGATAATGCATTTTAACTGATACCTTATTCATGGAGACAAACAGTTCAGTGATTTGGGCATCAGGCCTGAGTCAATTCGTATAATCAAGATTAAGACAGAACTGATTCAGCCTTCACTTTGAATTCAGTGAAGCAGATGAGTAGGCGACCAACTTAAAAAGCTGGAAGAAGCTACAAATTATCACAAGCTCTTCTATGGCTTCAACCTTGCGCAAGTAGTAAAATGTGACCAAATTATTTTATATGCAAAGAAGCTGCTGCCTAAAGTCCACCACATTGAACGCTTCACCGTAACACAGGCACTATTACAGTCACGAGTGTAACTGGGGATTTCTCAGAATCAACGAGTTATTGTCCCCAACGCATTGCCTCCAGAATACCATTCACCAATTTTCTTGCGCAGAACATCAAATAAATCTTTTGTTCACTCTCTCCACACGTTTCGTCTTTCGACGACATTTGCAGATAACATGCAAATACGAGGCCATTTTTTTTTAGAAAACGAAACGCGCAGCTCTCAGACGGGCATGCGCGCCCGTCTCAGAGGTTATAAAATGTAGAACGCAAGGCGACGGGTAGGTGCCACCACTGTGTCGTCTCAGCGAAGCGTTAGAAACACTCCCCTTTTCGTGCAAGCATTGCATGGTCAGCGCAACGTGATAAACGCTATGGTCCTTAGAACTACTTATGTATGCCTTTTCTAGTGAAAGACGCACATACAGAATATATACGTGTTGTTATGCTGCCTCAGATATGCGCAATATTTGCTTTTTAATTGAAAATCGCACAAGTATGAACGCTGAATCTTGAGCAACATTGGTGGGCGCTGCGGATGGGGTCCCCTGTTTAGCGTATCAACTGGTGCCGTTCAGAGTACCCGGTACCGGTAAGTGTGAACAAACAGCCCTATGTACAGACAGACAGACAGACAGACAGAACGACAGACACACAGACAGACAGACAGACAGACAGACAGACAGACAGACAGACAGACAGACAGACAGACAGACAGACAGACAGACAGACAGACAGACCAAAATTCTTGCGTTGAAGGTGCCCAAGAGAGAAAGACTATCGTTGAAAAAGCTGGTGGTGGGTGTGACCGTCCCTTTGATCGCGGGAGTTGGCCGGCCATGTAAGCCACCTACATCTCGAGCTGCGCTGAGACGACGAGGAATATTTGCGAGAGTCGTACGTATTCAGATACGCCCTTGAACTTATCTGGACTTGCCACAGCCTCCAATGCAGCACAAACGCGTCTCAAACACTCTGTATTGAAGGCGGTAACAAGTCAACTTCAAGACAAAAAACGATTCTGAATACGGGGGAAAGATACTGCACTTTTTTTTCTGTTTACTTTGATGGTGTTTAGCTTCTTTTAATGCCGCCACGACAGACTGCTTCACAAATTGGACAGACTGCTCTAGCTGCTGCGCCCCGCCATCTCCAAGCCTAGTATTTCGTGGTGGCCATGGTGCCACAGGCACAGAGGAACGAACTCGTTCATATCTGGCGGCAGAAGACCATCCCAATAAAAAAACAAAAAAACATAAACTGAGCATCGCTGATTGGTTTCAGCAGCTTTGTGGCTGCAGTCGCGCGACAGAAAAAATCAGTCAGGAAGCGACTAACCAAAGCAGTCGCTTTGCGACCGTGTGCGACCATTCGCGACTGTTTGCGACCAGTCGCAAATGGTCGCGTGACCCCTGCTAGTCACCGGTGTGCACCAGCCTTTCCTGGCTGATTTTTCAGTAGCGCGACTGCAGTCGCAAGGCTGCTGGAACCAATCAGTGATGCCCAAAAGTGACGCCAGAGTTTCTTTATATGAACGCTCACTGTTCTTTTTTTTATTATTGCACTGGTTCCCTGCTGCCAGATACGAATGAGTGCATTCCTTTGGGTCTGTGCCACCATAGCCACCACGGAGTACTTGGCTTGAGATGGCGGGTCACAGCAGCTCAAGCAAAATGTCGAATTTACGTGGCAGCATTCGCAAGCAGCTAAACACCGTCGAAGTAAAGATAGAATAGATTGTGCACCATCTTCCCTCGTATTCAGAATCGTTTTTTGTATTGAACTTGAATTTCAAACGCTTTCAATGCAGCGCGTTTGGAACCCGTTTGTGCATGATGCCTTGGCACCGCTTAAAGACACCGCATGGAGACGCGTTTGTGCTGTATTGGAGGCTGCGGCAAGTCAAGTTCAAGGAGCGTTTCCGAATATGTACCACTCTCGGAAGTAGTCCTCGTCATCTCAGCGCAGCTCGATAGGTATAGGAGGCTCGCATGGTCACCCAACTCTCGCGAGCGAAGAGACGGTCACACCCACCACCGGCTTTTTTTTTTTTTTTTTTTGAGGCTTCTGTGCTGCCAGCGCTGACACCATAGCATAGTGCTTGAGTGCCAGGACAATTTCTTGTTCTTCGCTTGAACTGAACTCCTTGACCCCTTCTGTCGACACTGTGGGAGAACGGACGAAAGTAATAAATGCAGCGCGCTCGGTTCACTCCGCTCACTCATGCTGGCGGCGATGAGCTGATTGGCGCCGGATTCCATCCCCAGAGTACTCGCTGATAACGAGATCCGGACGTGACTCTCTGATTTTGCGACTTCCGGTCGCTCACATGCAGTCTCTGCCGATTTGAACATCAGTCCCTTTTTGGTCGCCAGTCGTGAATTGTAGCGCGACCGCTGCTAGTGGCCGGAGTGCACCAGCCTTCAGATCTCGCGATTTCCGAATCGCATCCAGATTTGTATTAATTGGTCTAGTTTGGATCTAATGCACACATCTGTTGGTATTCGATATGCATACGTGTGAAGTATAAGTGTGCTATACATATACTATACGTCTATACACACAGTAATTCATGCATGTTTTCTTTTTGGTAATAAATAACCATGGCAAGTGAGCACTCATGCTCGTCGGTTCTTTGTCCCATCGTCTTTGTCTGCGCCGTATGCATGCCTAATTTTGGGTCCGTCTGGAGGTCACAATGGACACATTTAATGAATATGGACGTAAAGAACAATTCAGTAATGATCCCTATATGAGACATCGGAAATGACTTCTTTCGCTGCGTTAATCGTCATATTGTCCAAAAAATGACCTTCCTCTCTTTCAACCTTCGTCCCGCGGTCCCGGCCCTTGTGGCACAAAGTTTCGTTACTGCGGCCCGCTAGCTGAGGCGAGTTTGAGACCCCTCCTCCATGTGCATCGTCGTGTCATGCAGCGTTTTTCATAAACTGACGTTCTCCCTAGACCGGCACATCTCTCGGTACAGCTGCATGTGCGTCATTACTGTTCAGGGCCGTGTAGGCGACCGGACGTTATCGCGCATGTCATGGCACGCTCTTCCTGCCACTGCGATACTGCTGCGAGAAGTGCTTCGCGAACATCCGCTTTTGGCACGCACATATGCACGCACACAATGCTTGCTTTCACGGGGTTTAACGTCCCAACGCGGAGGGAACCATGAGGGACGCCGTAGTGGAGGGCTCCCGATAATTTTGACTGCCTCGAGTTATTTGACGCGCACTCCCATTGCACAGTACACGGGTCTCTCATTTCAATGCATCTAAACGCGACTACCGCAGCCGGAATCGAACCCGCGTCTTCCTCGTCAACAGATCGAACACATGGCAGCGTGGTGCACGTGGCCACCGGGTTACAGCAGTCGACACGTGCACCATGCTGCTAAATGTCTGATGAGAAACAAACAACACAAAAAAGAATGGTTGACCAGGAATAAATAAACGCTCAGGCAGTTCAAAGACATTCGCAAAGTAGCAGGAAATTGAGCGGCTAAAATACAGAGGAAAAGCTCGCCGCTCTGACTCGTTTGTGCCTGAAATTCGACAGTGCGATGATTATCACAAGCAGAAAGTCATGACACGAGTATAAAGTCGTTTATGTCACTATAGTGAACCGTCATCGTGGAATTTTTTATTACGCGTTTGTTGCCCGAAAACTTTATGGCGTCATGCACGCGCTGTACGTGACATGCGCTCTTCGGCGCAACTAGTGCGAAGCTTTAAAGCAGACTGCTCACGTAGGCAGCAGTACACATACGCCGTGCAAGCAAGCAGATGGCTCTGTACTGACAAATTGCACTGCTTGCTCGTTGTGTTAATTATACGGAAAGCGACCCGTGGTATTGATACATCGTTTTCTCTATTGCGTGAGAGACAGCTGTGCTGTGGAGGTCACACCCGCCTTCCGTGAAAGCTTCTCTGAAAGTTTCCACGGAGCGACAGCGGCTAACAGAGCTCTCCAGCAAGTCCCGTTTATGAGACGTTATTCCTTTTAAAGATGATAGTCTTTCTTGGGAACATTCAACGCATAAAATTTTTTCTATCTGTGTGTACGTTTATCTGTTTGTTCACCCTTAACGGCACTTTAAAAAGCACCGGAGTGACCGGCCGATACCCCAAATGGCCGAGTCCATCCGATGCACCCACCAATATTGCTCTATAGGTTCAGCGTTCATACTTGTGTGATTGTCACATAAAAAGCAATTATTGCGCACATATGAGGTGCCATAACAACACGCCAATGTTTTGTATGTGTGCATTTAAACTAGAGAAGGCACCCACAAGTAATTCTTAGGACCATAGGGTTTATCACGCTGCACTGGCACTGCAAGGCGATGCTCAAAAGGCAAGTGTTCCCAACGCCTTGCTAAGACGAGGAGATGGAAGTGATTTTTAAATTAAAAGAAGAAAAAAGTGAGCCCCGTAACTGTCTCTCAGAAGGAGGACACCTCAACAGTAGCTCACGAGGGATGGGGGAAAGGGGGGATTAAAAGGATAGGATTAAAAGGTAAAGTGATAGAGAGAGAGGAAGGAGAGAGCGACGCACAGGGACTACGAACGACGGAAGTGATGAGAAGATAAGAAAGATGGAGACGGTCGCAGGAGTCCGAGGACGGGGCACCACTCGCGAGAGCTCTTGTCGGTGTCAGGATATGGCGTAGGGCTAATCCAGTCGGCCAGAGCTACGGTGTCGTCGTCGTCGGGGACTGGCGTCGGGAGGTGGCATAGGATCGATCCTGTCGGCCAAGGCTGCACTGTCGTCGGATATCGCAAGGGCACAACTGGTCGGCGCGGAATCCAGCGAGCGACGACACGGCTGTGGCACCTACACGTCGCCTTGGGTTCTACACCTTATCACCTCCGAGATGGGCCCGTACGCCACACGCACGCTTTGTTTTCCAAGATAACAGCCAGATGGCGCTCATGCCTCGCCTGTGACGTGACTTGATCCGCTCGTTCGCCTCCGCTGCACGCTCGAGACACTCTAACGCAGCGCCTCCAAAATACTATTCACCGATTTTCTTGCGCAGAACATCAAATAAACGTTTTGTTCACTCTCTCCAGACGCAAAACTATCGTCTTTCAACGACATTTTCAGTGTAGCATGAAGATACGGGGCCAATTTTTATCATTCTTTTTCTTCGTATGAGCGATCCTGCAAGCGTCAATTGGTCGTTTAAATACTGATATCCATATACAAGGTGCCCCACGTAACTTGAGCCAGAGTTTGAAAATATGACGGAACACTTCATTACGACGCGACCACCTTCGTTCCTGCCATTCTCCCTCTCCCTCTGCACTTCGGTCCATTTCATGAAAGGCAGGGGCTGCTCGCAATAAAAGTGGGGATCAAGGGGTATGAATCGTCAACACGGAGCCCGACTCCCCTTCAGCTTGAAGGGAACCATTGCTCAGTTCTGATAAGTCGACTCATCCGCTCAAAGAAACAGCGTCAACTCTTCCGCTTCCAGAAACAGCCGCCTCAATCCGCGGGGCTTGGTTGTGGCAACAGTGCGCCCGTCTCGAACACGTCACTAGCAGCGGTACGCAACACGTCGGACCCGGACTTCTTTAGTGGCCTAGCGCAACTTGGAGTGGAGGAAATGATATGGGATACAGAACAAAAAACAAACAGGTTTACAGGCACTATTTGCAACTATTTACAGCATAATAGGTTGGGAGATCCTCTAACCACAAGCGTAGTGGATGAACCCTTAAAACTTGGTTTGGGGCAGCGTCCAGCACTTTGCGGCATCATTTTAACCCCGTCGGGCTCCTCTCCCTTCATTGAAATACCAATCACACACATGACGCCACCCACAGTAGCATCAGACAATAACACACGACCGCCGAATAGTCATCGCACCTCCTGACGCAATCCTCCAGTCAGTTTCACTGAAGAGAGGAGAATTGGGATCCTCCACAGAACAAGTTGGCGGTTGAGTTGTTGCTGCCCTCTTTCCGTAGAAGGGAAGCAAAGGATTAGCGACTCCAACCACTTAGACACGACCTGCGCTGTCGGTCGGCCTCGTCGTCTGATAGGCACTGCGCTGTGCTCCGGGCTGCAGAAATTAGGTGCCTTCTTTTTCTTCTAATCACTACCCACCATCACGCCAATCAAGCCATTAAGGAGGAAATTCCTGCTGATATGTTATTGGCTAACGTGTAGTAGAAGTTGCCGCTTTCTAATCCATTTGTTGCTTCCCGCTGCTTGATACTCATTCTGAAAAAAAAAAGCACTGGGGCTTTCCACACATGGGAAAGCAGCCCGGTTATGCTTTTTATGGTCCGCAAAGCGCCCAGGAACGAGAGTCACAACAGTGCAAAAAAGGTATGAGAAACTCCTGTCATTTTACGCAAACATTGAAAAACCAAGTGCACGTTGGTCGTCGCACGGTTATCTCGAACTTGTTGTAATTCAAAAAGCAAACGGTGACTGCAACGCAGTTTATTATTTTTTTCTGCTAATTGACGGTAGACACAGGTCAACAAAATGCTGCACAGCCAAACCCGTTTGTGGAGCAAGCAAATGAGTGCATTCGGCAAACTGCATTGCAAGTTTTGTTTTCGTGGAAAAAGTGAAGAGTGACCGCTAACCAATACGGAAGCGAAGTTACCGTCTTCGCCTACGAACAGGATCACGTAGCTTCAGTTTCTTACGAGACCACTGAAAAAGGTGCTACGCTAGACCAAAACATTATGTCCACTAGAGGGAAAGCGTGGTACAGCTTTCGTTCCGTCGTAAAACCTTCTGGGAAGGTTAGGGCTTCCTTCTTCTTCATAAATATTGCAGAACAAGTGCGCTTACCTTATCCACTAGGGCGCGGAAATAATTGCCTTTTTACTTCCCACGGTATCACAACACAAAAACCACTAAGCAAGCATTGCGCCCCCTCCTGTGTGTTTACTACGAAAAGCCGTTTTTGTCAACGCTGCCGCAACCGCCGCCTGTGGTCGTAACCATTATCGCATGAAATGAGAAAGAAGAAAACTAATAAAATAACTATATCAAAAAATCAAAACAGCTATCATGCTAATCTCACAAGTATATTTCTTATTTTCGTCATTAGACTATTTCATATATTTAATATATAATTTTTATGTTTACTACTCTTACTTTTTATATTTCTTTTTTTCTATAACAATTCATAATAGTGTGTTAGCACAACGAAGGTTTTAGTTGATTAAAAAGTTTTTAAGGCATCCCCCAGTCTCCCTCCCTCTTTCTTTTTTATTTTTTCAAAATCCCACTGCCGGGCAATTCATGACCGATCCCCCGTGGTGTGTTCATCCGTTCTTCTTGGGTCCAACTAACCTGGCTCCCTGCCTGCCAGCCCTGTATTCGATCCCTGAGCTACGCCGGTGCTTGAAACTCCACTTAGCTGAACCTAGGCAGGTTGAATGTTGGGTAAGGGAGCGCGTTAACGTGTGTATTAAAGGGTTATAAAACAGCGAAGGCGCAACCAGGCATTACACAATGCTATTTGCGTAACGAGGAAGTTGTAGAATGCTCTAAATCAATACAATAGCCTGACGCAAAATTCTTCACCGTCGTCAACCACATCAACAACAAAATGTACATACTAATTCCTCGCAAGTGTGTGGCGGGTACCACTCTTCTCTGAAAATGACGAAGAATGGCATAGTGAATGCCTCCCCTACAGTGGGTATGAGCCACGAAAGAAGATAACAAGAACAAGAAAGCCTCCCTACTACACAAATATTTGGATTTACACGCGGGAGACCTTAGGCCTGGTCGGCGAAAGCTCTTCCGGGCTACCAATAACGTTGTTACTAAAAATGGCGTAGTGTGTACAATGCAAGTTTGCTTGTAGCGGTTACACAAAGAGTTTGAAAACGCCCTAGAAAAGCCGCTCCTCTATCTTTCCTTGTGACAATGCGGCGCGTTCTTCACTGGCCTGGCTTTTTTGCATATTGTCGGCACGTCCGAAAAATTTTGCACGTGCACAGAACGAAAGTGGCAGGAAAATAAAGAGAATGGCAGCAGAAACGTTGAGAGTGAAATACTTTTGCTCCGTCTCAAGTGTAATCTTTATCCCTTTATTGAACACCGGTATTAATGCCGGTTTCTCGAAGGAGGTAAGACCTGTATCACGATCATCAAGCAAGCCTACCGCGTGAATCTAAAGGCCCCACAGCAGCGCCACCGCATTCTCGTGACGAGTGTCTGGAGGCTTACCTCTCTGAAAAAGCAAGGCTTCCAACTTTAATCTATTGCAAGTGGCCTTGTCCAGCGTTCCAAGAACCGCTGCATCCGGTGCTCGACAATGGCGCGTGCTATGGGGTCGAGCGTCCTGTTCTTCAAGGGTTTCAACGACGTTCTGGAAGGGCGCCCAGTACAGCCAGTAAACCCCGACCTTCCGGTAGGGATGCTTGCCTGTTCGCTTTGCTCAGTCGTGGCGTTTGAGCACTTCTCCCTCAGGTGCAAACACAGCTTTTGCGTTGCTTGCTTCACGGATATTGTCAAAAGACCCACTACTACCAGCCTCCGATGCCCCGTAGACGGCAAGTGCTTTCGACCGCGAAAAGCACTCCCGAAGACCACCACAGATCCAGAATTGGTGCTCGGCTTACTGGTGAAGTGCTGGAATAACGACAATGGGTGTCGCTTCACGGGTCCGCTCAAAGACATGCCGGCTCACTTTCGCAGCTGCAAGTTCCACACGGTGACTTGCTCTCTTTGCGCGGCTGCACTGCTTCGGGAAGAGCTCGCGGGCCACGTCGACAAGAGTCACGCCGAAAAATCCAAGCAACATAGTACCGCCGTTGTTCCGAGTGCGGATGTCGCATTAAAAGAGCGAAAGTCTGCAAAGTTCCCCGAAGATTCTAAGAGTGTAGAATTTCTGGACCGCATCGCTTCCAATACGGACCGCTTCCGACAACTCGTGGAAACCGCCGCCACTCAGGCTGCGTCCAAAACAGCGGACCGAATCAAGGAACACAACGAGGCGTACTTCCTGAAATTTTTGAGCGAACTAGAGCAGATAAAAAACTGCATTTCCTCTGTCGCGGAAGCCACTAGTGTTGACTATCGTCCGTGTTCAGCAGCCAGTGAGGACGTCTTTTATGTAAATTCTGCTGTGAAACCATCAGAAGAATACCAGCACACGAAATACAACTGGATACTGGAACCGTATTCAAAGTACCGAGCCGGCATCCATTACATCAATAGCCCGACTTTTGTTATGGACCCTGGGTACCAATTCCAGCTTAAAATCTGTCTTGATGGAATCTTGGCAGTGCATATTAGCGTTTCCCTCAAGGTCAGCCGAGGTGAAGACGAAAGAAGTCAGCTGCTCCGCTGGCCCTTTCAACGTGTGTGCAGATTTAGACTTCTCAACACGACCGGGCACGGTGCTGACATCGATTGTACATTCACGCCAACGGAACTCTTCGGCGGCGCTGACAGCACCATGTCATCGAGTGCTAGGAATGAGCATGTATCAGGCTGGCTGGACATAGTCATGGTCGACAGAGGTGTGTTTGAGAGTGATTTCGTTGACCACGATACTTTCACGATCAGTTTCACTACGACATAGACGACATGGCTATAGACTGAACAGAATCTTTTAGCAGTGAGCTTTCGTCTCTTAGGTGTTACTGTTCATATTTTCAGCAAGCTGCTAATTTTTATGTTATATTGTGAACCTACAAATAAATATAAGCCTTCAAAGCTCCAATTTTTCAATCAGCTCAAATTCTTTTTTCCGCTTATTAAAAAATTGAATTATCTGGTTCAACAGAATTGGTTCAGTTCGTTGCTTCACTTAACAGTCTTGTTTATGCAACAAATACTTGTTCAAGTAAAGAAAGGGTTGTCCCAAAACCATGGTGTGAGGATTCGAGAAAAACGACGACGACGAAGGTGCGGGACAAGGCACGTGCGATTACGAGGCAACTGTGCGCCAATCAGCTGATGACCAGTGGTGGACCATAGAGGTGGCGTGCCACGATTGGGCCACGTGTGACCCTTACGTGGCAGTAAGCTTTGTGGCTGGGGACGAGCCGGAGCAGCGGCAGACGGGAGACAGCGGGCCGAAGCGTCGGACGCAGGCGATCCAGGTTCCGGCCAGGGGACGCGGCTGTCCACGCTACTGTCGTCCAACTACCAGCTAGGGCGGCATTGCCGGCACGAGTACTGCATCTCGGGGCGCGGCCTGGCCTGCTGTTCTCTTCCTTGCCGAGGGCATCGCGGATCTCGGTGAGGCGTCTCCACGGTTAGCCGTTCGACACAGCGATGAACGTGGCCTGGCTAATGGTCACGGTTGCGCCGAGCATCGCGTCTCGGTGCACGCTCTTCGCTGGACGGGCTGGCCATTCCCCGCATAGGAGCATCGCGTCTCCGATGCGGGTTGACTGCTCAGTAGTCGCACCCATTCCATCAAGCGCCGGTGTCACCAGAGCGTCGCACATCGGAGACGAGCGAGACGTTCTGCCGGGCGAGACGCGGGCGTGTGTACGGAGGCCACGAGGGCAGACAAAGCGGTGCGCAGCTCGAGAGGACGAGTTCCTGGCAGCGTTCCGGAGCCGGACGTGGGACCCGTACGTGTCGGCCAGGTCGAGCTCCGGTGTAGTCTGTTCGAGGCCGAGTCCGTCGGCCTGTACAAGGTCCAAGGACGGGGCCTGCTGAATGGCTCATGCCTGGGTGCAGTGGCCGGGAAGCAGGTTCGTAGACGAGGCCTACCGGGTGTGGTCCTCGTGAGCCGTGGCATGATCCTGGACCTCAGGAGTTGCGACCCTGACTTCTGGGTTGGCCGGGACGTCCGACTCAACGGCGCTGCACACGGTAGCGCATCCGTGTGCCGTCTGCCGTTCCAG
The DNA here is from genome assembly GCF_013339725.1 of Rhipicephalus microplus. Lineage (NCBI taxonomy): Eukaryota > Metazoa > Arthropoda > Arachnida > Ixodida > Ixodidae > Rhipicephalus > Rhipicephalus microplus. The sequence continues at coordinate 179,357,137 of NC_051166.1, forward strand.
CCGTGCCACCTTTGCCCTCGCGCACGTCGACGAACGCATCATGTTGGGACGACGGGGACCCAAACTGTGAGGCAGCGGTTTCTTCTTGCGAACCGAGAACTATACGCGCTGGACACTGAGTAAGCGATGCCGTGAGCTCTACGCATAATAGACGTCTGACTCTCGTGCAGGTGGCGTGATGCTTGGCGTGTAGGGTTGATATATAGTTTTATTTTCACCTGCCACTTCCTTCTCTAGTGTGCAATATAAAGCTTCTTTTGTTCGCATCAATTGTTGATGTTAATCCTTTCTCGTCCGCTATCAACAAACACGGTGACGAACGTCCTTAACCATCACACATGGCTTGGTGATGATGCACGCATGAGTAAAGGGTTTCGGAAATTTTGATGGCCTAGTGTTACCTACCATGCGGCGTACGTGATGCTACAAAGCAGACTGTGCGTTTCCGCGCGGAAGTCCTTACTTATGGCAGGATGTATAATTCTAGTGTATGCAGACAACCTACACCTGATTTTATTTCCTGTCAATAACAAAATCTTGAAGTATTGCCAATTCTCATGCAGTTAGGAGCTTACTCGGTAAACTTCTAATGCTCCCGTCTTGTCCGGCGGCAGTGGCAACGTGTACACTATACTCCAGTGATTCAAAAAAGCTGTCAGCACGTGCGCTTCCTTTCTCTTTGCCGGTAGCTGATACCGACGTTACTAGAATATTCTGGTGACGTTGGCTCATGCAATGAACACTCTTCGTTACCGCTCGGCCGCATGAACACCTCGGAAGCCAAGGCGGCAGCGCGGCGGGCTCGCAACGCAAAAGCAGCTCGATCTTGCTACCAAGACCCTGCGGTGACAGCCCGGGAGAGCGAAGGCTCGCTGTCAAGCTTACCCGGAGCTGTGGGCCACGTCGACAAGAGTCACGCCGAAAAATCCAAGCAACATAGTACCGCCGTTGTTCCGAGTGCGGATGTCGCATTAAAAGAGCGAAAGTCTGCAAAGTTCCCCGAAGATTCTAAGAGTGTAGAATTTCTGGACCGCATCGCTTCCAATACGGACCGCTTCCGACAACTCGTGGAAACCGCCGCCACTCAGGCTGCGTCCAAAACAGCGGACCGAATCAAGGAACACAACGAGGCGTACTTCCTGAAATTTTGAGCGAACTAGAGCAGATAAAAAACTGCATTCCTCTGTCGCGGAAGCCACTAGTGCTGACTATCGTCCGTGTTCAGCAGCCAGTGAGGACGGCTTTTATGTAAATTCTGCTGTGAAACCATCAGAAGAATATCAGCACACGAAATACAACTGGATACTGGAACCGTATTCAAAGTACCGAGCCGGCATCCATTACATCAATAGCCCGACTTTTGTTATGGACCCTGGGTACCAATTCCAGCTTAAAATCTGTCTTGATGGAATCTTGGCAGTGCATATTAGCGTTTCCCTCAAGGTCAGCCGAGGTGAAGACGAAAGAAGTCAGCTGCTCCGCTGGCCCTTTCAACGTGTGTGCAGATTTAGACTTCTCAACACGACCGGGCACGGTGCTGACATCGATTGTACATTCACGCCAACGGAACTCTTCGGCGGCGCTGACAGCACCATGTCATCGAGTGCTAGGAATGAGCATGTATCAGGCTGGCTGGACATAGTCATGGTCGACAGAGGTGTGTTTGAGAGTGATTTCGTTGACCACGATACTTTCACGATCAGTTTCACTACGACATAGACGACATGGCTATAGACTGAACAGAAATTTTTAGCAGTGAGCTTTCGTCTCTAAGGTGTTACTGTTCATATTTTCAGCAAGCTGCTAATTTTTATGTTATATTTGTGAACCTACAAATAAATATAAGCCTTCAAAGCTCCAATTTTTCAATCAGCTCAAATTCTTTTTTCCGCTTATTCAAAAATTGAATTATCTGGTTCAACAGAATTGGTTCAGTTCGTTGCTTCACTTAACAGTCTTGTTTATGCAACAAATACTTGTTCAAGTAAAGAAAGGGTTGTCCCAAAACCATGGTGTGAGGATTCGGAAAAACGACGACGACGAAGGTGCGGGACAAGGCACGTGCGATTACGAGGCAACTGTGCGCCAATCAGCTGATGACCAGTGGTGGACCATAGAGGTGGCGTGCCACGATTGGGCCACGTGTGACCCTTACGTGGCAGTACGTTTTGTGGCTGGGGACGAGCCGGAGCAGCGGCAGACGGGAGACAGCGGGCCGAAGCGTCGGACGCAGGCGATCCAGGTTCCGGCCAGGGGAACGCGGCTGTCCACGCTACTGTCGTCCAACTACCAGCTAGGGCGGCATTGCCGGCACGAGTACTGCATCTCGGGGCGCGGCCAGGCCTGCTGTTTTCTTCCTTGCCGAGGGCATCGCGGATCTCGGCGAGGCGTCTCCACGGTCAGCCGTTCGACACAGCGATGAACGTGGCCTGGCTAATGGTCACGGTTGCGCCGAGCATCGCGTCTCGGTGCACGCTCTTCGCTGGACGGGCTGGCCATTCCCCGCATGGAGCATCGCGTCTCCGATGCGGGTTGACTGCTCAGTAGTCGCACCCATTCCATAGAGTGCCGGTGTCACCAGAGCGTTGCACATCGGGGACGAGCGAGACGTTCTGCCGGGCGAGACGCGGGCGTGTGTACGAAGGCCACGAAGGCAGACAAAGCGGTGCGCAGCTCGAGAGGACGAGTTCCTGGCAGCGTTTCGGAGCTGGACGTGGGACCCGTACGTGTCGGCCAGGTCGAGCTCCGGTGTGTCTGTTCGAGGTCGAGTCCGTCGGCCTGTACAAGGTCCAAGGACGGGGCCTGCTGAATGGCTCCTGCCTGGGTGCAGTGGCCGGGAGCAGGTTCGTGGACGAGGCCTACCGGGTGTGGTCCTCATGAGCCGTGGCCTCATCCTGGACCTCAGGAGTTGCGACCCTGACTGCTGGGTTCGCCGCCACGTCCAATTTAACGGCGCTGCACACGGTAGCGCATCCGTGTGCCGTCAGCCGTTCCAGCCGTGCCACCTTTACCCTCGCGCACGTCGACGAATGCATCATGTCGGGACGACGGGGACCCAAACTGTGAGGCAGCGGTTTCTTTTTGCGAACCGAGAACTATACGCGCTGGACACTGAGTAAGCGATGCCGTGAGCTCTACGCATAATAGACGTCTGACTCTCGTGCAGGTGGCGTGATGCTTGGCGTGTAGGGTTGGATATATAGTTTTATTTTCACCTGCCACTTCCTTCTCTAGTGTGCAATATAAAGCTTCTTTTGTTCGCATCAATTGTTGATGTTAATCCTTTCTCGTCCGCTATCAACAAACACGGTGACGAACGTCCTTAACCAACACACATGGCTTGGTGATGATGCACGCATGAGTAAAGGGTTTCGGAAATTTTGATGGCCTAGTGTTACCTACCATGCGGCGTACGTGATGCTACAAAGCAGACTGTGCGTTTCCGCGCGGAAGTCCTTACTTATGGCAGAATGTATAATTCTAGTGTATGTGGACAACCTACACCTGATTTTATTTCCTGTCAATAACAAAATCTTGAAGTATTGCCAATTCTCATGCAGTTAGGAGCTTACTCGGTAAACTTCTAATGCTCCCGTCTTGTCCGGCGGCAGTGGCAACGTGTACACTATACTCCAGTGATTCAAAAAAGCTGTCAGCACGTGCGCTTCCTTTCTCTTTGCCGGTAGCTGATACCGACGTTACTAGAATATTCTGGTAACGTTGGCTCATGCAATGAACACTCTTCGTTACCGCTCGGCCGCATGAACACCTCGGAAGCCAAGGCGGCAGCGCGGCGGGCTCGCAACGCAAAAGCAGCTCGATCTTGCTACCAAGACCCTGCGGTGACAGCCCGGGAGAGCGAAGGCTCGCTGTCAAGCTTACCCGGAGCTGCGAGCCAGCGAAGCAGAAACGATTCGGGCGCACCATCAAGCGGACCCTGCGGTCGTCAGAGGTCGCAAAGCACAAGCAAAACGGATGTGGCGGCAAGATATCCCTGAAGAATTGCAGGCGAGGGTGGTGGTGGTAGTGGTTAAAAGAGGAGAAAGGCACCAAATTTCTGCAGCCAGGTCGGAAGCACGGCGCAGTGCCTAAGGCGAGGGAAACCGCAGCAAAGCGCTAAAAGCGGTCACTAAAAGATCGACATCCTCGACCACACTTGACCTCCCGGGCTTGGCGCCGCTTGGACGCGTGAGACCAGCACTGGTGAGACGATTGAGTCTAAGGGCCTGACCCCACGTATCCATCGCAGCACACCAGCGTGAGGCTTCCCCCCCCCCCCCCCCCTATACGAGAGTGGTTGAGTGGCTACGCAAAGCCGCACGCTCTCTTTATTCATGTGGGAGACAGTGCGACGCGTCGTCAAAAAGACACGCACCGACGCGCTGCGACGCATACATGAAGTCAGGCCTTCAACCTACTCTGATTTGTTCCGGGTCTACGATCCCAGAGGTGCGCAAAAAGGGGCAGCAACACGAAATTCGTACTTCGAATTCTTCAGCGCAGTCGGCTCATCTCGTCAAAACACCTTTAGACCCACGCGACCGCCTGGCGGCTTACTTGAAGTGTTCTTCGCAATCAAAGCGTCTTCAAGTACATTTCCCACACTACGTAGTGCCTTCATGTCATCGTTTCCCTCAAGGCGTGGCCTGCCCGGCACCGCATTTCGCATCAATGAGTCAACGCTGCAACTCACTACACCACTTCTCTGTACTAAGGACACCACGTTATTGTACTGTGATGTGTTTTGCGTATTATCGCATAGTGTGCTGTGTTGTTTCTCCCTCGCCGTACGATAACTGGGTGTGCCTCTTCCCTCTTTCATGGGTTGAGAAGGAGGCAGTGTTTGACTATCCCATTTTGAATCCGGAGATAAAGACGACCATTTCGTTGGACTGTCCAGGACTCAGTTGTTTTTTTTTTTTGCAGAGAATCTTGCGAAGACAAAGGCTTAAACCTCGAGCATTGAGACGCTCCAGAGAAGATTCCATCGAGAGCTTCCATGATGCTACTACATTCATGTGGTATCCCGTTACCGTCCGTATGTAAAAGTGCAAGTAAGCGTTCCTGTTATCAGCGCCAGCTACTCTTCTCGACTTCTCCCTGAGACTTGGCTGGCTCCGGTCATATGGGCAGACCACCCATTACATCAGACCACAGCTGCAAGGTATGCAACCTCTTGTGGTTCGACAACAACATGACCAGGTCACGCTACGCTCTCTGATGCCTATCGTCCGAAAGCGAATCTCCCACCGCCATCAGAGGCACGTGTATCAATGTTGCCTCCTCGAACTTTCCATTACGTTTCATCATCGATGACCCCTTGGGAACATGCTCTACTGGTCAACAATTAATTATATTTGGAGGAAATCGAGCAGCCGAGCTCACGGAAGAACTCCCTTCTTGTACTATGTAAAACAGCATCTCTTGAGTAATAATGATATGTGGGTTTAACGTCCCAAAACCACCATATGATTATGAGAGACGTGGGGTTCTGTAACGTGCACCCAAATCTGAGTACACATGCCTAAAGAATTTTCGCCTCCATCGAAAATGCAGCCGCCACAGCTAGGATTCGATACCGCAACCTGCGGGTCAGCAGCCGAGTACCTTAGCCACTTGACCACAGTGGCGGGGCCATCTCTTGTGTATATATAAGCTGTATAGTTCATGCGTCCTAAAGCAATCATCTTTAAAGGGGAACTAATCTCCGAGCCCCTCAAGGGACGCCCTTCTTGTACTTCACATAGTAGCACCTCTCTTGTATATAATGTTATATATAATGTATATAGTTCATCAAAATGTATGTAGTACCTCCAAATGTAAGTAAATAAACATTGTCAATGTATTGTGTATATAACAACGTTGTTTCGTCATATACAATGGTAGCAGATGTGTATGGACGATTCGTGGGTTACCCCATCTTTTCAAGCAAGCTCTTCTAACATATTTTTCACCGTGTGTATATGGCATTTTTTTTTCAACGAAGCTCTCAAAGCTTTCGAGTACCTCTTATTTTAACAACCTCCTATTTATACTCAGGTAGACGACAGAGGCGGCAAACGTATATACAACGTGCAGTCAACCCCGTTGTGATTAACAGCCCCGACAGAAAAATGGGGTGAAGCTAAGTCACTTCGCAGTTTTAGCCGAATTTCGCAAACATCCGTCTTTCATTGTGCAAACTCGCAAGTTGTAGTTTGCTCCTGCAGAAATGCGATCATCTCAGTCGCGTTGTTCAGTCGTGTTGTTAAGGTAGCAGGAAACCCGTACAGGATTCAGGTAGCAGGTAGCAGTAGCAGGTAACCGTACAGGTAGCAGGATTCGCGTACGCCCAATGATGCATGTATTTGTGCCCCCCAAAACAAACAAACACACAGCCACACACGCACTTGTTTTGCGCTCATTTGGAATGGCGCGCTGTGATCTTGCGTAATACCACTTCAGTTTAGTATATCGATCCAAATATATGCAGCTGAGCAGAAAAAAAAGAAAAAGGTTTCATTGGAAAAGCTGTTCTCAGACAGCAGCGGTGGTGGCGCCAGCCATGTTTAATACATGTAAGCTTTTCATCGCGACTTATAAATTTGCAAGTGACTGGAATTTCCGTGTCGGTGCGAGTCACGGGTGCCTCTAGCGCCTTTTGTGTTTGTATGCTGCCTATGGCGAGAGGCGCTTCCTCCCACGTCTTCGCTCACTTTCCTCTAACGTGGGCGCGAACTTTGTCACATGCAGGAAACGTTTAGGATTATTGGCGCCTTCTGTGAGGGCCTTATGCTGGTGTATACAATTACAGACCTTTTGGGTGAGCATCGTCTGGTGCACGACATTTGCAAGGTCTCATATTTGTCCACTTGCTTGCTCCTTTTGGCTTTTCTATAGATACAGCGTTTGACAATAGCCAGTATCGATGGCATTAAAGTTTGACCGCCATCTAGGAAGAGTCATCTTTCGCTCTCATGGTGAGGTCTGTATGCGCATTCTCAAGGCGGATGGACGTGGCTACCAATGTTGATCCATGTCCTGTCCTATAAAGGCGGCCACGAGAATAATCTTTACTGCGCCAGGTGCGACGCTGAGGAAGCTATGTAAGAACTTTGGTCCACAATGTGCGTGACTATATACGCACGTCTCGCGCTTGGCTTTCATCGTTGTAAACGCTCATTTGAGACGAGCCCGAACGCGCACGCACAGCGTCGGGAAAACTGCAACAAGAAATGAGAACAAAGACACGCGAAGTGGTTTAGCACTATTTATAGACAGCCGTATCTTTATCTCCGAGGCACAAAACACTTTCATTTATTTCTACGCCAAAAGAGGAAAAGAAATCATGTCTCAGATGGAAAATTCATCGTACTATTTCTTAGTGCGAATGCAATCTTTGTAAGAAGTCTCGTTAGCCTCCACAGCATTGCACCTGATGTATGAAACGAAGTATAGAGGAAAATGCGATAGCAAAAATGACATTGAAATCTTTCAACTCGACAGTTTGCCTTGTCGTAATTCTCGACTGAGAAAAACTGTCATCCTCCTCTGTTGTAAAGCGAAGTTAGAAGAAAATAAACCTGTGAGAGTTTCACAAAAACAAAACTTCCCAGCTGACGAAAAAATGTATTCTGATTCGGTATTATAACTCGGGACTAACGGCTTCATGAAGCGGTTGCGCCACCAATTGCAGTGCTCGTATCATGGAAGCTAACAGGCGAAAAGTCAGCAGGCCAATAAATCTTCAGCTCGAAGCAAAGGGGCACTCAAATCGATTCTACACATGACTACGAGGCATTCACAATGCCGGAAATAAGACGCTTTCCGGAGGGTTCGCTCTGCTTTCAGGTACACCGTCAACGAATGTCCAATACACGGGTAGCAGAAGCAGTACATCTCGTCATTTCACACAAGTTCATATTGATCAATTGTACAAATCAATTGTCAGCATACAAAAATGTCACTTAACATAAAAAAAGACAGCCGAGGTTTTTTTTTTCTGTGTGCTGAAGTCTTTCTGTAGTTTATATTTTAAGAAATCTGTGTTGCAAAAATAAAATTTTCTTTTTTTTTACAGTATGAAATTGCCGATTACATGAGTATCACACAAGCGCAGTTAAAATGTGAACATTTAAAAGAAGTCTGGATGGTTGGAAAGGAAGTTATTGCTGAAACAAGTGGGAACCAAACAATGTTGTAAATAACGATTCATCTTTAATTATAAAAAAACGACGTGTCCAGTTCAACTCGGGTACATTCTCACATAGGTGATGAAATGGAGCACCGAAGAACTGTGTTCATACACGCAGCCGGCTGTTTTCTTTGAGAAGCGGGTTCAGTAAGTGGGAGCTACCAAGCCTATTTTTATTGCCGTGCCGAAGCCCGTTCAAGTAAAACGCTCACAGCGCCTGTATCGACCGATGGACTTTGTCTGATCTCGCCTGAACATGCCAAAATTTCACGAAGAACAAGGATTGTGCAAAAAGTAGGCAAAATACGCAGTGTAAGAAAGTACACGTTCTATATAGAGATCGAACGGCATATAATGCGCCTCTATTGTTTCAGTTTCAGTTTATTGAGCATAATTGGGTGGGGGGTTACATATGAAGAGAAGTATACAGAAAGAGGTCCCTTAGTGTAAACACTGCAATGGGAGCTCTTGTTATAAAATACAAAAAAAAGAAAAACAAGAGCAGGATCGCGTAAAAGAAGCATGAATGTGCGTATAAAATAATAAATTAGCATTATGGTATGCAATAACATGGAGAATATTTAACATTAGGTACACAGAAAAGGGAATTTAAAAAGTGAAGCTAATACAGCGCAAACGAAGCAATCGTTAGAAATAAACACTAACAAATATTTCAGGAGAAAAAAGAAATAGAAATGGATTTAAAAAACGTGAAAATGTATGACAAAAAAGACAACGATAGTAACTACACGTATATAAGTCAGAAGCTTAAAGAAGAATTCATATAAAGGCGAACAGAATGTTTAGAGGCATTTAATGAGGGAGAGGTTTTAGTCTCTAAAGTCAGAGTGTTTCATACCTTGATGGCGAAGAAGTTCACTGTTTTTAGTCCATAATTAGTGCGCGCCTTGGGTAATAAGATATTGTTTTGGAAAGAGAAACGTGTAGTACTAGAGGAAGTGGTAATTTTATTGCCTACAATACATAAAAGATCCGGATTATGTACCAGGCAGTAGGCAATTACAGATAAATTAAAGACGATCATATTTGCAATAGGAAGAATATTTAGTGATTAAAACAGTGGAGCTGAATGCGCATGATAATCACTGTGCGTTATTATGCGGAGAGCCTGTTTTTGAATATGCGCTAGTGGGCTTACATAAGTTTCATACGTGAGTCCTCAAGATTCCATAATATACTTTAAATGACTGTGAATGAAGGTGAAATAAAGAGCAGACAGTGTAGGAAGTGTAAAAAAGTGGCGGGCTCTGAGCAGAACACGAATACCATAGGCGGTTTTTTTTTTTTTGTTAACTGAATATGATGGTTTAGGTTCAAAAAACAATCAAGTTTTACACAAAGAAGTGTGCATTTTCCACACGAAAAATTTTATATATAGTTATTAACATGCACCGGGAGTGCATTATCTCGCTTTTTTTACCTAGAACTGAAAATAACAAATTTTGTTTTATAGAAATTAATATCAAGCTTGTTGTTGAGGCACCAATTAATGACGCTCTGAATATCGCTGTTTAGCTGGGAGTTTAGGGCATAAATGGAGCGCTGTTTTTTCGCTTCCGTAGTTAAGAAGTAACTACTTGTAGGTTGCGCTGTTCCTGCATTCAGGAATGGAGTCGTGAGCACTAAATATGGTGGTGTCGTCTGCGTAACGCAAGGATTCTGTGTGAGAAGATAAACAGTCTGTCAGGTCATTTGTGTAAGAGGACCTAATATTGATCCTTGTGGGACCCCTACATTGGTAGATTTTGAGCATGAAAGTACGCCTGAAGTGGATACAACTTGTGTGCGATTCAGTAAGTAACTAGAAATGAAATCTCGTGGTGGACCAGTTCATTTCATTTCATTTATTTTACCTCAATCGCACATAGCTTTACAGAGGGGAGTGGGGTACAAGAAAATAATAAGCTATGAACAAGAGAAACATAGTGACATCAAAGTGATAAAGATTACAAGACATGTAAATTTGATGTTAGGCAATACACTGGATGTATAAGTACCATCAGAAACATAGGGAAAACAGAATACAATAATATAAATGTACAATATACACTTCACGCGTCATCACGTAAGTACTCCAGTATTGTGGAAGAAAACAAGTCATGATTTGACATGGAAACCATGTCCGAGGGAAGGTGGTTCCAGTCGTTGGATGTGCGTGGGACGAAGGAATGATGAAAAGTGTTAGTGCGGCAGATAATGACGTGTACCTTATGTTGATGATCTAAACGAGCTGAGTAATAGGCAGGAGTGGTAATGAACTGAGCTTTCAAAAGTGGATGATTGAATACCTTGTGAAAAAGTATGAGACGAGATGCTTTGCGACGTGATTCGAGTAACTGTAGTGAAAGGCTGTGTTTCATTGACGTAATACTGCTAGTGCGATGGTAGTTAGATAGAATGAAGCGTGCTGCGTTATTCTGTATCATTTCAAGCGAGTGAGTCAAGTTCAGTTGAAAAGAATCCGAAATGGAGCATGCATATTCAAGTTTTGGACGAACTAGTGTTTTATACATGGTTAGTTTCACGGCTTGAGGGGCACGGCTAAAGTTGCGTCGTAGGTACCCTAGCATACGGTTGCTATTGTTAATACCATAGGTAATATGATGTTTTCAGTTCAAGTCAGATGTTATATGAATCCCAAAGTATTTATACGAAGTTACAGACTCTAGATCAACGTCATTTAGGATGTAGTTAGCAGGGGGTCCGGTAGTTCGTGAGATACGTGAAGCTTTACATTTGTTAGTGTTGAGGTCCATGTGCGAAGTTCTACACCAGCTGGCAATATTATTAATGTCACTTTGCAAAGAACTAGCGTCAAAGTTAGATGAAATTTCACTGTAAACAACGCAGTCATCGGCGAAAAGGTGAATCGAAGAAGTTACAACATCGGGTAAATCGTTAATATAAATAAGGAATAGTAAAGGGCCCAACACAGAACCCTGGGGCACACCAGAAGTAACGGGAGAAGAGGGTGAGCTGTAGTTGTTAGCAACAACGAATTGTGAGCAATTAATTAGGAAAAACTCGATCCACGCAAGAATGCCGCCATCAATATTAAGGGTCCTATGCTTATATAGTAGTAGGTGATGATTAATCTTGTCAAAAGCCTTCGAAAAGTCTAAAAAAATGCAGTCGACCAGTGAACTCCGATCTAGGATGATATGTAACGAATGGGTAAAACAAAGCAATTGTGTTTCACATGAGAATGACTTCCTAAATCTATGCTGTGACGTGCTAAAGAACGATTTTGATTCTAGAAAGTTGACCAAGTCAGAGAAGATTATGTGCTCCAAAAGTTGCATGGTATAGAAGTAAGTGAAATAGGTCGGTAATTAGTAACAGAATGCTTGTTTCCAGATTTGTGTAGCGGAACCATCTTTGCCTCTTTCCAAACGCGTGGCCCCACACCTTCATTCAAAGACTGTTAGAATATTTTACACAGGAACATAGATGAGGCATGCTTAGTTTCTTTAAGGATTCTTGCGTTTATGTTGTCAACACCACAAGCAGAGGATATTCTGAGTGATTCAATTAGTTTTACAATTCCATGTGCCTCAGTCACTATAACAGACGTTGATGGGTACTTGCGCGCTGGTAAAGAGACGGTAGCAGAAGTGGACGACACTGAAAAGTTCCGGACAAAATTTTCGTTCAGACGTGCTGCACACATCTCGGAAGATACGGGAAGGCCGTCCGAGTCAACAAGTACAATTTCACTGTCGTTGGTATTTGTAATAGTTTTCCAAAACTGTCTAGGGTTGCTGACAAGCATTGATGGCAGAGTGTTAGATAGAAAGTTAGCCTTAGCATCCGAAACTGCTGACGAGAAAACTCGCGCAGCACTCTCGTAGGAGCGCCAGCGTTTCTCCGTACTCTGGAGTTTCGCAGCACGAAACAAGCGTTTCTTTTTGTTAGAAAGTCACTTTAGGTATGCATTGTACCAGGATGAGCAAGAGCTCACAGGTATAGACTTTAAGGGAACAAAGGTACGAGTAAGTTCGTAGATTTTGTTAACAAACAGATCCCAATTTTCCTGCACGGTTCTATTATCAAAGTCATGTAGATAAGTGTCGTAAAATAGAGAGAGTTTGTTGTTGATTGCCTCAAAGTTCGCAGCATTGTAGTTATAGATAACCTTGCGTTTCTTAGTAGCAGTTGGCATGCTGTTGCGTATGTAAAAATGTAGCAGACAGTGATCGCTGAGACCAGGAAGTGAGTTTAGTGCATGAATGTTGTCGGGCATTGTTGTAAGAATCAAGTCAAGAATGTGCGATGAAGAATTGGTGACGCGAGTTGGGTTATTCACCATCTGCGTAAAATAAACAGGTTGCAAGTATCGAGAAAACATTGGCCATTTGAAGAAAATGGTACGACGTCTGGTAACGACGACGCCCACATTATGGTAGGATAGTTGAAGTCACCAAGAATAGTTATCGAAGAAGATGGGTACCGCATTGTAATTTCATTAATGTTATCGTGAAACTCCTGAACAAAGCTGATGTCTGTATCTGGAGGGCGGTAACAGACGCCAAGAAAGGGCGTTTTATTATTCACAACCAACCCGCACCATATCACTTCCAATGTAGACGTCACGTTTATAAGAAAGGACTTGAAACGCTTCGAAATGGCAAGCAAAGTACCACCACCTTGTCTTCCATCTCTATCGCGGCGGTAAATGTTCAACGATTTGGAAGTAGCAAAAATTTCGTTATCGCAAACATGAGCATTCAACCAAGTCTCGGCCACGGCAATCACGTCGGCTTCACAAGAATCGACAAAAGCGTCAAAAGCGTCCTGCTTTCCCATTATTCTACGGATGTTCGTGTAGAGCACCGAAATAGGACGTGATACGATACTGCCATTTCCCCTTGCTGATTGTTATGAGGAGGCATTAGATGTCCGCGCACGTGACAAAAGTGCGGCATCAGGCAATAAACGTGCGTGAAGGTCATGGCTGTGATCGGAAGTTGAGCGCGCCCCATTTTCAATGCGGGATTCACTGCCATTACTGCGAGAACGCGCAGTAGTCTCGCGAACAATGCCCGCGGAAGCATCATAACAATAGTTTCTGTGGTTAACAACGAGCTTGTCGTAACAAAGCTGAAAACTGGGTCGGCCAGGCAATGATTTTGCATAATTGTGCAGCATCTTGCGCGCTGTTCTTGTAGCTTGACAGTAGTCCTCCGATACAGAGACTTTATGACTTCTCAACTTGGATCGACGTGCCAGCACAAGCTTTTTTGCTTAATTTAAGGCTTGCAAATTTTACTATCACTGGTCGAGTTTTCTCACGTATATATGGACCACCTAAACGATGGGCCTTTTCTACTGCATTCGGGTCGAACTCGGCGCCTAGTCTACTAGAGAGCAAGTTGGTAAGTGCCTCTTCAGTAGCTTGCCAGGTCTCATTTTTATCGAGCATACCGAAAAAAACTAAGTTGCACCTTCGGGCTCTGTCCTAGAGGTCGTTTAGACAGGACACCAATGCGTCATTTGTTTGAGTGATGCTGTCGACAGCTTCATTCATGACCTGCGATTCCTTCTCAATGTCCACAACCGAGTTAGTCCGCAGTTCAACCGTCGAAAGCCGCCTTTCAATCTCGCATAACTTGCTCGCCACAAGTTGCTGGTTGGCTTTCACCTCGTCGATCGCCTTTGCCAAATTGGACTGCTCAACGGCAGATGAATCACAGCGGGCACTTATCTTAGAAAGCATTGCCATAACTTCTTTATGACGCGCATCAGAAGAAGCTGTGTTGTTCTCGACATCATCTAGTGGCCCAGGGGTCTTTTTTGGAGGCTCTGGGTTTGCTTCAACGTCACCGCAACCCAAAAGTAGCGAGCAAAGGGCGTTAGTACACTCTCGCGACAAGACGTATAACACCTGTGGGCGTGAAAGTAGCAGTAAACAACGGTTACTTGTCTTCTTAGCATATAATGAATCGGTTTCACCAACCTGTATAACGTGAAAGCGAAGCTCGTAAGCCATTGCCACAGTTGTGCTGCCTCCACGCCCACTAAAGCACTGACGTTCGCTATTGCCGCTTTTGTTGCTTGATAAGAACAATGTCTTTGACGATGACGATGTCCCGAATGGCCTGGAAAGCTCAGGTGTGTCAGCGCAGGCACTCAGATCCGTAGAAAAGCCGCAGTCTTCTGGAAACTGCAGCTGTTTGGCAGGGGTGTCAACTGGCCTTCCGGAGTGAACCACAAGCGGCAGCCAGAACAAGACGATGATGATGATGATGATATATGGTGTTTTTTGGCGCAAGGGCCATTTGATGGCCAAAGAGCGCCAGTTCATGGGACAAAGAATGTGGACAATGATTGTGATTAGCGGCTGTATAAGGGCCATAAAACTCCTCGCAGTAAGGCGGGTAAAAACATACAAGTAATAAAATCATGACCATGACGTGAAAGGTGTGGGTGGTGTGAATAGGTGACAAAAGTTGGTGATAATGAAAAACGATGGTGGACATGTATGGCATTAGCACAAGTACCTCACTCGTTTACACCCTTGCGTCCAAGGGCCGTGAGGCAAGTGCTTTCCTGTGTAGCCACCGCAGCAAAAACCTCTCTGGAGAGGTTGTGCTACGGAATTCCCGGGTATATAATATGAAAATTATGAATTTCTTTTAAAAACGCTAACAATGATTCATTACTAAAAAGCGGTTCCCTACCGACGAACATTGCACGGTGTAAAGGTATATGTTGTCGGTAGGGTAATGGAAAGTGTTGTCTTCTTAGAGTGTCTGTTTACATTGAATTAAAACGTAAAAAACTGTTAATGCCTCACCACATTTATCACACAATGGTGGATCACCACCGGACAAAAGATGTGTGTGTGTCGTGTATGTGTGTCCTATCCTGAGTCTTGTTAGTGTTACCTCTGTTAGACGTGATTTTGATACTGGTGGCCAATGGCCAAGGTGTGGCTTGATAACGTGTAGTTTGTTTTGTGTGTGTGTATCCCACTTGCTCTGCCTGTAGTCCCTGAGGTTTCGTTTGGGAGACGGCTTAAGATCAAGGGCCGGGATTAATATGGGTGTAGGGGCAGTGCTTTCATGGACGGATGCAGCGAGCTGATCCGCCCTCACGTTGCCTTGGATCTCACGGTGCCCTGGCACCCAGCACACTACAACATGTTGGTTGAGTGTGTAGAGTGTGCACAAATTGGAGTAAAGTGAGACAAGGACCGGGTTTTTTTGTTTTTTAAGACTGTGCAGAGCCGTTACCACACTGAGCGAGTCTGTATAAATTACTGCTTTTTGTATTTGTAATTGTTTGATGTGTTTAGCTGCCACAAGTATCGCGTAAGCTTCCGCTGTGAAGATACTTGTGCCTGGATGTAGAGGGCCAGCATCCGAAAAGGATGGGCCGACAGCAGCGTAGGACACAGAGGAGTTAGTCTTGGAGGCATCTGTGAAGAACTCAGGACGTGTGTATTTATTATTTATTATTTATTTACAGAATACTGCAGGCTCACTTCAGAGCCCATGCAGGAGTGGGAAAAAAAAAATCACAAGCAATCAGCAGTCAAGGCACACAAAATTAATAAATGTACGCATGACAATTAATATTCAACAGCAATTTTCACCACATAAATTAGTAACAATTCGTGACCAAATTAAGTATATTTACACAAAACTATACACACCAATACATATTCGCAATAACATATGGCGCAGCGATAGGAGCATTTTGGGGCTTAACGTTATGAAGTGATAAAATCAAAGTGTTCAATGTTCTGTAACGACTCAAACGGCAGGGCGTTCCAGTCTACAATGGTCCTAGGAAAAAAAGAGAACTTAAATGTATTGGTACGTGTCTGGAATGGTGTTATTGACGCAGCATGGCGATTTCTAGTTTCTCGTGACGTCAGTGGTTGTATAAACGTAGAGGCATCTAGTGCGAAATGTTTGTGTTTTAAATGAAAAAGAAATTTTAATCTCAGAATTTTGCGACGAAGTTGAAGTTCTTGTATATTATTTTCTTTCATGATAGCTGTAGGGGAGTCTGTCATGCGGTACTTAGAAAATATAAACCTGATGCATTTACGTTGAATCATTTCTATGGCATGAATGTTTTTCCTAGTGTATGGGTCCCAAATGACGCACGCATACTCGAGAGAAGGTCTAATGATGGTATTATAGGCTAACAGCTTCACTGATGACGGGGCAAAACGAAGTTTGTACTTGAGAAAGCATAGCTTACGGAAGGCGGATGCGCAAATGTTCGATACATGCATATTCCAACTTAGATTTTTGGTTATCGTTACGCCAAGGTACTTATACACACTGACCTCCCTGAGTACGTGAGTTTGTAGCGCATATGGAAAAGAAAAGAAGTTTTTCTTTCTAGTGATGTTCATGTACACTGTTTTGTCTGAGTTTAGCTTCATATCCCATTGCTTACACCACTGGTAAACGTTATCAAGGCAGGTATTTAAAAGCTGTTGATCATTCATGGTAACAATTTCCTTGTACAGCACGCAATCATCGGCAAATAGCCTTATTCCGACATATTCAGGGACAACTTCAACAATATCATTTATATAGATTAAAAAAAGTAGGGGCCCTAAAACACTTCCCTGAGGAACTCCTGATGTAACCTGAAGTTTGGATGAGCAGTGACCATTTATATCAACAAATTGTGTTCGATTTGACAAGTATGCGGATACCCAATTTACAATAAACTCTGGAAGGCCAATATTTTTAAGTTTGAAAATCAATTTATTGTGGGGAACTAGATCAAAAGCCTTCCTAAAGTCTAAGAAAATAACATCAATTTGCCCGGATTTATCAAGAATAGATGCGAAAGTATGTATGACTGTGACCAGTTGAGTAACAGTGGACAAACCTTTTCTGAACCCATGTTGAAATGGGGTTAGTATATTGTTCTCATTAAGAAAATTAGTGATGTAGTTAGCTATGACGTGCTCGAGAAGCTTACAACAAGAACAGGTAATAGATATAGGGCGATAATTTGTAATCAATAATTTATCTCCTGATTTGAGTATTGGTACAATTCGCGCTATTTTCCAATCTATCGGAACAGAAGAAGAAGACAGGGAGGCGCGGAAAATGATCACAAGGAATTTAGCAACCATCTCAGCGTATCGACGCAGAAACGCGTTGTGAATGTTATCGGGACCAGGCGAAGCTTTAGTCTTTAAATTCAGAAGCATAGATACAACACCAGATAAGGACACGATGTCTGCGTCGAGATAAGGAGAGGTAGCAGAAGCCCGTGCGCTGTCGCAATCTTTTTGGAAAACGCTTTGAAAGTACTCATTGAAATGTGTCGCTATGCTTGTTTCATCTACAACGATTGTATCATTGTGAATTATTTGAAGAGTACCTTCTTTCTTGCGAGATAATTGCGACCAGAATTTATCAGGAGCCGTCCGTATGAAGTCTGGAAGAGTGTGTTGAAAATAAAATTGCTTAGCACATCGGATAGACTGGTTTAAAAGTGTCTGGTTTGTGTGAATAGTTGTCTGAGATGCGCGGTGACGTCGTAATCGTTTTAGTTTCCTTTTTTGATGCAAGATGTCACGGGTAATCCACGGATTTTTTTTCGCGATCCTTTTCATTTTATTTGGCACAAAATGATCTATGCAGTATAGACATAACCTTTTAAATGTCTCCCATAGCTCAGAAACATCAGACCCACCAAAATTGCTCAAGTTTATGTCAAGAAAGTCTAAGACGCTTTCATCCGCTGCATGAAGGTAATCTTTGACTGCGACAGTTTTAGAAGGAGCACTTTTCTTTGTCAAGAAGTGGCATACGCACTTCACCATATAGTGGTCTGAAAGACCAGGTTCAATTGTCACAGAAAAGTCGGTCATGCATCGGCTCAAAAAAACAAGATCTAATATAGAAGAGGAACTACCCTGAACACGAGTAGGTTGTCTAACCACCTGTTCCAAATTACAGCACATCAATAAGTCCAGTACACTGTGAACATGAGCACTGGGTTCATTAGAAGCAAACGGGTTCTCCCAATTTACACCAGGAAGGTTGAAGTCACCAGCAATAATTATTTTTTGTTGTCTAAAACCCAAGACGTGATCACATAAATCCTGCAAAAACTCCGGTGGAGCATCGGGACGGCGATAAATGGCTACTAGTACTAAGGAAAAGCCCCAGCATGACAATTTCAAGGTAATAGTTTCATGGTTATTGATTTGTTTTGAAAGTGCTGCTGAAATGTTTTGTTTAATCAGGACGGCAACGCCACCTCCTTTTGAACTTCTATCTCGACGAAATACTTGGTACGAAGGCGGAAATATACTGTTGTCGTGAACTTCACTTCGGAGCCAAGTTTCAGTGATCACAACAACATGAGGGCTGTATCCCAAGATCAAAGCTTCAAGATTATCACTTTTGTTCACAATGCTACGCGCATTGATATTTAAGAGGCGCAGTTCCTCAAGGCGAGAAGGTATCTGTCAATCCCTGGAGGAAACTTTTCGCCGAGTAACCAGTTCTACCCTCGAATGTGTGACATCATCCCATACGTAAAGTTCGTTATCTATTCGCAGTTTATCATGCAGAAGAATCACTTTCTTGCCCTGTTTTTTTTCCTCTTTGCACTTTGCCATAAAAGCTTGCGTTTCCTTAGAGTATCCACCGAATAGTCATTCTGAATGTAAATTTTTGTTCCCTTTAACTTTCGTGCATTTTTAAGAACATCCTGCTTTTCGTTATAGTTTTGAAAGGATACAATTACTGGCCTCATTTTACCCGGCTTTCCAATGCGGTGGATTTTTACAACAGAGCTGCATCTTACGTTTAGCTTGTCCCAAAAAAGGTTTTCAATCACCTCAGCGCGAAGAGTTGTCTCAGTTTCAGTGCTGCCCTCCTGAATGCCAAACAAAACCAGGTTTGAACGCCTGCTCCTATCATCAATGTCAGCTACTTTCGCTTGTAGCGATTTGACCGCCTGTTCTAGGCCATCTATTCGATCGATATGCAATCCAAATTCGAGAAAACGCTTGTTAAGGTCTGAAATCATTTTTTCCATGTTGGACTGCTGATCCCTCAAAGTAGCCATCTCTGTGACCAACTTATTTTGGCCTTCCAGCAGTTTAGTCAATAAGGCTTCAGTGCTCGGCCCAGGGTTCAACTCAACATCCCCACATAACAAAAGTTTGCATGCACAAAAAACATTGCATAAAATTTCAAGACACTGGCGTGGGCATGGCAGGACCAGGAGGCCACGATAGTCACTTTTGATAGAGCTATAATAAACACTAACCTGCATAACGCAGAGGAACGGCCTATTAGGCAGCATGGCGAGGCCTGGTCCGCCACACCCACTGAAGTTGAAGCGATGCGGCATGGCTCTTATAAAGGCGTCTGAAGGAGTCACGTGGTATGGCGGGTTGATAACGTGAGGCCAGAAGCACTGACGATGCGGTGCAGAGCGTAATGTAGGATCCGCGCGTGCATCGAATTGAGTCCCGTCCGGCTGAATCCCGACCGACTGAAGAGCGGCCAACTGCGCCAGTAGAACTGTTGGATCCGCGCGTGCATCGAATTGAGTCCCGTCCGGCTGAATCCCGACCGACTGAAGAGCGGCCAATTGCGCCAGCAGGACCTGCATAACGCAGAGGAACGGCCTATTAGGCAGCATGGCGAGGCCTGGTCCGCCACACCCACTGAAGTTGAAGCGATGCGGCATGGCTCTTATAAAGGCGTCTGAAGGAGTCACGTGGTATGGCGGGTTGATAACGTGAGGCCAGAAGCACTGACGATGCGGTGCAGAGCGTAATGTAGGATCCGCGCGTGCATCGAATTGAGTCCCGTCCGGCTGAATCCCGACCGACTGAAGAGCGGCCAACTGCGCCAGTAGAACTGTTGGATCCGCGCGTGCATCGAATTGAGTCCCGTCCGGCTGAATCCCGACCGACTGAAGAGCGGCCAATTGCGCCAGCAGGACCTGCATAACGCAGAGGAACGGCCTATTAGGCAGCATGGCGAGGCCTGGTCCGCCACACCAAGTGTTGAAGTTCCAGAAAGTATGTTCGGATATGGGCAATAGGTGCATGTTTTGTAACTTCTAGGAAAGACACATCGCAGTCTATAGTCTGCCACTGCCACGGCGGCGGGTATGCTACAGGAGCCATTAAACTGTGTTCAAGTGACACTTCAGTTTCTTCAGCTAGACACTTCAGGCGAACTGAGAAGGGCTGCCTCATCGAAGGCCTGTTTTGAAACAGAATGGAGCTCGACAGATCATTAATGGTAGAGTACGAGGGGTGCTTCTTGTCTGCTTTCACCTTAAGAAAATATACAAAGGACATGTAAGTTCTCTGTAGATGAAGCGACCATTCATTTGACTCAACGTAAAGGCTTTCCACAGGGCTGGTGCGAAAAGCACCCGTAGAAAGGCGGATGCCCAAATAGTGCACGGGGTCCAGCATCTTCAAAGCACTTTGAGTTGCAGACTGATAAACAACGGCCCCATAATCTAAGCGGGTGCGAATGAGGCTTCGATACAGATTCATGAGGCATTGCCTATCACTACCCCAAGTAGTGCGTGACAACACTTTTATAACATTCATGGCTTTTAAACATTTTGTTTTTAAATACTTGATTTGCGGTACGAAGGTCAACTTGTTGTCCAAGATTAAGCCTAAGAATTTATGCTCGGCTTTGACGGACAGACGTTGCCCGTTCAGTCGAATGTCAGGTTCCGAGTGCATGCCTCTCTTTCGAGAGAACAACACACACGTGCTTTTTTGTGGGTTAAGTCGAAATCTGTTCTCATCTGCCCATTTGGAAACCTTATTTAAACCCAGCTGAACCTGCCGCTGACACATGGCCAAGTTGCATGACTTTAAGCCAAGCTGAACGTCGTCGACATATGTACAATAAAACATATTGCGGGGAATGGACAAGTGCAAAGAGTTCATTTTGATAATAAAAAGTGTGCAACTAAGCACACCACCTTGTGGCACGCCTGTTTCCTGGACAAATGTTTGGGAGAGCACACTGCCCACGGAATGTCCGGTTTGACAGGTAACTTTCGATTATATGAAACATTCTTCCGTGCACACCAAGGTGGGACAGGTCTCTTAGAATTCCGAAACGCCATGTTGTATCATAAGCCTTTTCGATATCGAGGAACACAGAGAAAAAACATTGTTTATGGGCGGAGGCGTCTCTGATCTGTGCCTCGATACGAACAAGGTGGTCTGTGGTGGATCTACTTTCTCGAAACCCGCACTGAAATGGGTCGAGCAAATTGTTTGTTTCAAGGATATGTACAAGTCGGCAGTTTATCATTTTTTCGAATACTTTGCACAAGCAGCTTGTAAGTGCAATAGGCCTATAACTCGAAGATAAAGAAGGGTCCTTGCCCTCTTTCAAAATGGGAATAATGATAGCCTCTTTCCAGGAGGTAGGGATAGTGCCAGATAACCAAATAGCATTGTACAAACAAAGTAAGGTTTTTCGCGTTTCGATTGGTAGGTTTTTTAACATTTCATACATCACACGGAGAGAACCTGGGGCAGAAGTACTGCAGGAGTTTAGAGATGTTCGGAGCTCCGCTAGACTGAAAGCTTGGTTATAGGCCTCGAATCTAGTGGATTTGTGTTCGAGTTTCTGCTTTTTTATTCTTGTTCTGTATTTTTGAAAAGTGTCAGTATAGTGGGACGAGCTGGATACCCGTTCAAAATGTGCCCCGAGGAAGTTTGCCTGATCTTCCAAGGTATCACCTTGAGTGTTTACGAGTGGAAGTGTGTGTACTTGTTTCCCTGCTATCCTACCGACCATGTTCCAGACTTTAGCCTCCTGTGTGTATGAATTGATCCCTGACAAAAACTTCTGCCAGCTTTCTCTTCTGGCCTGCCGACGCGTTCTCCTTCCTTGAGACTTTATTTTCTTGAAGGTGTCAAGATTTTCGGCTGTTGGTGAGTTACGAAGCAATCTCCATGCCCTGTTCTGTTCCTTTCGCGCATTACGACACTCTGTGTTCCACCATGGGACGTGTCGTTTGCCGGACATTCCAGATGTTTGCGGTATGCACCTTGCTGCTGCGTCAGTTAGAAAAGCTGTGAAGTACTGCACAGCTTCATCTATGTTTAACCTACATATGTCTGTTCAACTCAAATGTGTAGTGTTGTGGAACTGTTCCCAGTCTGCTTTGTTTATCAGCCATTTGGCAGAGGACATTCATATGTTGTTTGTGAACTCAACACTACAGGAAAATGGTCACTTCCATATAGATTATTTATGATTTTCCATTTCAGTAGGGGTAGGAGTGAAGGTGATACGATGCTGAGGTCTATAGACGAGTAAGTTTTGTTGGCAACGTTATAGTATGTTGGCTCTTTCCTATTCAACAAACAGGCACCGGAAGAGAAGAGAAATTGTTCAATGAGACGACCTCGTGCATCACAGCGAGAATCGCCCCACAGTCCACTATGTGCATTTAGGTCCCCAAGAAGCAAATAGGGTTCAGGCAGTTAGTCTATTAAAGACTGAAATTCCCGTCTTTCAAGACGGTGGTGGGGAGGTACATACAAAGAGCAGATGGTGACGAGTTTGTTTAAAAGTACCGCTCGAACAGCCACCGCCTCAAGGGATGTCTGGAGTGGTAAATATGTACACGCTACTCCTAGGTTAATAATAATGGCTACGCCACCGGATGACGCAACAGCATCATCTCGGTCCTTATGGTATATGACGTAAGCACGTAAAAAATTTGTATTGGAGGATTTTAGGTGTGTTTCCTGTACACACAGCACTTGAGGTGAGTGTTTGTATAAAAGCTCTTGGACGTCGTCGAGGTTCTTGAGCAGTCCTCTGACGTTCCAATGTATAATTTGTGTTTCCATTTTGGAAGTAAAGTAGTGCTGCGTGTACGTTAAGGGAGTGACTTGTTTAAGCTGAAAGGTCGAGCTCAAATAACAGGGCTATTATCAGGCCCTGTTATGCGCTTTTTAGTTCTCGTGGCGCGCTCCAGAGAGCCGCGCCATTCTTTTGGCACAAGGGGTGCCGCCGTATCCATTGCCTCCTCGGAGGCACTGGATGCCCGCTCATGCGAGCTGGTTTTTCGAAGCTTGGGCCTCGCCTGGCGAGGTGAGGCCTTGAAACCCGAGGACCCTGGAGTCTCTGGTCTCTCTTCAATAGTAGGCGGAGTAGACTCAGCTACTGCCGCCTTGGGGGCAGGCACCACAGCCAATGGCTCGCTCTGCGCAGGCCGAAGGAGTGGCGAAGGCGACACTGCCCCCTGGCGCGCCGCATCAGCATATGTGGGGCCATAAAATGGCGAGACTCTTTTTCTTGCTTCTTTAGATGTAATGTTTTCTTTTATTTTTAAAGTGATGATATCTTTTTCTTTTTTCCAGAAAGAACAGGAATGCGAGTACGCAGCATGATTACCACCACAGTTCACACAGTGTGCAGGTGCTTCGCAGTTGTCAGAGGCATGGCCCACGACTCCACACAGAGCACAAGTTTTCCGGCCACGACAGCTTTCCGAGCCGTGGCCATATCTCTGACATTGGAAGCAACGGCGGGGGTTGGGAATATATGGCCTCACGGATGTCTTTGTATACCCAGTCTGAATGGTTTCCAGCAAATCGCTCGAAGCAAAGGTAAGTACTAAGTGTTTGGTTGGTATTTCTTTTTGATCTCTTCTTATCTTATACGCTGCACGTTTGTCACGTTCTGGCTCTTCCATCCTTCCAGAAGTTCAGCTTCGGTCAGGTCAAGCAAATCTGCGTCCGATACGACCCCGCGAGATGAGTTCATGGACCTGTGTGGAGTAATACTGATGGGTGTGTCTCCAAACGTTGTGAGGGTGTTCAATTTATCGAATTGGTCTTTGTCACGTAACTCAAGGAGTAGATCACCGCTGGCCATTTTGGTAACCTTGTACCCAGCACCGAGAGTTTCGGTTAAGCATCTAGCCACAACGAAGGGGGATACAGTTCTGGCTCGCTTGTTAGTTTTTTCGCAGTGTATAACGTGGAAATGAGGAAACATTTGTCTCGGCCGGATGAAAAAATTAATATCTTCGGTGTGTACCCGCTTTGAGGAGGCACGATCACTAAGTAAAGGGAATGCTTTCTGCATGCTAATTGTATGTTGTTCAGCAGCGTTGGCGGCCACCCACCACGGAGCCCAACGAGGGGACGCTGCAAGTTTGCGGATGCCGAAAGCATGCAGACGTCAGCCGTACAACCCTGCTATAACCCAATGCGCCTAGGCCAAGGTAGGCTATTTGCACAGGGTTAACCCTTGCCGCCGAGAAAATTGGAAGTAAGCAGAAGAGAGAAGTAGACAGGAAAGCTAAAAAAGTAAGAAAGACGAGATGTAGGGAGAGAGAGATAGGAAAAGGCGACTGCCGATTTCCCCTGGGTGGGTCAGCCCAGGGGTGCCGTCTACGTGAAGCCGGGGCCAAAGAGGTGTGTTGCCTCTGCCGGGGGGCCTTAACGGTCCAATCACCCAGCGTCGGCTCAACCCCCAGGATCCCCTTTTCCCCGGACACGGCAAAGCCACGCACGGCTAGGCGTGGGAGGGAGTAGAAACTCCCCCGTTAGCTCGAGTCCGTGGTTTCGCTACACACCAAACGCCTGCTTTCACAGGCGCCCCTGCGGGGAGCCAGAACAAGACGAACTGTATAACGTGAAAGCGAAGCTCGTAAGCCATTGCCACAGTTGTGCTGCCTCCACGCCCACTAAACCACTGACGTTCGCTGTTGCCGCTTTTGTTGCTTGATAAGAACAATGTCTCTGACGATGACGATGTCCCGAATGGCCTGGAAAGCTCAGGTGTGTCAGCACAGGCACTCGGATCCGTAGAAAAGCCGCAGTCTTCTGGAAACTGCAGCTGTTTGGCAGGGGTGTCAAGCGGCCTTCCGGAGTGAACCAGTTATACCATAGGAAAAGAGCTTGTTCAAAAGAATAGCATGATCGATAAAATCAAAGGCTTGACTGAAGTCAATGAAGTCGGATCCAAAATATTTTCCGTCATCAATTGTGTTTCTGATATTTTCAGTAAGAGCAACTAGTGCTATATTGGTGGAAAGCCCTTGATGAAACCCAAATTGATGGTGCGACAAGAGCTCATATTTTTCGAGGTATTTTGTAAGGCGTACGGAATATAATTTTTCAACAACCTTACTGAAAAAGGGAATAGCGATGGGCCTATAATTGTTTATGAGTGACTTATCACTTTTCTTGTGAACAGGCGCTATCTTGCTTTTTTTTAGTTTGGAAGGAAAGACAGAGTGCTTAAAGATTAAGTTAATGATATGGGCAAAAATAGGGGCGATGACATCAACAATGTCCTTCATGTGTCTGGCAGATGTGTTGTCAAATCCAGCGCTAGTTGTTTTCCAATTAAATATGGTGTTCCGAACTTCAGCTGGGCAGGTTGGAAACAGATAAAAAGATTGCAATGGACGCCGTTTGTCGTTGAGACATGATTGGCCGGATTTAGCGCTGATACTTGAAAAGTACTGGCTGAAAGCATTAGCAATGGCATCGGAAGTTTGAAAGGTCTTACCCTCGTGACATATTTCAGTGATACAAGCTGCTGCTTTATTTTTATTTAAAAAGGTAAAGTATACGCCACTGCTTTCCCGTATTGCTTGTATTATTATATTTTCATTGTAATTTGGTTTCACTTTTTAATATGAGGTTTAATGTATTGCTGTACTTTTTGCAACGTTCCCTCAAAGTCATATTATAAGGTTTTTTTCTTAGATTTTCTCTATAGATTGTCTTTTTTTTTTGTACACAGGCGAGAAGTCCCGGTTTTAACCGAGGGTTCTGGGATGATGCGTGCTTTCTTCGGCACAAAACTGTTGAGGTCGAAGAAGTTGTAGCATCAGATATAAGGGAAGAAAATTCTCTATAAGCCGTCTCAGGGTCCGTGCAAGAGGTAACTTGGGACCAGTTTATTGCGCCTATTGAATCAGTGAACTTTTTCTTGTCAAAGATTGACTTGGAGAAACAAGTAGTTGTAGGAGTAGCCACGCGATGAAAGCGAAGTGCTACAGGAAAGTGGTCCGTAATAGTTGCGCGGGCGATAAAAGCCTCAAAAGGGGTCAGAAGATTCGTTAAGACATGATCAATTAAAGTACCATATGTGTTAGCCACACAGCGAGTGGGTTCGTTTAAATGGGAGTCGAGACCATACCCAAGAAAGGTGTTTTTGTATTGACTAGAGCTTGACTGATCCAAAATATTGATGTTGATGTCACCCATGATGACTATATTTTTGTTTTCTTGCGTGAGTGAATGAAGCAAGGCGTCAAGAGCAGAGCAAAAGTTAGCCATGGAAGAGCTGGGTGAACAGTATATGCAGCCGAATACTATCTTGCGTGAGTTGCTATTGAAATCAGGACTATCACATTCTATCCAAACTGCTTCACAATCGGGTACATCAAGTACCAGGTCTGTTCTACGTTTGTAGCTAACATTGTTAAATGTGAATATCGCGGCACCCCCGTGGCACGAGGATGCACATTGGTTGTACTCTGCGTTGTAGTTCGGAAAGCAAAACAAATTTTTATCGGAGTCGGTAAGCGAAATCTCTGAAACACAGATGATCGAAAACAGAAAGAGTAAACTGCGAAAAAGGGTGTGAAAATCATTGAAGTGGTTGCGTAGACTGCGCGGATTAAAATGAATAATCGAAATATACGTCTGAGAATATAAAGAATGGAGGTTACCAGTATCAATGTAAGGCATGGTAACGTCAATATACGAGATTAGCTTAGTTCGAGAATACGCTTAAGTCAGCTTCATCTCGAATTCAAAATACGCGGCTGTTAGCTCTTTTGCGGGCCTTGATCTGACAATCATGCGTTCACAAAAATTGCCATTTTTTTTCTTTTTCAGGCAAAGGGCCATCACAAAATTTTCTTGTTCTGTTGAGTCAGGTGATCATTTACATATATGGGCCACACATCCTTTCCTGAAAAACCAAGATCGCTTGTCTGCAGCCGTGTTTTCCGTGCCTTGCTTAGGAATTGAGGTTTCTTTGATTGGGAACAAAAGCGTGCTGTTAGATTTTTTGTATTCGAGTTCGAGGGTACGCGATGAACTATGTCAACGTCAGAAAGAGGGCATTGAATTTTGTTACCGATGCTCTTAAGAATTGCTAGGCAACTTTCACCCTGAGTGAATGGAACTCCTTTAATTTATACGTTATTCTTACGGGAATATTATTCCATCTCAGCAATTCTCTATTTCTTATTATTTCGAGCATTCAAAGTCTTGTTTTGAGCAAGCAAATGATTCTGTTCCGCTTTGAGCTTTTCTATTGTTTCACTGAGGAAATTCATACAAGTTTTCATTTCCTCGATTTTTTTTTTTTTCAATTTTTCTTGCCTGGTCAGGGTCAGCATCCATCCAAGATTTAACGCGAGAAACATCCTCAACAACCAAACCAGTTTTACGCAGCAGCACATTTTCTAACACTTTTAAAAGCTTTGCAAGTTCAGCACACGTAGGCATCACGAAGTTGCACAAAACTCTAGAAGCAGCAGCAGTAGCGGTATGAAACAAAATTATGTATACAGAAAGAAGGTGGGAGTCGCACCTGTAGGCAGAAAGCACTTTAGTAGGCCATGCGTAGCCGCAAATGCTGCGGCTAAACGACCGCAACTGCTGCTGCTAATACGTTATTCTCATGTGTTGATTTTAAGCACCGGATATGCACAGCATGCGGGCGCAAGAGAGGAAAATAAAAGGCGAATGCTCAAAACCGAGAAAACGTACTAGTGCCCCAAAATTAAAATGGACCACGCTAGCTGTGGCCAAGGTACGCAAAAGTGAATGCCAGCTTACTCCATCAAAAAGTGGTTCTTTATTTTCATACGGAAGGGATGGAACTTTTATACGGAAGGTATATGGCACTATCTTCTGCCCCAGTTTCCTATAAGAATAAAGAACCACATCTCCGGTATAGCGCACTCAATTTTGCGTAGCTGGGCCACAGCTCGCGTGCTCCGTTTTACTTTTGTAGCGCCTGTTCATACACGAAGCGCCAGCGGCAACTGGTCGTTTTGCCGAGTGTGTGTGTGCAGACTCGGAAGTTTTTTTCGTCTCTATTTACTCAGATAGATGAGCAGCGTATGTGAACCTCACGAGAGGTGTATACGTTGCTCATATAATGTACTGCCTCACTTCACACGGGCCGCCGACACAGTGAACAATTCACCGCCACATCACAACTCCGCTCGACCTCGTGGTGATGCGAGAACATGCACGGCAGGGTATTCAGTTACAAATACGATCAGCTGTTGCGACAAAACTGTTTCTTGCCTGCCGCATGTTTCCCCCGGTCCAAAAGCACGTTTGTTCGTAACGTGCAGTACGCAGACACCGCCAGCATTTATCTGCATGGTTCGACGAACCCGGTGCGTCCACAGTTTCGTCATGTCCGTAGCTCCCTGGCACGTCGTTCTTTCCTCTTCTTCTTTTTTTCTTCAATTACAACACTTTCGGTGCAAAGAACTTTCGTTCTATTATAGCTCCTCAGGCCACAATATATAAAAGCGGTTTGGCGACATCCGCCTGCTGTTTGTACGAAGTATGCCCGAGAGAACAAAAGACACATTTAACAAATTCGCTCTGAATGATGTGCCTGCTAGAGGGACAAAAAAAACGCCAGGCACTCATTCATGTATATTGATTGTAGTGTCGAAAACTTTTGTCTACCTTTCACTGGAGAGCACCACATTCCAGAGTAGCCACTGACTTTCGAGTGAAATATTCGCCAAAAGACTTGCGGAATGTCGCCAAATGTCGCCATTCTTTTTTTTTCAAATTTCGCGAAAAAAGTTGCCACCGTATATGTGGCGTGCCTAGTGATAAAAATTCCAAACTATGTATCAACCCGTGGAGTACGATACCACTCACAAACCTTAAATTATATTGACATTTTTCAATGACAGTCCCATCACTCGCTTCACTTTGGGAGAACTGAGCATTTCAACGTAGAGATGTTATCCTCCTCTGTTAATGAGCAAAACCTCTTAACACTCTGCTCTGTTTCGGCTATGAAAAGAAAATTCACATGCCTACACGGGTGACAGAAGTGTCTGAAACCCTTCTTGATTTGTGTTTCACCAACTTTAAAAATGAAACTTGTGATGGTGTTTTTATACCTGGTATCAGTTACGACTTTCCGATCTTTGCATTCATAAACTTACTTAAAACGGCGCGAAAGAAAATCAGCACTCCTTATACAGAAAAATTTCTACTGAAAAAAAGAATTCAAATTTTTCAAAGATTAGTTATTGTGGCAGATCTAAGTGAAATATTACGAATCAATGAACCTGTACTTGCTTATTACACATTTATTTCGAAAATAAGAGAACTATTTGAGCAGGTGTCACAGAACGAGCGCTCAAAAAGAGCGCGCCGCCAACTCCTCGCGACGAAACGCCGGAGTGACGCCGCGAGGTCAACGATAAAAGAAAACGAAAAAAGAAAACAAGCTCCCCGGGCACGCTCCCTCTCCCCGCGGAAGCGTGGCTTCGCCGACGAACCTCCTCACCCCACAACGGCGGCCGAGCAAGCACTCGATTTTTCTAGAAGGAAAGGGGCGTGGTCATACCGAGTTGCGTCATCCGCCGCGAAGGGCATCCCAACCGTCTCGCCCTCTCCCCAGCCTTCGCTGCGTATCGCGCCGACGAAATGACGAGAACCTTCTGGAATCTCGCGCGGAAGGTATTTAATCGAGCAGCCGAAACGAGAGAGCAAGAGAAGACGGAAGTTAGCGCCGGAGCGCATAGGGATTCCGCCGTGTAGTCGGCGAAGGTTTTGTCCGTGGAGACAAAGCAGGAGAAAAAGATGATTTCCACCTGAGGGGTGACGACTCGAGCTACAGGCAAGAGTGTGTGTTTACCGCTATCGAGCGAAGACGCGTGGCAACAGCTGCGTGTGTGAAGCCGACGTGTTTCCGGCGAAGAAGTTTGAAGCTTGGAGAGAGGCCAATTGAAGACGCGAGGTTTCCTGGAAGAGAAACTTCGGCGAGGTTTCCTGGAAGAGAAACTTCAGGGGCAGCGGAACGACAACAACCCTGGACTTTGAGTGAGTGATTCTCGGAAGAGTATCCTCCCGACTTTTTTTCCAAGAACTTTAGACTGAATAGGTTTTCTATCTCTTTAGTCTTTAAGTGTCTTGGTTGTTCAATGCTTGCGACTGCATTTTAGTGTGTATTGTTGTCTGTGTCCGTTGTTTCGAGTGTGGCTGATTGTACTGTGTAGTACGTTGTTTGATTGGTGACATATTGTATGCAACTATTGTGGAGTGTGCATTTTTGTGTATTGTTTTCGGTCTGCCATTATTGAGAATATAATTTTGTTTGTTCATCAACTCTCGGCTCTGACTTGTTCTTTGGGCCACAGCCGGCGTACGCTGGCGCGCCAAAAAGGACCACTTCTAAATTGTCCACGCTTTCGTGGTGCGGTTCGGGGGACCGATACTTCGGCCCTTGGAATTAGCCCGGCGATTGCCTCCCGAATTAACGGGACCTGTGTGACAGCAGGCCTTTCTTCTCGTATTGCTCCAAAGACACAAAAAAGCAAGAAAGCCATAGTTAGATGCATCACTTCTTAAGAGAATGAAAGAAAGGGATAAACTTTTCAGCAAATTTATTATATCAAAGAAAATCGACTACTTGCGTCAGTTTAGGCAGTTTAGAAATAAATAAGGCTATGATATAAAGCGGGCACGCATCAAGTACTGCGAATATAAGTTTTCAGTCATTATGAATAGCCCGAAGGAAGTCTCGAATACTATGAAAGATATTTTATCTTCATCAAATAAGAAAACTTTCACAAACTTTTGATAGAGGGCAAATATTGCTCTGCCAAATTATTCGCTGACATGTTCAACAACCATTTTTTGATGTCTGGGGCTTGCGAAATCTCCGCTAGTGCCGACACAGGCTGCGAATCATATATTACGAAAAGTGTTACAAAATCTGTTTTTTTTGCCCCCACTGATGAATCCTAAATACATTCTATCATTATAAATCTATCTAATAATTCGGCGGCAGGTGTTGACGGTATTAGGCGGGGCCAAAAAAAAGCAATCTCACAGTATATTAGTAGGCTGCTCTCAGATATATGCAATTTCATTTTAAGCACCGGCATATTTCCTGCTAAGCTAAAAATAGACAGGGTCTCAATCATTTACAAAAGTGGTAATGAAAACAATCTAAATAATTATAGGCCCCATATCTGTTTTACCTATTTTTTTAAAAGTTATAGAACGAGTCTTTTACGTCAAAATACCAACCCTTTGTAGCCAAGAAAATATAATAACAAGACAACAATATGGCTTTCAGAAGAAAAAAAAAGGTACAGAGCAAGCTTTGCTGTCTATCATGGACAAAAAATTTGAAAGTTTCAAAAAGAAAACTTACGTGCTTAGACTATGCCTGGATTTCAAAAAGGCTTTTGAATCAATCAAACATGAAATTATTCTAATGAAACGAAATCAATACGTCATAAGAGGTATTTCACCTAAATTATTCGGTTTTTATCTATCAAATCTATTGCAGTATTGTGACACGCAGCACGTGGTGTCGAAAATATATCAGGCCCATTCCTGTTCCTTTTATATGCAAATGATAATGTAAATATACCACAAACTCCAGACATGGTCTTATACGCCGACGAAACAAACGTTTGTTTTTTTCTCTGGCAAATATATTGACAGCTTTGAAAAACGAGTGAACGGGTGGCTCAAGCACCTTTCAGTTTGGTTAATAACAAATAAGCTTGAACTAAACAAAAAACCAAATATGTTATTTTTCGGCGAAAAATAAATCTATACCATATGGCATTAAAGCAAAATTTCGAGATTTGCTTGAACGGGTCACATGTCAAAAGCTTCTTGGTATTATTTTTCATGAAACACTCGACAAGACATTTCACATGAAAAAAGTTCGCACTAGTCTTTCACTCTAGATTGGGGTGATCAGAAAAATCAGATGTTTTTTACCTATTTAGGTAACAAACCAACTGTGTTATTCTTTAGTATATTCACATATTCATTATTACGTATGTATTATTCACGTATTCATTATCCAGTAATACCACTAAGACAAACATATAATGTTTTCACAGACTACAGAAAAGAATAGTACGAATAATTGAACGGGTTCATTCTAGAACGCATTCTGCCTCACGCTTTCACAAACACAACATATTAACGTTTCAGACTATCCTAAGCAAAAAAATATATCAGTGAACGTGTATGAAAAATTGAAATCTAACGCTGTCGCACTTCATGATACATATTCTCGAAGAATTGATACATACAACTTCAGACGCATAACTTAGTGCAGCGAAACAATACGAACGAACTACGGTACACAAAAACTACAGCATATTATCCCTGAAATGTTCAACGCACAAAACGCAATTACCACCACAATGAAAGAGAGCTGCTTAGTAATTGCGTTTAAAAAGAAAATACACGCATATCTAGCAATGCTTCAAAAATAACTTTCCTCTCTCTATGAAATCACAGAGGTTTTCTTTTTGTTTGCCCCTTTTTGCTAAAATCGATGAGTATAAATAACTAATGCATTTTAATTTAGTTATAATTCATGTCCTTATTTAAAAGTCTTGGTATTTCTTCACATTTCTTGTTTTATTGTCTGAAGAAAAATATTACGCTACAAATTAGGTCTTACGGACAGGTCTGCTAGTATGAGTGTTTTGCTAACGATGTTTTATGAACTCTTATGAAAAGTGTGAAACTGTCGCTACTTGTTTGTTTTAAATTATTTTAACGTGTGTACGTAACTTCCCCTTGTGTGCCTTATTGACTGAGATGAGTGACGGCCCCCTGTCAGGCATTATTCTGCCTTTTTGCCTACTCAGTTCCTTACAAGTCACCATGCACTCTGTAACTCGTTTAAGACTGGTGTATAAATATAGACCTTACTTATTCTTCCACCTGTTCTTGTTCAGACATAGCATTGAAAGATCGAACTTCTTTTATTACGCATCATTGATTCACAGCTCAACACAGTCTCTGTTGTTCTGTTGAATCAATTGCCGTCTGCTCGAACGTGCTTCATTAATGTCTGTCTTTCGCGCGCAGTAGTTCTGTATGATACTGTTATGTTGAATAATGTGCAAAATCTATCCTCAAGCTCCACTATGAAGGATTTTAGGCACACGCCTATGTAGCACTTTTTCCCCTTCGTGTTTCGAAAATCATTTCATCCAACAAAAATAAATAATGATGCTGGCCCTAAGATGTTCTACTTCATTTTCTTTTTTGGCAAACCGCGCTGGCGAAAAACTTGCATAGCTGCATCCAGTAGCTGTGGAATCGGCGAGTGGCAGATGTAGTAGACGACACTCGTGTGCCGTCGGAGACTGTGGGCGCGCGCGCTCTCCTTCCACGGCGGCAAATGAATAGTTCTGTGCGTCGCCGCAAGGATCGCTGCGCGCACGTTCCCCAACCTCCTCTCCCAGGGTAACATTATCGCGGCGCGCGCGAGCGATGGCCCGGAGTTTCCTCTCCTGTCTTGCTTGCTCCGTGGACCGAGCCATGAATAATTTATTTCTTTTATCTTCATCGATCAGGAGCCACTCTTCCATGCAAGAGTCGAAACAACCGGCCACAACAGGCATGCCTCGGTCAAGTTGGCACACACCTTTTCAATGAACTGATTCGAACAGATGTGGCAGTCATAGTAATGTCAACTACATAAGTCCACGGACCACGCGGACAAGAACTTATTGTCGACATTTCCGGTACACATTACCGGCGATTCACAGCAGTGCTATGCCTAAGAGGCATCCGTCTCTAAATCGATAGCCCGGCTATTTTCTCACTGCACACAAATAAAACCTTTCACTCTTTAACGCCAAGTGCTCTTCAGCAGCCGTAGCCACGTGTTTAAGTATGGCGATCACTCTATAGGTATAGCCGTTATCAGCAGTTTTCTCAGGTCATGTTGATAGCTTGCTCAGCAACAAAACATTCGAGGAATGCCGTGATTCTGCTATTAAAGTAGAAGTAAGGCGCTTATATCGCAGGTAAGCGCTTAGCGCGAAAACAATAAGCTGACAAAGTGCTGCGCGGTCGCAATAAATTAACGTATACCAGAGTTTCGGTCAGCGGCAGATGGCACACCACAATGTGGCGTGAACAAGCAGTTTTGCCCACGCTTCCAAAGTCTGAAAGCTTTTGCGATTCACTATGCATTTGCTCCCATGTCTGTTTTGTCAAATGTGTTTTATTACACCACAAAGGTGGAAAACATCTAAGTGAAATACCTCTCTGAACACGAAAAAAGAACGCGCAAAGGCGTAACTTAAGGTCAGAGTATTAAGAAGGGATGAAAATTCTTTGTTTTGGGTAGACATTGAATAGTGAAGCGCTCGTTCGTTGTCACCCAGATGCCCCAAACTTGTCATTAAAATTGTAACTGCAGTGTTAATATTTTTTGCGCCCTGTGTAATTGATACGTTGTGTTTAAAGTCCCAAAACTACCGTATGTATATTGGAGACGCCGTAGTGGAGGACTCCGGAAATTTCGACCACCTGGGGTACTTTAACGTGCGCCCAAATTTTCACTCTGCTTCAGAAGATGTTAATTGACAATGCTGTTTAGCGAAAACATCTGAGGAGCAGACAGAGCCACAACTAACCGCTCTCGAAGCGAAATTGCCGTCTGCGTGTCAACTTGAGCAGCAGTTCAGTAGCTTCAATATCTTAAGGCCGGATCAAAGCGCGGGGCTTTCTGGCGCGACACTGCCGCGCCCTCTCCCTTTCTAGAGAGTGGGCGAGCAGCTTCTTGTTGTCACGCGCCCTCTCTCTCTATCGAGAGAGGGCATGACGGCGCCTCAGAAAACCCTCCGCTGCCATGGGTGCGTGTGATCATGCAGGCCGGTGCAAGACCCCTGAAAAATGCACTACGCCAGACCAATTGATTGATATGCGGGGTTTAATGTCCAGAAACCGCCATATGATTATGAGAGACGCTGTAGTGGAGGGCTCCGGAAATTTCGACCACCTGGGGTTCTTTAACGTGCGCCCAAATTTTCACTCTGCTTCAGAAGATGTTAATTGACAATGCTGTTTAGCGAAAACATCTGAGGAGCAGACAGAGCCACAACTAACCGCTCTCGAAGCGAAATTGCCGTCTGCGTGTCAACTTGAGCAGCAGTTCAGTAGCTTCAATATCTTAAGGCCTGATCAAAGCGCGGGGCTTGCTGGCGCGACACTGCCGCGCCCTCTCCCTTTCTAGAGAGTGGGCGAGCAGCTTCTAGTTGTCACACGCCCTCTCTCTCTATCGGGAGAGGGCATGACGGCGCCTCAGAAAACCCTTCGCTGCCATGGGTGCGTGTGATCATGCAGGCCGGTGCAAGACCCCTGAAAAATGCACTACGCCAGACCAATTGATTGATATGCGGGGTTTAATGTCCAGAAACCGCCATATGATTATGAGAGACGCTGTAGTGGAGGGCTCCGGAAATTTCGACCACCTGGAGTTCTTTACCGTGCACCTAAATCTGAGCACACGGGTCTGCAACATTTCTGCCTCCATCGGAAATGCAGCCGCCGCAGCCGGGATTCCATCCCGCGACCAGCAGGTCAGCAGCCGATTACCTTAGTCACTAGATCAGCACGGCGGGGCACTACGGTAGACCAAAAAGTTAAGTTCACTAGAAGCCAACCACGGCAGAGCTTTTGTTCCAGCCTATAAAATTCTAGTAGGATTAGCACTTCGTCCTTCGTAAAAACGGAAGAAAAAGGTGCTTACCTGTCGTCCACTGCGAAGCAGAAAATTTTTCCTTTGTTCGTCCCTGAGGTTTTGCACCTCAATTTCAATCAGCAAGCCTTGCAACATTTTCTCTGTTTTTTGGTCATTGTCAGCACGTCCGAGGGTAAATAAACAATATACTATTAACTTCAGACCATACTAAAAAAATTGTGCACGTGCAGACAGCCAAAGGGGCAGAAAATCACAGCAGAAACGAGAAGAGCGAAAGCATTTCGCTGCGTCTCAAGCCTAATCTTTATCTCTATATTAATCGCCGGTTTCATGGCCAATCGCACGAAGTGCGTAAGAGGCATATCACAAGGATCAAGCGAGCCTACCACGTGAAACTAAACGCCCAACGACAGCGCCACCACATTTTCTCGACGTACGTCCGGTGCAATTCGTCTTTGAAAAAGCCACGATTACAGCTTGCTTCCATTGCGGACTGCCAGTGCAAGCGTCAGCACATCCTGTGCTCAGCAATGGCGAGCGTGACAACGCCGAACATGCTGCATTTCAAGGGCTTCAACGATGTTTTCCAAGGCTTGCCTGTGCAGCTAGTGGGCGAACACCTTCCGGTAGGCATGTTAGCCTGTTCGCTCTGCTCAGTCGTGCCGTCTGAGCACTTTTCCCTCAGCTGCAACCACACCTACTGCGTTGCTTGCTTCGTGGGGATCGTCAAAAGACCCACCACTACCAGCCTGCAGTGTCCCGTAGACGGCAAGTGCTTCCGACCGCGAAAAGCACTCCCGAAGTCCACCACCAATCCAGAATTGGTGCGCGGCTTACTGGTGCGGTGCTGGAATAACGACAACGGGTGTGGCTACACGGGTACGCTCAAGGACATGCCGGCTCACTTTCGCGGCTGCAAGTTCCACACGGTGACTTGCTCTCTTTGCGCGGCTTCACTGCTTCGGCGAGAGCTCGAGGGCCACGTCGACAAGAGTCACGCCAAAAGATCCAAGCAACATAGTGCCGCCGTTGTTCCGAGTGCGGATCTCGCTTTAAAAGAGCGAAATTCTGCTGAGTTCCCCAAAGACTCGAAGAATGTGGAATTACTGAAGCGCTTCTCTTCCGATATGGACCGCTTCCAGCATTTCGCGGAAACCGCCGCCACTCAAGCTGCGTCCAAAACAGCGGACCAAATCAAGGAACACAACGAGGCGTATTTCCTGAAATTCTTGAGTGAACTCGAGCTTATAAAGCACTGCATTTCTTCCGTCGCGGAAGTGATCCATGTTGACTTTCGTCCGCGTTCAGTAGCCAATGAGGATGTCTTCCATCACAAATCTGTCGTGCAGCCATCGGAAGAAATTCAGCACATGGAATACAACCGGGTGCTGGAACCTTATTCAAAGTTCAAAGTCGGCATACACTACATCGATAGTCCACTTTTTGTCATGGCCCCTGGGTACAACGTGCAGCTTAAAATCTGCCTTGACGGTATCGCTTCGGTGCAAATCACTGCTTCTGTCAAGGTCAGCCGAGGTGAACACGAAAGCAGTCGGCTGCTGTGCTGGCCCTTTCGGCGAGTGTGCAAATTTAGGCTTCTCGACAGAACCGGGAACAGTGGTGACATCACTAGTGCATTCACCCCTACGGAACTGTTCCGCAGCACTGACGGCAACTCGTCATCGAGTGGAAGCGATCAGCATGTATCTGCTTGGCTGGACATTGCCAAAGTTGACAGAACTGTGTTTGAGCGTGAATATGTTGAGCGGGACGCCTTCACCATTAGTTTCACGACGATGTCTCAGATAGACTGAACCAATTTTTTTTTACCGGTGAGTTTTTGCCTCTTATTGCATCACTGTCTATGCTTTCAGCAAGTTGCTGATTTTTATCTTTGCTTTGTGAGCCTAAAAATAAATATAAGCCTTGAAAGCTTCATTTTATGAGTCATCTCTAATTCTTCTTTCGCTTAATAAATGATCGGATAATCCCCTTCAACCGAACTAGTTCTGTTCGTACCCTCACTTATCAGCATCGCCTATGACACAAAGCGAAGTTGTACAAGTGAAGGAGAGGTTGTCCCGAAACCGCGATTTGATGATGACGGACGCTGTGTAAAGGGTTTCGGGAATTTAAAAGGCCCGATATTAACATGAGCTGTACACTGGCCTTGTGCTACAAAGTAGACTGACGTTTAGGGCGCTTTTCAAAGTTCTTACAGGAAGAATAATTCATAACGGTGCGGACAAGCTACATCCGATTGTATGTGCCTTGTCGGTAAAAAAAAAAAGCCCAATGTATTGCAAATGGTTATGCAGTTTACTTTGGTTGCTACTTCTTTGTTTTTTCACAATAGCTCGCAAAGCTTTCCAGCCCCTTATATATAACAACCTTGTATTTTTACTCAGGTTGGCGATTGAGGAGGAAAAGGGTAAATCAGTCGTACGGTTAAAACGTCGTGGTGAAATACAGCACGCCCCGCCGCGCTGGTCTAGTGGCTAAGGTACTTCTCTGCTGACACGCAGGTTCGAATCCCGCTTGCGATGGCTGCCTTTCGGATGAAGGCGGAAATGTAGGCCCGTGTGCTCAGATTTGGGTGCACGTCAAAGAAACCCAGGTTGGCGTAATCTCCGGAGCCCTCCACTACGGCGTCGTGGCATTGTGACGTTAAACCCCACATATTAAATAATCAATTACAGCACCAATGGAAAAACGGGATGAAGTGAACTCGCATGCTAGTGTTGGGGCAAACCTCATAACCGCGAATATGCTCGCGACGAGCGACGCGACGCAGATAGCCTTCGCACGAACTGCCCCGCCGCGGTGGTCTAGTGGCTAAGGTACTCGGCTGCTGACCCGCACGTTGCGGGTTCGGATCCCGGCTGCGGCGGCTGCATTTCCGATGGAGGCGGAAATGTTGTAGGCCCG
Source organism: Rhipicephalus microplus (assembly GCF_013339725.1). Classification (NCBI taxonomy): domain Eukaryota; kingdom Metazoa; phylum Arthropoda; class Arachnida; order Ixodida; family Ixodidae; genus Rhipicephalus; species Rhipicephalus microplus. Next base: position 179,395,990 of record NC_051166.1, read on the forward strand.
TGTACTCAGATTTGGGTGCACGTTAAAGAACCCCAGGTGGTCGAAATTTCCGGAGCCCTCCACTACGGCGTCTCTCATAATCATATGGTGGTTTTGGGACGTTAAACCCTACATATCAATCAATCAATCGCACGAACTGCCGCTTTCACAGGCAAACCTTAATCACGTGACAGCTTTGGTAGTCTACTTGTACCGAAAATTCCGCGTATTTGGCAATATGCAATAAAAAAATTAAATGTATTGTTGAATAATGAAACAGAAGGGGTTTATTATCAGCTTGCAGCACTTCTTCTACATGAACGTCCATAAACATCACGTTGTCTATTTGTTGTGCACACGTGACTCGGATGCAGAGGAGCATGAGAGCAGGTGGTATATTTTTGCGACACCTGTAGAGATCCGGCAGTACGGCAGTAACGTACATCTTTTCCCGGTGCATTTAGCGCAGCACTTCCGGTCGATGGGTGATGGTTTCCAAATCTGCCGAACCGAGCGATCGCGCAAAAACTACCACGCAACACGGCGCGCGAACGCCCTGTTTCGTCGCTCGTGGAGTCGCTCGTCGCTGTCGCATGTATTTTCGCGTTTGTGGGGTTTGGCCTTCATGCCTCGTTCACGCAGCCGTAAAACGCTCCATCACCTCAGCGTAAGGCACCACTTTTTGTCAGGAGAACGGATTTAATTTTCACGAAAACGGGGTGACGACGACGTAGAACAGTCCTCCGTTTCCGTCCCCAACGAGATGACGGAGCCCCGCCCCTACAAGAAAACAATCAGATTTTTTCACTGAGCATATACACCTGCACGCGTTTTATAATTGCATATTTCTTCGTCACCGAGCTTTGTGTGGGCGTCGCTTTGCCCGCTTGCAAAGTGATAACCGCAAAAAGTGTTTAATAGGAGAACATTCGAATTTCTAAAATGCGTCCGTGTACAGGCAACGCAATTTCCTACTAACTAGTTTGACAACACATCAAAGACCTATCTTGCAGCTTATTTGCACTCAGTTTTTTCTGCATTATCACTTGGTTTTCGGCCAAGATTTGCTCTAACTAAACCTTTGTTCATTATGAATTATTCAGTGCTGCGTCAGTGATTGACGCAACCCCTAATTTAAAGATATTTTTATACGCAAAAGCGGAAAATGAGTGCATACGAAAGCATAGTATACCATGGCGTTGTTTGCGCCCTACTCCGTTGTTATTCACAGATCTAGTGAAAAGTATATCTAGTCGCCCACCATCGATCGCACGGCCAGCTAAGCTTCCCCAAAAATAATTTCAGCTTCATTGTGCTGTGTTGTTGACAAAGAGAAAAAGATGGTTGCCATGCAGTCAACACAGAAAACATAACAGGCTTAAAATCTATTGCCACGTTCTCTATATTGCTCTGACAGACTTGTTCCCGTCATTGTTGAACGATGAATGGTTTTACACAAGCTCAAACAATGACGTGAAAGACAGCGTCCGAGCACGCGCACGGCGGTGAAGCATCGCTGGTCTCGGAGGCAACCGCATTCAGTTTCTGCTTCAGCTGACTTGCGCGAGGTGGCAGCGGTAAAGCTATACGCTATACCGTGTATGTGCTCCAAGAGGCGAATATAAATTAAATGCGGAGCCTACATAAAAAGATGGATGAACCACACAGTCATTGGGGAGAAAGCCTCGATCAAAGCCTTGCAGAAAAGCGCTGTCACTTTCTCACGAATGGGCATAGGTGCTTTTGGCATTTTATTTATACGATCTAGTCTTGAATCAGACTGACGCTGCTCTTGAATACTTTCGTATATAGCAGTGTTTCCTTGTCGTTCACTGTGTTTCGCATTTGTGTTTGAAACCAGGAGTGTTTTTTTTATAAATTTCGTGTTTCTATTCCTTCAAACAATTTTCGACTCGTTTTCCGCATGATTATTCGTTCATTCCTTCTGTTTTATTTATTTTAGTTCATCTTTCGTTTCCGTAATCTGGAGTATCCTGCAATTCTCGCTCAGCTAACGTCTCTACCATTAATAATATACCGCGCCTATGTTTCTCTAGAGCCCAGACACTGGTTATAGATCTCCCATTTTCAGAGGTGATCGGATAACATTAGGAAGCATGCGTCATTTAGGCGTGTCTGCACTGCTGACGTGTGACAATTACTGTTATGAATGAACATTTTTCTGAGTACATTTTCTATTGCTTTAAGGTAATCGATGAGTTCACTATGCAGAGAAGAGGAGCAGCCGGACCTATCGGCTTTAACCACCCCTTAAACACATTTTGCTTTCAAAATGGCAAGAGTTTCTTTGAAGCCATAGTGAGTGGAAACACGCCAATCCTCCTCCTCCTCCTCGTCGTCGTCGTCGTCGTCGTCGTCGTCGTCGTTGTTGTTGTTGTTGTTGTTGTTGTTGTTGTTGTTGTTGTTGTTGTTGTTGTTGTTGTTCTTGCTGTTGTTGTTGTTTATTGAACGAAAAGATGATAACGAAGACACAAGGAATATATGTCGACGGAACTTCATATTAACCAAGTCTTTCCAATATTTTGTCGTACACAATGCGTACAGTATGCGGCCACGTGAATGCGCAATGGAAATGCACCTCCACTACATATCTCAAGTCTAAAGCTAGGTCATAAGGTCCATACAGTTTACGTCGAAGTCACCTACTGGTGTACAAGACAACCGGACGGATTCATGGATGTACGGACAAGCAGATACTCGCCCAGACGGGCGGCGCTAGTGATCATGTATTGTGCTGCCATATACTTGACTGACGTACACATACAGTTGGTTTTTACCGAAATATTTTTTTTTATTTTTTCGTTGTGCACGTGTGTTTTGGCGTTGTGTATGACGGGCGCCGGACAAGGATAGGCCCTAAAGAACTTCGCCCCAAAATGAAAGCAAGCAATAACTATCGTCGCATGCTTTTGGAAACTCAGCGCCAATACACTTGACAATCAGAGAGTGGCCTTTGTATATGCAAGTGTTTTCGCAACTGCTACAATGACAAGCTTCGATAATAACTTCGTTCACTTATGAAATGAATTGTTATTGCCGATACTTCCTCCGGTTACCATGTAGCGTTTCATGACTTGCTAAAGTAGAGGTCTAATGCTTTATATAGCGCACAATCTTTATTCAGTGAAGCACACTGCTTTGTAACCATGACGCGCCTTTAAGGCACCATCATATATGGCCGTTTTTTTTTCTCTAGTTCTTGTTCACTGCAGAACAAAGGGATCTACGAATGACCGCTAATTTCTGCTTTTGTATTTATACTGGCTAAGCGCACAACTCCGGCGAAAAATTTGGCAATGTGATTTGTCCTCGGCTACACCCGGTCACAGAGCCTACAGCGGGCGACAGGAGTTTGCGATGCGTGACCCAGGGGCGTAGGCAGATTTCTTTTTGGAGAGTGGGAAGGAGGGCGCCACTCTCTTTAAATTGGGGGCCGGGCGGACAGATGTGCTCGAGTGTCATTTTGCACGCTGTATGCCAAGGCAAGGAAAAAAAATATGCCTGTATTGGGGGGGGAGGGGGGGGGGGAGGTGGTTTCCTCTGGCTACGCCACTGGCGCATGTGCTCCTTTGCTAACGCGAATTTTTGCTCTGTTAGTGCATGGCACCTCTAATATAGCGAATAACTGTATAAACAAGAACTACTAAGGGCTGTAACATTTATTTGGAGGTCACGTTCCCAGACAAAGCCAGAATTTAGCCTTCTATAGATGACTTCACGCCTCATAAGCTATTGATGCAGGGTATAATTCAGGACCTACACGATCTTCCTGTGACTAATGCTGTTACGCTTACCAGAAAAGCACTGCGCTTGCAGCGCTATACTCAAGCTGAGAGTTTTGGTGTATTCTCGACCCATCAGGAAACATGACCCCTGCATCGAGCAGTCGCTGCTGTTTTTATAACGTCTACGGTGTCTTAGCAGAACTTAGTAAGTAGCTGGGTTTTGCGCGCATGTCTGGGACTTTGTGTGTTTATTTGCGTGACATTTTTGCGTATCATATAAAAAATTATCTTTAAACGCTTTCTGCCTCTCTATTCAACAGTTCTTGACACATTGCGGCGCATTCAGCTCGGCCCGCGTTTGTTCTACCCGTGGGCAGACTCACGTTCTAACATTTCCCTCTTTCAGAAAGGTTACTCCTATTATAAGGAAAGAAAGAACTTTTTCGACCCTGATGCATCACTTCATAAGTGGAACAAAAGAACGGGCAATAGAAACACAGGAACGTCTTCCACACCATGACAGTGTTGTTGAATCTGAATGCGCGCATATACACTCGCGGTCAATACAAAGCACGAAAAACAACAAACGTGTCTTGAGTAACTGAAGGTGTTTCAATAGCAACCAAGTATGGCTGGAACAAAGAAAAAAAGGAAACATTGAAAGAAAGCAAGGCGCACGCAAAATTGTGAGGGGACTTTCTGCAGAGTTTGTGAAGATGTTTAGTGAGTAAAATCAGAGCCAAGTAATGATGAATCTGATCGCTTGGTTGCACCTGCTTCTAGATGATGCAGCCCATATAAGCGTGCATATTGTGTAAACTGAGTTTTTGTTCATTGTGACCTATCGCACCTGCTAATTATGGACAGTAACGAGGCGCCGTACCTACAGGTATGTGTAGTCAAACATCTTCTCACCAAACACTGCACGCAAAGGCTGCATCAAAGCCTTATTTTTTGTGCATATTATCCGTTTCAAGCGAATAAATACTCTTCGCGTTGGTTCTTGAACGTGGCACACCGGGCGATCGTCGAACAAGAAGGCATCTTCCGAAAATTATTCTATGCAGCAATACACAGCATAAACAAATTAAATGACTGCTACTTGTACACTAAGGAAGCCTGCAGAAATGTGGACACTGAGTTTCAAGCCAGTTGAAGAAACATGCGGCGTGTGACGCGCCTTAGAAGTTCGCTTACACAATTGTGTACGCCGTGAAATAAGGGGATATACACGTTGCCTTCCGTTTGTCCATCGCGTCTTATCTCCGCTTTAGAGCCTAGACATGAATTGTGCTGGAAGGTTGTTCATTGCCTTCAATAACCCACTGACGCGCTTTTTTTTTCTTTAGAAGTTTTGGAGGTTCGTCTGGTTTTTAAAGCTCCATATGACCGAGTTATTAGCGGGGTTATTCCATGCCGAATCTCCCAGACATTTTGCAACCACCTTAATTGTACTCGAAAATAATCGTGCTAATTTACTTTATTGACAACAGTAAATTGCTTGAATACTTTGGACACGAAAAATTCTTGTTCACAAGGGTGCCTTCGGAGCTTTCCAGAATGTTGTCTAGGGTCTTGTTTGGGAAAACTTTTAATTTCGAAGCACCGTTCCTTCTTTCTATACCACATTCGGTTTTTCCAAATGCAAAACTTGCAACATAAAAAGAACTGTTAATTCGCTCTCAATTTTGGTGTGAAAGTAGTTTTAATTGGACCACCACATAGTGTAAATTGCGTCTCAATATGGTCAAAGTTGACAATTTTGTGAAATTCTCGGCTTTCTTTTTTCGTGAAGTTTAACAACTTGAAATGTCTACATATGTTCTTTTCCCAAAATATACATTCTGTTGAGTAAGTATTCAATGCTCAGATATTCATTCAAAGTGCAATATTGCAATAGAAAGGTGCAAACAACACATTTTGGCTGAATTTCTAAAGGCACATGTGGTTGTAAACTTGCAAGAATATTATTGAGCTTCGAACAGCTTACACAAGCTCCTTTATTTAACATGTAGACCACATTTTGTGTAGAAAAAAAGAGCAATCATTTTCATTTTTTTTCACAAGCAACACTCAAGACGACAGTCTGGAAAGTTCTGAAGGCACCCGCGTGACCAAAAAAAAATTTTAATCCCAAGTATTCTAGGAATTTACTGTTCCCAATGCAGTAAATTAGCACCTTTTATTTTTCAAATACAATCGAGGTGGTTGCCAAAATGGCTGGGACGTTTGTCAAGGAATGACCCTGCGGCGAGAAGTTGAAGAGGCGAACTGTCGTGAGTTACGTCATGGCCAGGATATTTACTCGCTCGGGCGACAGGCTGCTGTCTTCTGTGGAGCTTCTCAGAGTGTCATGAGCAGTACGTTACTTCTTCATATTGATTGATTGATTGATTATGTGGGGTTTAACGTCCTAAAACCACCATATGATTATGAGAGACGCCGCAGTAGAGGGCTCCGAAAATTTCGACCACCTGGGGTTCTTTAACGTGCACCCAAATCTGAGCACACGGGCCTACAATATTTCCACCTCTATCGGAAATGCAGCCACAGCAGCCGGGATTTGAACCCGCGACCCGCGGGTCAACAGCCGAGTACATTAGCCATTACACCACCGTGGCAGGGCTTCATATTGAACCAAATATTCTGCTACAAAGTGCTGCGGAATATTGTTTCGTCTATTTTCTTTTGTCACACCTGTAGGCCATTTTATTTATTATTATTACTTTTTGCAGCGAAGCTCCTTAGGCCCACACCCCGCCATCACTGTCGAAGCTCCCTCCCGTATTGCCACCACTAGTCTAGACCAGCGATCACCGCTTGCACCCCTCTCCCTCTTTCACTGTCTCTGCCTTCTCCAATCGAAGCGGTGAACGCGGGAAACCATCGCTTCACCCTGTTAGTACACTGTAACCCTGTCGTCCACCCAGTGGTTGGTCCGTTGCGTGGGCTGGCTCGCTATGTCATTCCCGCCACTGAGTGCAGCAGACGCTCTCCCAACCTGCTCCCTACCCTGCCGCCTTCGTGAAAGCCAGCAGTGTGATGAGGCACATAGCCGTTTGCGTCCCATTTAAAGGAGCTTCGTTCATCGGTTGTTTTCGTACGCGGAACAACTGTTATTCGTTTTTTTTTTTTTTTCAAAGCAGTGTGAGTTACGAAATATTGAAGCTTATACTATAGACATTGGGACCAATACAATGTTGAAGGGCCTTACTGCACTTACGGTAGCCCCCTGTATGTTCACATATAGTACGGCAAAAGCTGTTATAAAATCACAACTGCCGTTTTTGACGCTGTAGTTGTCCGCCTCCGGTGCCCGTAACTGCTATCGCACGAACTAATAAAAAGGCACAATAAACGAAATTTCACAACAGAATGGGAATGGCAACCAGGCCACTTACGTAGCATTAAAGTATTTTACACAGAGCCACGCCGGCACAAGAAAAATCTCCTTTGCAAACAGATTTTATACAGGCGTCATGTCTGAGAACTAACCGCGTTAACCTACGTAAGATAACGCACTATAACAATAAGATAACAACTAGACATCCCACAATTCGAATTGCACATGGAGTGTGTGGTTTATAGCTTTCCATCTGTGACAAAGTGCTTAGCAATAATTCTTCATCGTCATTCAAGAAAAGAGAGAGAGAGATAAAGGCAGGGAGATTAACCAAGCTTGGCTTTGTTGGCTACCCTACACTTGGGGTGGGGGAGAGGGAAAATAATTGAACGGAAAGAGATAGAAAAGAAGAGGAGTAAAAAAGAGAAGCATGAATTGTCAGTTCGAGACTACACAGCACAGTCTCGCACAGTTATTTCACAAGTGGCCGTGAAGTCTGGTGGTCCTTAAAAAGTACAAGAGAGCTTTCGTGGCTTTGCGCGTATGGGAAGCCGTCGGCTAAGGTCCCAGGATCTTCTCTTCTGTAAGCGGCCGTGAATCCAGCTGACAGAGCTTGGCTTCCATAATACGTCGTTCGGTCTGGTATGCTGGGCAATGACATAGAATGTGCTCAAGGGTTTCCTCGCCGGCGCAGATGTTGCATGCCGAAGTGCTCGCCATTCCAAGGAGACGAGAGTACGAATTCGTAAATGCCACGCCCAACCTCATGCGACACAGTAAAGTTTCAGCGCATCATGGGAGCCCGTATGGCGAACGAAGTTGCAAGTTTGGGTCGATCGAATACAGGTGCGTGCTGGAGAATCCCTGCGCATTCCATTGTAGGAGAGATATACGGCGAGCAAGTGATTGTAGTAGCCTTGCAGCGTCCGTCCTCAAGAGTGGTATGGGCGTGCGCTGGTCTTGGTCACCTGACTGGTATGACGGGTACCATGTTTCTCCGAAAAATGGCGAGTAATCTCATAGTGGACGCTTTTCAGTTTCACAAAAAATATGGTAATTTATGGTGTAGTGTCTACCCCGAATGCGTACTTGTACGATAGTGGCCAAGAAATTACCTTAACATATCTAATATAGCTGGCAGGAGAGTAAAATAGCGACCAGACATCAAACGATTAAAATTGCGCAACTATAGAGGGTCGTTGAATTAATTGAACCCATTACAAAGGGCTTAGCCATAGTTCTTCATCGTCATAAGCCACGGCATCAGTGCACAGACTACCTTAAAGGTGCGCGTAGCGGGGACGCTATGCAGGATCGGCCGAGTTTCGCCCGAGTTTCGTGAAACTTGTAATGTTCCCGAGCTCTGGCGACACCCACTTTTGAATGCGCCAAGAGTATGAAAAAGTACAGTGCACTCCTCAGCACGCTGCGTTTCATTGGTTACGATGGTATCAGACATCGCAGCAAGAACGGTCGATAAAATTGGGCGGTGCTTTCAAACCAGAGGCATTTTATTTCATTTGTTTGTCGTTCCACTAAGCACAAGTGTGCAGTGGTGACATTTTGTTAGGGACGCAGGGTTTTGAAGTTTTTATTGAGTGCACTAAGTCTGTTTTAGAATATTCAGCAAGGTGACCTCTGAGATTAGTTCCAGCCGAGTGTATGACATCACGACTGCAGCTAAATCCGAGGCCACGTGTTATTCATATTGCTTGGCCTGCACATTTAAGCGCTGCTTGATGATGATGATGACGCTTCCACAGACATGGCTCGTACCCACTCAGGGGGATCGGCCAAGAATCGATGACTTAATTAAGTAAGGTTTTTTTAATATCGAAACCGCCCACCAGAAAAAAGAAAGAAAAAACAAAAGACACCCTAGTCAGAATGAAAGGAGTGCAATATCTTGGCTGGTGTGCGTCTTCTTTGTCGTCTTCGTCGTCTTCTAGCTCCCGAGCAAGTGCACCCAGATAATTAGCTATTTGGCTGAGCAGTGTAATTGGGTAGGTCAGGACATGCTATGACCAAGCGAATCACGCCAAGTCCCCGTAGGCTGAGGAGATGATACCGCTTCTTAGGAGGAACGTGGCAATGTGGCCGTGTAAAACTATAACAATGCTAGTGATTGCACGCTATTCAGTGAGCTAACTATACCGGGATAATTCACGAAACGTAAATTATGGGCACGCTAAGTAAAATCATGCTAATCAGTCCTTACTGTTAGGATGATAACTATGATTGTGCTGATCAGTATTAAGTTCGAGGGCTCCACACTGACCAAGACCTTGCTGATGGCGCCCGAGATAGTGCATTTTAACTGATACCTTATCCATGGAGACAAACAGTTCAGTGATTTGGGCATCAGGCCTGAGTCAATTCGTATAATCAAGATTAAGACAGAACTGATTCAGTCTTCACTTTGAATTCAGTGAAGCAGATCAGTAGGCGACCAACTTAAAAAGCTGGAAGAAGCTATAAATTATCACAAGCTCTTCTATGGCTTCAACCTTGCGCAAGTAGTACAATGTGACCAAATTATTTTATATTCAAAGAAGCTGCTGCCTAAAGTCCACCACATTGAACGCTTCACCGTAACACAGGCAGAATTACAGTCACGAGTTTAACTGGGGATTTCTCAGAATAAACCAGTTAGTGTCTCCAACGCAACGCCTCCAGAATACCATTCACCAATTTTCTTGCGCAGAACATCAAATAAATCTTTTGTTCACTCTCTCCACACGTATCGTCTTTCGATGACATTTGCAGATAACATGCAAGTACGGAGCTATTTTTAGTTAGAAAACGAAACGCGCAGCTCTCAGGCGGGCGTGCGCGCCCGTCTCGGAGGTGATAAGTTGTAGAACGCAAGGCAACGGGTAGGTGCCGCCATTGTGTCATCTCAGCAAAGCTTTGGAAACACTCGCCTTTTCGTGCAAGCATTGCATGGTCAGCGCAACGTGATAAACGCTACGGTCCTTAGAATTACTTATGTATGCCTTTTCTAGTAAACGACGCCAATACAGAATATATACATGTTGTTATGCTGCCTCAGATATTCACAATAATTGCTTTTTAATTGAAAATCGCACAAGTATGAGCGCTGAATCTTGAGCAACATTGGTGGGCGCTGCAGATGGCATCGGCCGTTAAGCGTATCAACTGGTGCCGTTCAGAGTACGTGGTACCGGTAAGTGTGGACAAACAGTCCAAATTACAGACAAACAGACCAAAATTCTTGCGTTGAAGGTCCCTAAGAGAGAAAGGCTATCGTTGAAAAAGCCGGTGGTGGGTGTTACCGTCCCTTTGATCGCGGGAGTTGGCCGGCCTTGCAAACCACCTACATCTGGAGCTGGGCTGAGACGACAAGGAGTATTTGCGAGAGTCGTACGCATTCAGAAACGCTCTTGAATTTATCTGGACTTGCCACAGGCTCCAATACAGCACAAACGCGTCTCAAACACCCTGCATTGAAGGCGGTAACAATTCAAGACAAAAAACGATTCTGAAAACGGGGGAAAGATACAGCACATTTTTTCTCTTTACTTTGACAGTGTTTAGCTTCTTACAAATGCCACCACGTAAATTCGACAGCTTGCTTGAGCTGCTGCGCCCCGCCATCTACAAGCCAAGTATTCCGTGGTAGCCATGGTGCCACAGGCACAGAGGAACGAACTCGTTCATATCTGGCGGCAGAAGACCATCCCAATAAAAAAACAAAAAAACATAAACTGAGCATCGCTGATTGGTTTCAGCAGCTTTGTGGCTGCAGTCGCGCGACAGAAAAAATCAGTCAGGAAGCGACTAACCAAAGCAGTCGCTTTGCGACCGTGTGCGACCATTCGCGACTGTTTGCGACCAGTCGCAAATGGTCGCGTGACCCCTGCTAGTCACCGGTGTGCACCAGCCTTTCCTGGCTGATTTTTCAGTAGCGCGACTGCAGTCGCAAGGCTGCTGGAACCAATCAGTGATGCCCAAAAGTGACGCCAGAGTTTCTTTATATGAACGCTCACTGTTCTTTTTTTTTTATTGCACTGGTTCCCTGCTGCCAGATACGAATGAGTGCATTCCTTTGGGTCTGTGCCACCATAGCCACCACGGAGTACCTGGCTTGAGATTTCGGGTCGCAGCAGCTCAAGCAAAATGTCGAATTTACGTGGCGGCATTCGCAAGCAGCTAAACACCGTCGAAGTAAAGATAGAATAGATTGTGCACCATCTTCCCTCGTATTCAGAATCGTTTTTTGTATTGAACTTGAATTTCAAACGCTTTCAATGCAGCGCGTTTGTAACCCGTTTGTGCATGATGCCTTGGCACCGCTTAAAGACACCGCATGGAGACGCGTTTGTGCTGTATTGGAGGCTGCGGCAAGTCAAGTTCAAGGAGCGTTTCCGAATATGTACCACTCTCGGAAGTAGTCCTCGTCATCTCAGCGCAGCTCGATAGGTATAGGAGGCTCGCATGGTCACCCAACTCTCGCGAGCGAAGAGACGGTCACACCCACCACCGGCTTTTTTTTTTTTTTTTTGAGGCTTCTGTGCTGCCAGCGCTGACACCATAGCATAGTGCATGAGTGCCAGGACAATTTCTTGTTCTTCGCTTGAACTGAACTCCTTGACCCCTCCTGTCGACACTGTGGGAGAACGGACGAAAATAATAAATGCAGCGCGCTCGGTTCGCTCCACTCACTCATGCTCGCGGCGATGAGCTGATTGGCGCCGGATTCCATCCCCAGAGTTCTCGCTGATAACGAGATCCGGACGTGACTCTCTGGTTTTGCGACTTCCGGTCGCTCACATGCAGTCTCTGCCGATTTGAACATCAGTCCCTTTTTGGTCGCCAGTCGTGAATTGTAGCGCGACCGCTGCTAGTGGCCGGAGTGCACCAGCCTTCAGATCTCGCGATTTCCGAATCGCATCCAGATTTGTATTAATCGGTCTAGTTTGGATCTAATGCACACATCTGTTGGTATTCGATATGCATACGTGTGAAGTATAAGTGTGCTATACATATACTATACGTCTATACACACAGTAATTCATGCATGTTTTCTTTTTGGTAATAAATAACCATGGCAAGTGAGCACTCATGCTCGTCGGTTCTTTGTCCCATCGTCTTTGTCTGCGCCGTATGCATGCCTAATTTTGGGTCCGTCTGGAGGTCACAATGGACACATTTCATGAATATGGACGTAAAAAACCTTTCAGTAATGATCCCTATATGAGACATCGGAAATGACTTCTTTCGCTGCGTTAATCGTCATATTGTCCAAAAAATGACCCTCCTCTCTTTCAACCTTCGTCCCGCGGTCCCGGCCCTTGTGGCACAAAGTTTCGTTACTGCGGCCCGCTAGCTGAGGCGAGTTTGAAACCCCTCCTCCATATGCATCGTCGAGTCATGCAGCGTTTTTCATAAACTGACGTTCTCCCTAGACCGGCACATCTCTCGAAACAGCTGCATGTGCGTCATTACTGTTCAGGGTCGTGTAGGCGACCGGACGTTATCGCGCATGTCATGGCACGCTCTTCCTGCCACTGCGATACTGCTGCGAGAAGTGCTTCGCGAACATCCGCTTTTGGCATACACATATGCACGTACACAAAGCTTGGTTTCACGGGGTTTAACGTCCCAACGCGGCTAGGACCATGAGGGACGCCGTAGTGGAGGGCTCCCGGATAATTTTGACTGCTTCGAGTTATTGACGCGCACTCCCATTGCACAGTACACGGGTCTCTTGCATTTCAATGCATCTAAACGCGACTACCGCAGCCGGAATCGAACCCGCGTATTCCTCGTCAACAGATCGAACACATGGCAGCGTGGTGCCGTGGCCACCGGGTTACGGCAGTCGACACGTGCACCACGGTGCTGTGTCTCCGATCAGAAACTAACAACACACAAAAGAATGGTGACAAGGAATAAATAAACGCTCAGGCAGTTCAAAGACATTCGCAAAGTAGCAGGAAATTGAGCGGCTAAAATACAGAGGAAAAGCTCGCCGCTCTGACTCGTTTGTGCCTGAAATTCGACAGTGCAATGATTATCACAAGCAGAAAGTCATGACACAAGTATAAAGTCGTTTATAGTCACTATAGTGAACGTCATCGTGGAATTTTTTTATTACGCGTTTGTTGCCCGAAACTTTTATGGCGTCATGCACGCGCTGTACGTGGCATGCGCCTCTTCGGCGCAACTAGTGCGAAGCTTTAAAGCAGACTGCTCACGTAGGCAACAGTACACATATGCCGTGCAAGCAAGCAGATGGCTCTGTACTGACAAATTGCACTGCTTGCTCGTTGTGTTAATTATATGGAAAGCGACCCGTCGTATGTATACATCGTTTCTCTATTGCGTGAGAGACAGCTGTGCTGTGGAGGTCACACCCGCCTTCCGTGAAAGCTTCTCTGAACGTTTCCAAGGAGCGACAGCGGCTAACAGAGCTCTCCAGCAAGTCCCGTTTATGAGACGTTATTCCTTTTAAAGATGATAGTCTTTCTGGGAACATTCAACGCATAAAATTTTTCTATCTGTGTGTACATTTATCTGTTTGTCCACCCTTAACGGCACTTTAAAAAGCACCGGAGTGACGGCCGATACCCCAAATGGCCGAGTCATCCGATGCACCACCAATATTGCTCTATAGGTTCAGCGTTCATACTTTGTGATTGTCACATAAAAAGCAATTATTGCGCATATATGAGGTGCATAACAACACGCCCAAGTTTTGTATGTGTGCATTTAAATAAGAGAAGGCAACCACAAGTAATTCTTAGGCCATAGGGTTTATCACGCTGCACTGGCACTGCAAGGCGATGCTCAAAAGCAAGTGTTCCCAACGCCTTGCTAAGACGACGGGGGTGGAAGTGATTTTAAATTAAAAGAAGAAAAAGTGAGCCCCGTAATGGCTCTCAGAAGGAGGACACCTCAACAGTAGATCACGAGGGAGGGGGAAGGCAGGGATAAAAGGATAGGATTAAAAGGTAACGTGATAGAGAGGAGAGGAAGGAGAGAGCGACGCACAGGGACTACGAACGACGGAAGTGATGAGACGATAGAAGATGGAGACGGTCGCAGGAGTCCGAGGACGGGAGCACCACTCGCGACAGCTCTTGTCGGTTTCAGGATATGGCGTAGGGCTAATCCAGTCGGCCAGAGCTACGGTGTCGTCGTCGTCGGGGACTGGCGTCGGGACGGTGGCATAGGATCGATCCTGTCGGCCACGGCTGCACTGTCGTCGGATATCGCAAGGGCACAACGGTCGGCGCGGAATCCAGCGAGCGACGACACGGCTGTGGCACCTAACGTCGCTTGGGTCTACACCTTATCACCTCCGAGATGGGCCCGTACGCCACACGCACGCTTTGTTTTCCAAGATAACAGCCAGATGGCGCTCATGCTCGCCCTGTGACGTGACTTGATCCGCTCGTTCGCCTCCGCTGCACGCTCGAGACACTCCTAACGCAGCGCCTCCAAAATACTATTCACCGATGTCTTGCGCAGAACATCAAATAAACGTTTTTGTCACTCTCTCCAGACGCAAAAACTATCGGTCTTTCAACGACATTTTC